>JAJVDI010000001.1:1200000-1692500 GCA_022701445.1 Hortaea sp. C3G1500-4
CAAAGCCGGAGTGCCTTATCGCATGATGGGAGGGAGACGATTCTACGATCGAGTTGAGGTCAAACTTCTGGTAGACTACCTGCGAGTTATACATCAATCTGGAGACAACGAAGCCGTAGAGCGCACTGTGAACATGCCGGCCCGGCGGATAGGTGCGGAAACGATCAAAAGTCTGCAGCAAGAGGCAATTCAGCAAGATGCCAGTCTCTGGCAACTTATGGTGGACGTCGTGCAAGGACGGCGTAGGCCTTCGACGAAGCTCACAGAACCGACAAAGAAAGGACTGGCAGCGTTCGTGAACGTCATCCTGAGTGCACAGAAGAAAGCGTCTAATGAAGATGCGAGTCAAGGCTCGCTCGTTGACCTGCTCAATCTGGTATTGAAGAAGCTGGCGTTTCAGGACTGGCTGAAGAAGAAATATCCCGAGGATCATGAGGTGCGGTGGCAGAATGTCGAAGAGCTCATTGCGCAGGCAACAGATGCGTCGAATCCAGAGCGGCTGCAAGCAATGCTTGAGGAACAGGCTTTGCCAGAGATCGAAGGCTTGGAGCAGCGGTCTGCTTCAACATTAGGCGACACCCTGTCTCTGTTCCTCTCCAACATAGCTTTAACTTCGGCGAGTGAAGCAAAAGCCGAGCAAAACGGCGAGAAGGTTGAGCAATTGACAATATCGACGATACATGCAGCGAAAGGTTTGGAATGGCCCGTAGTATTTATACCGGCTTGTTACGATGGCTCCATACCACACTCGCGATCAGACGACAATGATGAAGAGAGAAGACTCCTTTACGTCGGCATGACGAGAGCGCAGGCCTTACTCTACTTAAGTTGTCCGGTCAAGAACACGCAACGTGAAGAGACAGCAATATCTACATTCCTTGCACAGCCAGGTGTGAGCACTTTCTTTGAAGAGCATGGCCCAAGTCTCCCGCTGCAGGCAACCAAAGGCTTGTCTACTACCTTGAGAAGAGACTGTCCCAGTGCCAGAGCCATCGATGAGGCCAAAAAAGATCTTGAGCGCGATGAAGACAATTACTGGCCACTAAACGGCGAACAAGCGCCAGAGGAGCTGGCGAAGTGGGATCATGGGAGAAGCAGCTCAAACGTACCAGCCGCTGTCTTCTCCACAGCAGCTGTCACAATGCAGCAGCAACACGGCTTTTCAACAGCAACTGCGACAATGAAGCCTGGATTCACGAGCGTGAGCGAAAAATATGAGGAGTTAATGGAGAAGGCCCGCATGAAGAGTATAGACACGCGTTCAGAGCAGGCACCAAAACCGCCTCCTGAGGAGAAGCCGAAAGGGCGGAAGCGACAGATTGAAGGGCAAGGCACTATACAAAGCTTCTTCAACAAACGCAATCGTCCTGCAGAAGACCAGAATGCAAACATGCCCAAAGATGACGGATTTAAGCGCACTTCAGGACTCTCGAAACAACCGCTTCAGGAAGTACACAACTTTCAACCCAGCTCGACAGGCAATGCACAAGCTACAAGGAGCTTCCAACCGCCGAACCACAAACCTCGAACAGCACCTCTTCATCCGCAGCCCGCCTTACAAGCGACCCGAGACCCCCGAAACCCGCACAACGACTACATATTCCTATCCAGCTCACCACCGCCAGCGGAAAAGAACGAGGAGGAATTTCCCGACTCAGACCCAGACCCAGACCCAAAGGATGATAAAACCGCAGTCGAACCGACAAGTAATCAGTCAGGATTCCGACCAGCATCCACGCTGCACACGACATCACTCCAGCGAGTAGCAGCAGGGCCCCAACCGCGCCGGACGCTCGGGGTGAAGATGAGTTTCAACGGCTGGGCGAATAGGGGCGGGAAGCGATGAGATGCGTCTTTTTCTTGTTCTGTTTAATTCCAACCCTAGGTATGATTGGCAATGGAAACTCTCAAGTCAAAATGGTATCGGAAATAGCTTGAACCCCTCCTCAAAGAAAGGAAGAAGAGAAAAAGTTTGTAGAAATCGTGTCGTCGGGCGACATTTGTACATAGAGAGATCAGTGGCCAACATGCGCTTCGAAGGATTATATAGTATTCAAATAAAGCGCTTTTGTGCGTGAGTTAGTGTCATGGATTGGACATTTCCATTCTCCTCATGCGTTTCTACAGCTCTGGCCCCTTACTTGCCTTTCTCATTCGCGATCAAAAAAAGAATGAACACTTGCGGGAAGAGGAGACAGAAGAGAAGATGAAGTGAGAGAAAATCGAATGTTTTGGATCGGGTATCACTACATTAAGAAGTCCAAAGGTCGGGGGGGCGGGGGGGGGAGGAGAGACTGACAAGCACATCTCCCTGCGTTATGGGATCGTACAACATTAGGAAGTAGCGGCACCAGCGGGAGCACCACCGTCCTCGCTCTCCTCATCACTACTCTCCCCTTCAACAAGACCGACACCAGCCTCATCGCTCTCGTCGTCCTCCTCGTCATCGAACCCCTCGAAATCGTCCTCATCCTCCTCCTCATCCTCGTCATCGTCATCATCATCAGCACCAACAGGCAACCCATTAGCCTCCGCATTCGCCTTCCGCATCTCCCTAGCCCTCACCCGCTCCTTCTCCTTCTTCTCCTTCACAACCTCCTCCAACTCCCTCTTCCGCTTCATATGGGTAAAACCCAACTTCTCATCCCTGCCGACCTCAGGGTCCTCCTCATCCTCATCCATCACGCCAGCAACGCCCGCGTTCGCATCAGCGACAGCCTTCTCGGCGGTCGAGCCGTCCGCCGAAGTAGTGGTAACTTTCGTCGCCGAGGACGATGAAGGCGGAGGCGAAAACCACGGGATCTTGCCTCGCAAGAAATCGTTCAGGACCATCTTAGCGACGCCATCCACATCCGCCTCCCCACCCTTCAACAACCTGCCACCTTTCCTCGCCAACAACTCGAGAAACCGCACCGCCTCTTGAATCCGGACCTTATCCGTCTTGTTGGCGGAAGCCATCGGGTCCTGACTCCCACCTTCTTCCTCCTGGCCGGGGTCGGCTTCACCGTCCAGATCCTCCATCTTCCGCTTCCGCTTCGTCTCCTCTTTCTTGCTTTCCCAGCCCTTGACATCGTACGTCCGTTCCAGATGATGTTTACGGCACTTCTTCAGCACGGCGGGGATGTACTGCGCCGGGTTCTCGACGTTCTCCACTCGGACGACACCGCGTAGGAGGATGTCCTCGGGGGAGTCAGTCATACTAGGCGGCACGATTCCTGGGCAATCGATGAGGTAGATGCGCTTCATGAGGGTAATGTATTGCCAGACTTTGGTCTCGCCAGGGATAGGTGCAGTGGCGCAGACTTTCTTCTTCCGGAGGGTGTTGATGATGGAGGATTTGCCGGTATTAGGGTAGCCGATGAAGCCGACGGAGATTTGTTTGCGGTTGGCGTGGAGGGCGGAGAATTGGCGGAGGAGGGAAATAAGGGTGCCTTTTCCGAAGGAGTTGGTCAGGCTTGCGTGGAAGGCGAGGGTTGGGTATTCTTGAGAGAGGAGCTTAACCCATTTGGCCTATGTCGAGGATTGCATGTCAGTATCAGTGCCGTCTTGGATATCGAATGGCGATACACAGCTCAGCGCAAGCGATATAATTGAAAAAGAAAAAGGAAATACGAAGAAATGTGCGTCCCAACACTAAGCTCTCCTTCACGTCATTTCACTCGACCGGTGCCGAGATCAGGATCGCTACTCAAAAGCAGGACACCCAGCGCCTTCTAGGTTGACCATGCCATAACGGCAGCGGATCGAGGGTGGCGAAGGCAAGGTTGTTCTGCCAAGGTTGTAACAGGTAGTCTCCAGGGAAGAACAATTGCCCACAGAGGAGCCGGAGGCCACCTTGACTTGAACGCTTGGCGTGCAAAAACTCAAAAGGAAATGGGGATACGGGGTTAACTAGGATGAATGATTGCAGAAACAAAGGAAAAGATAGAACGTACCGCTACGCTCGTAGGTATTAAATCGCACTTGTTGATAAGGAACAACAGGTGCTTATGCGGTGCCTCTTCTCGGATGTATTTTTCAACGCTTCGACATCGTGTCCCGAGCGGATCGCGGGCGTCGAGAACGTGTATCACCACGTCGGAGGAGTCGATAACCTTGTACAGCTCGTTCCAAATTCTCTTACTCTGGCCTTTGGAGAAGACTGGTTCTCTCGCCGTCGTAAGTTCGCCTGCGTCCGCGCCGTGCACAGAATCCAAGGGAAGGTCATTCTGATCGTTGTGTGACTGGCCAGCGAGATATCGAGCTTCCTCCTGTCGCTCGCGGTGACGAGCATGGTCTTTGTCGATACCTTGCGCGAGATCTTCGATGCTACTGACGGCTAACCGCGGTCGCTTTCGCTGTGCTTTGGGTCCGAACGTGTCACCAAAGGCCTCGCTCTCTATCCGGATCTTAGCCTTGTGCTGCACCAAGCCATCCTTCCGCTCCTTGTCCTTGTTATCGTTGATCAAGGACATAGGTAGCTTGTTCTGCTTCAACAGATAGCTATACGGATCTTTGCTCTTCTCCTCCACGGCTCCTCGGAAGGCGGCAAGAGCATCCTGGCTGATTACTCGGGTGTTGGTAAACCACTTGCGGTTGGGCTCGACTCGGGCCTTGGGCGTCTCGGTTCCCTGGTAGGCGGCGGCTTTGGTGACATCGCCTCTCGCATTATGTTGCGCCTCGCCGCCCTTATACATGTTCAGGGCCTTCACCCGCTTGGCGGAGCGGTAGAAGTTCTCGCCTTTGGTGCGGACGTTGCCCATGCCATCGCCCGTCTTGTGTTGCCGCTCACGGCGGGTCGCCTCTTTCTTGCCTGTACCCATGGTGGCAAAGATGGCAGGCCTATGAAAGGTCTAGGTAAGAAATGTAGAATGGGGGGAGAGTGGATGTGGTATGAGAGTAGGAAAAGTATTGATCTTTGCTCAAGCTTGAAGCGGCATCTCCGAAGAATTTCTGCCAAGATTTCGCCCTTCGGATCACCTCAGGCATCCATCACTCCCGCCATCTCCGCAGTACAGCACCTTCCATCTGAAGGTGTGTACCGCACTGCAGCTCCTTCCCAGGCGACTCCTCACAACACTATGCCGCCCCGCCCCGCCCTCTCGACGCCGCTCCGCGGTTGGCGCTGCCCTCAGTGCGCCCACCGCTCATTCACCACCTCTCCGCAGGTCCTGGCAGTCGGACCCGAGCACCCCCGCTACATTGACGTCCCCGAACCGCCTCAGCAGACTGTGCCCGACCGCAAGTTCGTCAAGGGTCGACTCCCCGTCCCACGCGATGTCTTTTCAGGCGCGCGGGGCCAGGACAAGGCTAGCGAGGAATGGCTACACGATCACACCCAGGCGCCCAAGGAACGCAACGTGGAGAAGGGCAGCAGAGAGGAATGGAAGCACAAGATGAGTGACATGCGCCGGCGCAACTTGCGAGAGGGATTGGCATCTCTTCGTGCGCGGAAAGACCGAGAACAGCGACTCCGCTCCGAGCGATCCACCGAGAACCAGCGGAAGCGTGAAGCCCTTCTCAACAGGCCGGAGAGAGAAGACGAGCGGCTCACGACCCCCTCCACCGGGCTCGACCCCGACCTGCTGCGCCAACACACCCCCACAGCCGCCGAACTCGCCCCTATCCGGGCCGCCAAACAGGCCAACCTCCAAGCCCAAACATCCGCCAAACGCGCTGAACGTCTCGACCACCTGCACACCCTCTACCTAAACGCCAAGACCTTCATCGTGACCCCGCAGCAGCTCGACCAGGCAGTGGACGAAGCATTCGGCACGGTCGAAGACCCTGTCCGATTCGACGGAGACCAGCAGTACGAACCGACCGGATTCTATAACAGCGGCATGAGAAACGCACAGAGCCAGAGCGTATGGGCCCAAGGCAAACCGGAGCGGGTGCAGGACATGCTCAACCGGGCGAACAACCAGGGTGGCAAGACGGCAATGGAGAATGCTGGTACCAGTCTTGCGAGTGTAAATAAGGATAGGGTGAGGAGGATTGGCGAGGTTTTGACTGGCGGGAAGATGGAGAAGGAGGATGCTAGCCAGTAATGCCTCGGTTTCTGAAAGTGGACCTGTATGTTGTACAATATTCCCTTCTTGTACTTTTTGATCCTGTTGCATCACACAAATGTAAATCAGCACAAACGATGCGCGGTCGCCTCGTCTTCAGAAAGCTCCATCAACAGACCAAAATCTCTGCTCCCAATTCTTGTAGTCATTACCATCCCTCTCGTCTCGAGCTCATCTGTGCCGAAGCAGTGCCACCATTCTGACTAAAGACTGCGGAGCAAAAGAAGAAGCAGTCAAAATTGATGTGGTGACGTACCCAAAGGCGCATGTGAAAGTCCACGTGAGGTCTAGTTTACCTCAATGACTTTCCCTTTACTCGATCAGCTTTGTGGTTTCACTCACCTCTTTCTCAAAAGTCCAAACATCATCTAGCTCATCAACTTCCAGTCACCATCACCAAAACCATCACAGCTATCTTCATCAACGCCTCTTAGAAGCATGGCGTCTGCTGCTACAAGCCCGACTCTCGACGACAAGGAGGCAATGGCGCAAGAATCTGATGACTTGCAGTCGCTCCGTGATGAGGTCCAAGAAGTCATCAGACCGTACACGACAGCAGACAAAGAACCTCCCTTCTCCGGCGGCGAACTCGTCGTCATGGCACTCGTCGACATCGATGAAGACACGCTCCCAAAAGACCGCATCCTGCGCTGGGTAGTCAAGACGTTCAAATACTACCATGACGCCTTCATCGACATAGCCCTCCGAAATCTCAGCCCCGACCTTGATTTTCGAGACGGCTGGGGTAGAGGGGTCTTCGAAAACATCACAAGAGCTTTTACTGAATACGACCTTCCGATCTATGAAAGCCGTATGATGCTTAAGAAGCGCAATACAGTCCTCTGCAGCGTCACTACGCAAGCTGCACGAGTCTACCTCCGCCGCTGGCTTGAGCCGGAGAGGGAAGGCGTCTTTCCATTCCTGGACCTTCCATCTGAGATCCGTAATACTATCTACGAGCTCCTCTTCACCTTCCCTTCCTCCGGCATTCATGTGCAAGAATCAGAAAATGATGATGAAGGCTCTGAAGTCTACTTCCTCCAGCGTATTGACCAACCGGGCTCCAGTTTGGAAAGATGGTCCGATTCGCGTGCCAATGGCAACCCATCCATGATCAAGAAGTCCATGGAGGAAATTCTCGCACTCTTTTGCGTGAACAGACAGGTCTACAAGGAAGCCATGCCGTTTTTCTACATGCTTAACATGTTCCACTTCGACCACTACTCTATTGAACTAGAAAGGTTTGCGCTGTCGATGCCAAAGTCCCGGTTCGAGCATACGCGCAAGTTGCATCTTGATCTTACAGGGGGTATTAAAGAGTGGCTCATCGAATCATGGCCGCAAATAACGCTGGGCCTAAGCACCAAAGCGGTAGGCTTCGCCGAGCTCAGGATCTCCATGACGGACGACGCATGGCTGAGCCGTGGGTCGAAGGCGCGGCAGTTAAGGAAGTCGGGTGTCAGAACTAGCAGGTATAGCTGCATCGACGAAATGGACGGCTTCCCAGATTTAGCGGTGGTTGTGGCGAGGGCTAAGGATGTGCGTTGGGAGGGAACGTGTCCGGAGATTCGATTGTTTATTGACATGGAGACGGATATGATTGAGGCCGCGGACCATGAGACGGAGAGAGAGACAGGGGAGGATCAGGACCGTCGATGAAAAGGTAGAGGCTCCATGAAAGTGGATGCGAGAATTCAGATGAGGCTGGTTGAAATGCCGGGCACACAAAGATCATGGTAACACCAGCGAGAAAGCCTTCGTCTGAAGATGCGAGTGGTGAGGGGATACAGAAAGATTACTATCGACTGGAAACACGATCGTGGGGCTTGACAAATGAGAGATGGCAAAAGGAAAAGTTAACACAACGTGAGGTTCTTGTGCAATGAATTCGGGGGGAAAAGAGACACACCGGAGACCGTACAATATTGTACTTTTATTGATAACCAGTAATCTTGTGCCAAACTACTTGCTAACGTCGTTGGAGAAATTGCTTCCATCTTATAGTCGCCCAAATGGATTGTTGAGATTTTCTATTTTTCTGATCCATCCCTGGGTCATGTGAAGTTCATCCTCCCACAGATCACTTCACTTTCACATGATTACCTAGGTAATCTTGTTCAGTTATCCGGGCGACGAGTTCACTTCAATCTACATGGGAAACATCTTTCAACCTTTTAAGGTTGCTTGCACTTCTCACAAAGCCGCCAAACTTTTATCAGACGCCACTCGACACCGATCAACAACAGCTTTCTCTCAACCCATTAGCTCATTGAGACAGTGGATCAGCCGACTGTGATGGCACCTGCGGTCTCCAATTCCTGCAACGCCGAAGTGTCGTCGGCTGCATTAACGACATCGCAGGACGACCATGTGGTCCAACGAGACGCCATGGCCCGTGAATCGCTCCGAGAGGAAATACTCACACTCATCGAACCTTTCGCTCGGAGTCCAGAGCAACCACCGTTTAACGCAGCCGAGCTCACTATGATGGCGATCGTCTGCAACCCTGCATCCACGCCAGGTCGTATAGGCGTATTCAGCTGGAGCTCCAAGATGTTCACGTACTACAACCACCAACTCATTGACAGTTGCGCACAATGTCTGCGCAACAAAGCAGAAGCGGGAAATCACCTGGAAGAGCTGTTAGCGTCACGCTTGGGCAAGCCTCACAAACTGTACGACGTACCATTAAGAGGTATATACCCGGAAGCTCCATACGACGAAAGATTGAAATTCCATACACCGGTAGACTTCGACGTGACTCCCGCGGCAGCGCGGACGTTTTTTCGTCGATGGCTAGAACCGGAACGAAAGGGCACATTTCCTTTCCTCGAACTACCTCCGGAGCTGCGAAACGAAGTCTACAAGCTCCTTTTCCGATTCCCCGAATCCGGTTTCAAGATCTCTAGTCGGAGCGGAAGCGATCAAGAAGACGGCAGGATAGCATTGAGAGTCCTCTCCCGCATCGACGGCGATGACGATCCCTTCGATCACGTTAGCAAGGTCCCAATACACGATGTCCGCTGGGACATCAAAATACCCCCGACATCCGAAATCCTTGCCATATTGGCGACAAACAGGCAAATCTGCTCGGAAGCATGTCCATTATTCTATAGCCTCAATCGATTCCGCTTCCCCAGCATCCGGGCCTTACACACCGTCCTGATGAACCCAACTCAGACGAACCGCCTACAACACATGAAATCCATCCAGATCAATCTCCCCCGCAGACCTGAACACCTCGATAAGTTCGTTCCAGCAATGGAAGCACTCTGGTCCCATCTGACCGGTCTCAAGAAACTTGAGATAAGAATCTCCGCAAAACTCTGGCTCAAGATGAACAAAAGCATGCGAGTTAAAGTCGGGGCCAGCAAGGAGAAGTTCACCGGGTTCGAGCAGATTCCCGGGATGAGAACGCTGGCTTTGGTGGCTTCGAGAGTGGATGAGGTCGTTCATACAGACGAAGTAGAGGCGGGGAGTTTTAAGGAGTTCTTAGAGGATGAAGTGCGTAAGATCCGGGATGGAAGTGCGACGAATATCGCGCCAGGGGGCCCCAAACAAGCTGCTGATCAGGATGGCTAAGGAGAGAAAGAGACTTAGAAGAGACTTTCTAAGCCGGCTGCCCATCACTTGTCAGCAAGTCATTAGGGTCGCTGGGTTAAATCTTTGTGGGGGGACGGGAAAAACAAAAAAGACATTGGCTTTTCTTGAACATTTGAAGATTCAACAGCTCTACGTATCACGTTACCAGAACATGCCCGGTCCCAAAGGCTGGAAGTACTTATCCCAATGCTCCTCCGTATCAGCCTGCTTCCAAACGTCTATTCCACCCGCTACACCATGCCCATCAACAGCCCAGTGTCCACTTTCCACATTCTCCCGCACAGTCTCCAGGAAAGCAGTAATAGCCAACGGATGACTATCATTGAAGGGATTTGTACCAGCCTGGAGCAAGTCGTAAGATTTCTCCGCGGGCATCCCATCGCTCTTTTTGGCAAAGCCATTCTCGAAGTCAAACGGGAGGACAAGATTGCAGCCGTTTTCTTCCGGGTGGCCGTGGGTCCTATGGCACATACTGAAATAAAGACCACATGGACACTCTGGTGCATCCCGCGAGGAGGGTACGTCCGGCAACGTGGAGTCGTACTTGTTACTCAATCTACCAAACCACCAAATGCCCTCGGTAGAGACTGCTTGGTCACCGCGGAACAAGAGGATGGGATGGACTGTGTCTTCTTCGGGTGAAACGCCAGTGAAAGGTTGGTGGATGAACTCTTCGGGGGTTGGGATCCTGAGGCCAGGAGCGATGAAATCGAAGCGTAGTCGTCGAGCCTTGGCGAGGAATTTGCGTGCGAACCCATCAGGGATCTTGGCGGCGTCAAGACAGGCAGCATCTAAGAGTCCGGTGGTTGTCTCGGCATCGTCCAGCTGCATCTTTTTTTCGATGGTCTCCACAGCCCACTCCCAACCCTCCAGCGCCTCTTCGAGATCTTTTGCGGTCCATGGAACGATTGTCCACGGTTCGGCATCGTGCGTGAGGCGTTGAAGACCAGTCAGAGGATCCCTATCTGGGCCGTAAAAGACGAGCCAGCCTTGCTCATGCTGTTCGTATCTTTCACTGCCGACATCATTGGATATTGCAGCGACCTTCTGCCGCTGGATCATTTCAATCCAGACTGAGAGAATGCTTTCGAGGTATTGCCATGGTTGTTCTGGGTCGAGTTCATCTTGAACATCAAGATGCATGATAGCAGAGTGACTTCCTTGATCGTACCTGGTCGTGCACAAAGACATCAGCATGTGTCACAGCTTGAGCAGGTTGGGGGGACTGACACCAATCCGTCTGGTTTTGTAAACGGAAAAGTACTGTCATAGAGCGTGACCGTCTCGTCGTCGTCACCAAAGCAGTATTCATGATCTCCGAGGGAGCCATTCAAAGCTCTGAGGTTGTAGAAGAAGTTCACAAAATCCTTGCCTGGCGTACCACCGCATGGCGTCCTCGCTTTCCGGTAGAATTCGATGACCGAATGATGAAGTTTCTCTTCCGGCCTCTCGAGCCCACAAATCTCGATGAATGGCACAGTTTCTTCAAGGAAGGCCTCCTCATCTCGACCGGACCTGACCCATGCATGCTTCAACATGGCGTTTTGCAGTGCTGCACACCGCTCATGGTCAAGACCGTCAATCTCTCGAGGTGGATTCTCGTCGGTGACTAGCAGATGTGCCACTTCATCCAGATGTTTAGACATTCCTGCAGTATGCACTAGCACACGCTGAACGCCGTGGGAACCAAGTAGAAGACGACCGCGTTTCTTCACAGTCGAAGATAGATGTTTATCAGCTCGGGCACGTGAGAAGGCTGCCCCACGGCCAGCGACCATCTACGAAAAAGATGGCAGTGCGGCATTAGCGAGCCCATTTCGCACCGTCGCGAACGGGGCGAATGAGCCCATTTCAGACGTAGCAATTGGCGATCGCTGAGGTTAACTCCGTAGTGCGACGCATCGCACGGTCTCGAGTGCGTCCTCCGGTGAGGCACACCCATGTCCGGTCGACTGGGACATCTCTGCTCAGGTGGACATACATCGCAATGTGTGTGTTCGCCATTCGTCGTTTAGATGGGATAGAAGGCGCCAAGAGTCCATCATGAGTACATACTAGAAGACATTTGGGGAAGAGGCTAGACGAAGCTCGGCGGCGGGAAGCCAGATAAGATATTGCTGTATTATTAGTCGAGAGCTGCCTACTACGTATTACAGTCCGCAGGCTTATTAGGTACCTAGGTAGGTATACACTGGCGGTTAACGCCACCAACGTCGAGACTGTGGGGAAAATCCAAAGGGTTCGAACGCGGCCTGGGTCCTTTCCTCTACACATGTGGTAACGAGCTTGTACGACCGAAACCAAGGCTGCGAAAAAAGAAGACCTGGGAGTTTGGTTCTCACTCGCACATCCATCCATGTTCGTCATCGTTCCGAGCGCGCGCGCTGTTACCCATGCCTCCGACCCAGATACCCGCGGCCCAACACGCACGCAAAACGCCTGCAATTCATGCCGTGTGCGCAAGGCCAAGGTACTCCACTCGCACATCCACCCGGTCAGCTACGCCTCAGGACTGACGATCCCTCGTAGTGCAATGGTTCGCAGCCGTGCAGTCGCTGCCGGACACGCGATCTGGTCTGTGTCTACTCCCGCTCAGCGAAACATGTCCCAGGTCCTCCCCTAAACCCTGAACAAGCCATCTTGTTGAGACGCGAGAACCACCGCCTGGAGCGCGCCGTACGCCGTATGGCAGGCCGGATCGAGGCCCTAGAGAGCATGGTGCGCGAGGGCGAAGCCAGTGATAGGCCTTCTGCCGAGCAACCTGAGCCTCACGTCTCTGCCGGCGTCTCCACTGCGACATCAGCAGTCAACGTCAACGACATACTAAACAAGTATGCCCCTGAAGACTATTTAGACCTTGATGCAGATAGCCCACTTGCAGACGAGCAGTCCTCTAACAGCCACGATCTGCCAGCAGCCGCCGTCCAGGATGCTGGATCGAAGAAACGGCGGGTCAGCGAGACGGGCGATCGCCACCACCAACAGGACGCTCCAATTGTCCCAGACCCAATGAGCCTCCCATTCGCAATCGCCCCCGCTCCGAACTATCAGCAAATGGCGTCTTCTTTCGGCGGGCAGCACATGGGCCTCGGAAATAGCAATGGCACTGGCAATGCGACTACCACCAAATCAGGACCTTTACAAGCACCGAGCCCGGCTACTCAAGCGTTTGAAACGCTGTTGCAGATGTCGCAGCTACGAAGGGAGCAGCCCCCCTCAATGCCTACCCAAGCAGCAGTCCCACCCCACGCCACCGCTACCCCGTCTAGTGGTGCGCTCCCGGATTTTGACCAGTCGCTGGCCGCTCTCGAGGGCTCTGAGATGCAGCCGGCCAACGCAGCCGCTCAGGACATTCTACCCGAGTCTTTTCTGGACCTGATCGACTGGGATGAAAGCTTGCAAAATTGGAACCCCTCTGGTATGGACTGGCAATGACACCCAGACCAGGCGCCGGAAAAAAAAAAGGTGGGGGGGGGGGGGGGGGGGGGGGAAGAAGGAATACGGTGGACTATCCAATTCATTGTCATAGATCTCGTACATGTCATTACACTACAGACTGGGTAGGGAGCAGGAAAGAATATGGACTCTCTCCACAAGGAAGCATGGGAAAGCGCCCTTCGACACTCCGGGAGCTCTGTTACATCCTCCAAAAGGGTCATCTCATTAGGGCCTCTGATTGAACCCCAAGACTCGTTCCGCGTCTCAATTCCTATCTCGCCCAATAGCGATCCACTTGCAATCTCTAACATACTTCCTCCCTCTCCAACGTGCGTTGAATGTCAGCGTTCTGGCACGCTGGCGGGGACATTCGGGATTGATTTCATTGCTGCTGCGAAGGCTGCTGGGCAGGGTGAGTTCGCATGCTCCAGGCTTCTGTGTCGCGATATCTCGGGAGGGTAGCTCAGGCAGCAGGACGAGCGCTGTTATGTATGGCGGACTCCGGTGCGGCGCGCAGTAGCACGTCGAACAGATGCAGCCTCCGGACTGGCATGGTTGCACTTGGTGCGTCTGGCGCATGTAGTGCAGGAAGGATGCACGGGAGCTATCCTTCAAAGTTAACGAGTAACCTGGACAGTCTCCGGTAGATCGCAACCATTCTCCGTCATGGTCCGAGCCCCGGTGCCTCCATTTTGACATCAGCCCTGGACCGGGTGAAGGGCCTTGGGCGGGTCTCTGCATCCTCGCGGAAATCATGCCGTTGTCGCGAGGCTCTTCTCTCTCGTCTAGATCCAAGCTCACCGTAGCGGCAGCGTTCAGCTTGTCGATCCAGTTCAGAGCACTGAGGCCATCTGCGGCGGCGAGCAGGAACTGAAAGCCCTCGACGCGGAGGCGAAAGGCGTACGGTCTCTTGCTGTAATCCGGCGCCAGCCCCGCTTCGGCCCCCTGGAGGCTCAACGGCCGCTGGCAGAGCAGGAAGCCGGAGGCCTGACGGATGGAGACTTGAGTGCCCTGCAGACAGAGAGCAACCTTGCACCAGCGACGATGTGGCCATGGCGACTTTGGATCTGCGAGCTCGGGCTTCAGCAAGAAATGGGCGGCGCCATTGAGCTCGTTGGAGTACTTTGGGAGTGGCGATGTGTCCGTGGTGGGGAGGTAGGGCGGCGGGGAAGATGAAGGATCGGTGGTGTCCGACGGGCGGTTGTGGTCGGACGCCAGGGCAGGGTTTGCATCAAGCATCGCGGGGGGTTGGAACAGACAGGCAAATCAGCGCGGGTGCAGTGTGCAATAATGAAAGGGGGAAGACGCCTCGTCCAAAGTCGCTCCACTTGAGATAGGGATGGATAGAAATATTGTGTTACTGCAATCATGTGCACGTAGTTGCTGCGGGCAGCTGATGCCGATCCTTGCACAGCGAGCACATCTTGGTCAGGGGGCATTGGAGAAGATGCCGCGTGTCTCCTACCTGCGTGTGCGGCCTCATCCTCGTCTCCGCCATGATCAGATCAGAGCTCATCCTATGTAGCCTCCTTGACGCTTGACCTTCCGTCTAGCGCCGCCGCCCTCTCCGCTGCCGGATCGCGGCGGTAGGATGGGCGGGATTGGGTTGGCTCGAAAGCCGCGCCACTTGCAAGCCGGAGCTGAGGGAAGGCCGGCACACCGGCGAATACATAGTACTTGTAATAATACATACCTAGGTACTATACCTAGGTAGGTAGGTAGTAATAATGATGATGGATCACCGGGTGCCGGGTGAAGCGTCACTACGGAGCCACGGCCACGCGCGGGAGCGCTACTGCAGGTCCCGGTGCAGGTCAGACCCTCTTGTTCCTCTCTTCCACCATACTGGACCCTGATGTACATCATGTACCTATACCAGTTGATAGCTAGTATGTACATACCACCCATACATTCATATATACATAGTAGGGAGAAGCGCAAAGGGTGGCTGCAATGTGAGCCTTCTGCGCATCCACGGTACTATATCTGCACTGCCAGCATACCTAGGTACTAACCGACAGTCGGCCTGATGCCGTCCGTCATTCTCTCCATTGCCGCCTCGCAGCGCTTGGACTCACGTGGCAAGCCAACCGTTCAAGTGCGCTTGACGACTAAACATGGCCATTTCATCTCGATCGTCCCCTCGGGCGCCTCCAAGGGCGATTATGAGGCCGTCGAGCTACGAGACGGTGATCGCTCCGCCTACCACGGCAATGGTGTCCTCCGAGCCGTCCACAACGTCAATGCCATTCTCGGTCCGGCCATTGTCAACGCCAGCTTGGATCCCACCACTCAACTCAATGACATCGATCGCCTCATGATCGACCTGGATGGGACCGAGGACAAGAGCAAAATGGGCGCGAACGCAATCCTCGCAATCAGCATGGCAGCAGCGCGTGCCGGCGCCTCCGGCAGGGATGTGCCTCTGTATCGCTTCCTCGCCCAACAGGCCGGGGCCTCAGACGAAACTGCGGTACTTCCAGTGCCATTCATGAACGTACTAAATGGAGGCGACCATTCGGGCAACACCATGGCGTTCCAGGAATTCATGATTGCTCCCACTGGTGCCTCTTCCTTCGAGGAAGCCGTCCGGTTCAACGCCGAGACGTACGCCTGTCTCAAAACGCTCATCATCCGGAAGTACGGCAAATCCGCGGTGGGTATTGGCGACGAGGGCGGGTTTGCTCCTCCGATCTATCATCCCACCGAAGCTCTCGACCTCTTGGTTCAAGCTATCGCAGACGCAGGCCACGAAGGCAAGGTCAAAATCGGCATTGACCCGGCCTCGCAGTCATTCGAAGAAGGCGGCGTGTACGACATTGGCTTCAAGACCGACCAGGCGGATAGAATGGAAGCCGGAGAGCTCGCAAGCCTCTATCACTCCCTCCTAGCCCGCTACCCGATTGTTCTCTTAGAGGATCCTTTTGGACAGGACGACTGGTCCGCGTGGTCCAACTTCAACCAGGACTGCGCCGTGGAGTTGGTAGGCGATGATCTGCTGGCCACCAACATCAAGCGCATCCAAATGGCCCACAGCAAGAATGCCTGCAACAGCCTTTTGCTGAAGATCAACCAGATCGGCAGCATCACGGAAGCCATTGAAGCGTAAGTGGGAGCAAACCCCACGGCAAACCCGCAGAAACGTGCAAGCTAACAGCTTCTTCACGCAGCGCCAATAAAGCCTTCGCTCTCGGCTGGTCCGTCTTCGTTTCCCACCGCTCCGGTGAGACCACCGACGATTTCATTGCCGACCTCACTGTCGCCCTCAAAACCGGCCATCTGAAATCTGGCGCCCCCTGTCGCGGCGAGCGAGTGGCTAAGTATAATCGACTGATGGACATTGAAGAGGAGCTTCGGACATCAGGAAAGCGGATACGGTTTGCTGGCGAGGGCTTTCGGAATGCCCACAGGATGAATTAGAAATGCAAAGTAAGACGCCTGCAAAATGTGGGTAATGCATCGTGGCTTTGGAATACATTATTCGCTGCTTGCCTGCTCCTAGTGCGTCTGCTTTTGCCGATTTATTCTCAAGCAAAGGGCAAGTCATCATGCGGCAAGCCTCGGCAGCAGTTGGTGACGGCCACGATCTGTAGGTGAAATATGCAGGGCGCATCTGCGCAACTGCAATAAAATATCATCTCACCACGAAGCCATTATGCCCGTTGATAAGTATCTGGCTAGGGAGTTCGTAGCGAATTTTTGCGCTGTCAGAAATATTGTATACGCGTCCACGGTCGATCATCTAGATAAAAAATTATTGCTACCTAGGTAGTCTTTGTAAGCAAGTGGGCAACCCCTCTCCATCGCAAGCGGTTGTAATGTGCTGCTGAAACGCTAGCACATCAAGCAATAGCCCTACATGACAGTGGATGGGGCAACGTACTCTCAAGAGACTTTTCACGCGCTCAAATATCTTCACACCCCATGGAGCGTCGCTCTGAAATTTTCATGCTCTTGCGCGCAGGGTATCATGGATGACTTCGGCGAGCGCAAGCGTGCTCTCCTCCTGGAGCCGCGGGCAGACAACTTGTAAGCATACCGGCATGTTCTGAACATCCCCTTCGCGGACTGTTTCGAGCCAAACCGTCAGCGCCTCCGACATCGTCGGTGCGAACGGATCGCAAGGGACTTACACGTCTCGCTCACCGCGCAAGCTTCTGGGCTCAAATTCTCATGGCTACCACCGTCGGGAGAGGTGCGGTGGCCGCTCTGCCAAACGGGGAAAACGAAAGCAGGCAGGTCTAGCACGTTTGCGATGGCCGAGTACGCGAGGTAGGAAAACTCGCCCTCACGCGCGGCACTGGTGGCTGCGACGGGCATAATGACGCCGTCTATTGGCCTGCCCGACGCCGTACAGCTATCCATTTGCGCCCAGTAATCAGCATAGGCATGTCTGTAATCGTCGCGCCTCTGACACATCTCCCAGAAATCCGCAGCAGAGCTGCACGTCACATTCTGCTGGTCGTAAAGCGCGAGCATAGATGACACGGGAGGCTCGCCACTTGCCTTGATGGCTTGGATGATGGCAGGGCCCGAAGCAGAGCCGAAGATTTTTAGCTTCAAGGGTGGTGCTGTTAAAAGGGTGACTTCTTTGTCTAAGAGTGATTTGCCAGACGTACCAAGTTTTCAACTGCCTCCGCGTGAGGCGGAGGTTTCCATTCGAGGACCTAGATTGATGTTTCGTCAGAATGAAATCAGAATCTTTGATAGCGTCGTTCATACCTCATGACCGTCTTCTGAGAGTGCTTCTTCCAGATAACGCAGCCCTTCAGCGATGTTTGGATGCGGACGGACGTTACCGTCGCATTTAAGAAGGCCAAAGACCAATCTGCCCGAGCGCTGGCCAGGCACGCCGGCCCGTTTTTGGAGTGCATACTGTTTTTCAGGACGCCAGGGCATCTCGATAACGTCAGGGTCTCTTCGCCAAGGCGCATCCTCAAGCAAAGCCTTAAAGACTAAATCTACAGATCGAAGGTTCTGGCTCATTATACCGATGGTACCGGACGCAACAGGCAGTCCTTTGAGCTTGAGACGCTTAGTATTTCATGGTACGAGTCTGAAGGTTGACACTTACAATGGTCTCGATGCCGGATGCAGACAAACGACCCTCTGAAGTCTTAAGAGCATTAAGACCCGTAAACGCCGAAGGGATGCGACTAGAACCGACTTCAAGCTCATTGTCAACTCGTTAGGTTTCCGTCCAAACTTGAAGTTTAGGAGTCACTTACCAAGGTCCGTAGCAATTCCGACAGCAGAACCGCCAAGCGCCAGTAGGGCACCCTCACCTGTAAAATGTCAGCTTATATACGGAAAACGTTGATACGTAAAATGTCTTTGGGGATCTTGCCTCCGCTTGCGCCTCCGGCCGACAGCGCAGTGTTACAAGGATTAACCGTGAATCCAACGATGTTATTATTAGTCTCGCCCATCTATCGCCAACCGCAGCGAACAGTCAGCATGGGAACAGAGTATAGAGGCGGGTTTGATGGGAAAGCATACGTACCAATGCGCCCATCGGAACATTCGTCTTGCAATAGATAAGAGCGCCGGCCTGACGGAGAGAGCGGAGCAAGACGCCCTCATCTTCGGCCTTCTTGGGCTTCCCGATCCAGCTGGCGAATCCGCAGGTACTATCCAATCCTTCCACGTTGAAACGATCCATCAGGCTGACCGGAAGGCCGTGCAGCGGGCCTAATGGACGGCCGTGCTCGCGAAAGTAGACATCCAGTTCCTGCGCGCGAGCCATAGCGCTCGCAAGATCAACCTCACTTAGGCAGTTTGTAAGTTGATGGGCGAGCACGGCGCGGTGACCGAAAGCGCCGGCAACCTCGCAAGCTGTGTAATCGCCAGTGCGGATAGCGCACAGCAATTCAGGGGCAGGCAGCGACGTGATCGCACGCTCTACTGGGCTGAGAAAGGTCGGCAGCACGGTGCGAGCATCAGTCTGGGTCTTCGCGTTGCGCAGCTCGCGTTCCGACAGCCGCCAATGTGGCGGTATGCGAGCTAGTAAGTCATGACGCTTCTGTTGGGTTACGGCCTCCCATCCTGACAACTTCTTTGGGCGCGCCGCCGCCATTGCTTAGTCCAGAAGAGCACTTTCTTTGAAGGAGGACCCTTGATGGCTATACAGCTAGTGGTGAATAGGCTGAAAGAGAATCGACCCAAGGACTAAGACAGCTGGCCCGACGACTTGGTGAGAAGTCGGCTGGCAACCCGCAAAGATGCAACAGCAGGGTCAGTACATTGGACAGTCAGTCACCTTTACGTCAGATTTCACTTTCATGCAAGCTCAAGCTGTTCGTGAACTAGTGATGAGTTGTATTGTGCAATGCCCTGTCCTTTGGAGAAGGACTCCCAGGTAGGTAGTTCGCGCGGGAGCCATGACGGATGTAGCCGCGCGGCATACCAACACCATAGACCCCGTTGGACAAGACTACCTACTATGTACCTAGGTAAGTATGAAATTTAGATGATGGACTAAGTAGTATACGTGAACATCTAAAGAGGAGACCTCTAACTGAAAAGCAAGAGAAAGAAAGACAAAAATGGCATGCGATGCCGAAAAGGATTGTGCGGCAAAGTTGATCGGAGATGTCAAACGTCTTTTGGTATGAAAGCTACTCTTTTCAAACCCACGGTATCGTATCTAACCGTAACTTATACTTCTGCTCGCCCTTGCACGTCCGCCTCGCTGTGTGCGTCCGTGTCATGTTTGAACTGTCTTGTGATCTTTGCTTCTTCCTCCTCGACCTCCCCGAGGCAGGGCGCGGCGAGGATGGCTCCTGTCCACAGCCGGTACAATGTGCCGAGCATGACGACCATCCACAGACCCGTCACAGCGACACTAAAGATCGTTCCCAAAACCCGGAAGAAGGCCGAGGGGATTTCTTGAGCCAGTGTCGTTGTGCACACAGCATACACTCCGAGTGGGAAGGTGAAACCCCACCAGCCCATGTTGAAGGGAAACCGCTTACACCGCACGACGGTCGCTACCGCGAAGCACAACCAGAGCAGTCCGAAGCCCCACATGATGATTGCAGTAAAGAAGCCAAGGGCGTAGAAGATCTCACCAGGGCGTGCGATGGCGGGCAGTGTTTGCATAGCTGGAAATACTTGCAAAGAGACTTTGCCCAGTTGCATGATGCCGAAGCCGCCCTGGCCTAGTGGGCCGAGCGGCAGAAATGTCGACACGATGACCGCTTTTGGTGGAAGGCTTTTTGTGGTAAGCCGTAAGAAGTAAATTACGAGGACGACCATCGCCAGGGGTACGCCGGTCCCCCAAAGGACGTATGAGGTGATAAGAGTAATTAGAGCGAGATCCGGATGCGGGAGGACGCCCGCTACGAGACCGCCCGTTGCTGCTGCGACGATAGTCGAAACTATGGGCAGCAGCCATGCAGCGGTCATGTTCTCAATAGAGTTGTTATGGACAGCCATACTGTTTTTGACGTTAGCGAACCAGGCTAGACCATCAGAGCGGAAGTCGGGTTTGAAAGGACAAGGAGGAGAGGAGCCGGTGTAGACTTACAGTATGAATGGAAGTGAAAAGCAGCAGAGGACTGAGATGACAGCGTCAATCCACCAGAGCGCCCACGCCAGCTTCCACCAGTTACCTTCCCATGACGGCACGCAGACAAAAACAATCATATTTACGATTGTTGCAAGTCCCATGGGGAACGTGCCTAGGAAAAGGCTTTGGGCAGGATGACGCACCATCGCATTCCATATCTTCGGGTAGATAGTATAGCGGAGGACCGAGATGAACAGGAAGATAACGAAAAGGAGGACATTTAACCCGAAGAGGATGTAGGAGATGTACTGTAGCCATCTCCCGTTGTAAGGCAGATTATGGAGCAGGATGGAGGTAATGCCGGTGCCCATGTTGACCGAGAACCAGGAGGGAGTAAAATTGCGCACGACGCGACGCCAGCCTCTTTGCCGTCTGCAGCAGACAGCGGCACCATCAGTTCCCAGATCAGGCGAATCGGTGGACCCGGGCCCATTGCACTCGTTCGGTGTTGGCATGCTGAGGGATTCGATGTGTATGATCTGCGTGTCTACGGTCGTAGTAGCATGCAGGGTCTGACTAGCAGAATAAGCTCATGAGCAGCGGAGACGTCAAGACACGGCCAAAGGGCATTTAGAAGAGTGAGACCAGACCAGCACGGTACACAGACGAGACAGGTTGTGAAAATGGACATGTGTGGCAACGCTGCAGCATCTCCAACAGTGTGCGCTAGATGCGGGTTGCAAGCTGATAGCGCTGCCGAACAAACCCAAAGCGCAGAGTCACGTCCCTTCAAGTGCGGAAGCGGCGGACAGAGTTGGTTGGTAGTAATGACAGCAGAGGATGAGGTCCCGGAGGTCCGAGGTCCGGTCCGGTGCCAAGAAATCGCGAACGTTGGTGGAGTTGCCATACAGAGGTAGGACGTTGCTTACAAGCAACACGACGAACACACAGTGAGATGATGAATGAGTGTTTACAATCTATTTTACGTACCTTGCCGTACCGTATGTAGGGTTCTAGTATGGAGACCTCATGCACAGACGCATTGGATTGGATTGGTCTCGATGCCTCCTCACCTCGCTCACCTGTATCCCAGCTCGAAAGCACTCATTCATGCCAGAGGTTTGGTTCCATTCTCCGGCAGAACTGTCGCGGCTCGTGTGAGTTGCCATGCAATTCTGGTAGGTTATTACGCCTAATCGCAACTTCCTCCCCGTTCTCTTCAACCCCTCCGAAAGCTGCCACACGCGAGTATGGTGGCGTCTACCTTTCCTCTTCCAAAGTCGTGTGCCTATAGGTTCGCGCGCTGTCGTCCCTATTCTGGATGGGAGGTGGGACGGCGACTTCGCTCAGGTCCGCATAACCAGCTTCTTCATCATCTGCACGAACGTGGCGAGCGCCCAACCGTTCCTCATCCTTGAGAGCCTTGTCAGCCCTATGCCTTCCAACTCGCCTCCACGCCCTGTTTGTCTGTCCGCCCGACATACCTTTCCAGCCTCGCTTTCTCGGGTCCCGAAGGAGCAGTCTAGGAAACGGCTGAGTCTCTGGCCCATTACGGATCTGTTCAAATCAAGTCACTGCCGACAAGTCAGGCAATTCGGTCTGCAAGATGAGCATCATCCTAAGTGACGCGGGTCGGTCGTCCTTAAAGCCAATGCTGCCGAAGCACTCACTGGCTTCTTCACTTTGAGCGGGCAACACTACATAGTACTATCACCTGAACAAGGTATGACCATCACTAAGCTCTGACGGCGACCGGGCGGAAAAGCGAAGGTAGAGCCGCTCGAAAGGTTTGGCCCGCTGGCCCGCTAGCTCGCGCTCGGCCATGTGTGAAGGAGGAGCCCGGGTAGCGCATCCGCTCATTCCGCGCTTATCTTCTGTACGATACATACTGTCGTTGTACCGTGTGATGGACCAACTCGCCTACCATTATTACCTAGGTAGGTATTGTCACAATACTGAGTGCAGGGACATAACGGAAAGAGTGCACAATGCCGTCGACCCTTCTTGCCGTGACGACGTCATTCCAATTTCCTTCCCTCGTACTCCGCCTCAGCTCTAATAGTATCGCATGGATTATCTCATCAACCCCGTAGTTGCCCCCTTCTTTCCCGGGGGGCGTGGGCAAAACGCACTGAAGTTGAAGGGCTCCAGTGACTTACTCTTTCTTTTGAGTTTCCCTAAATTTTCTGATTGACATTATCTATCACGATCCTCAGACACCCCCTCCCGAACCATTTTTCAACACGTGCTATCATGCCCCGTTCCGAGATTCCCATTGACCAAGCAATACCCGATGAAGAGGATCTGTCCGGCGAAGACCAGGGCCTTGATGAACTCGCAGCGCCAGCGCCCGATGAGAATCCAGCAGATCGAGGAGTCTATCGCCACAGCGACCTCGAAGATGAAGGCCGGCGGCAGAGCTCTCAAGCCAACCGAGGCGTTGATAGGAAGCGAAAGAGTTCAAATTTTCGTCGCAGCTTGACTCAGGCTTACATTTATTCTTACCTTGTCTTCTTCTCCATCCTAGGCGTCCTGGCTCGACTTGGTCTGCAAGCTCTTACCCTTTATCCTGGGGCCCCGGTTCCAACCACGGACCTTTGGGCCAACTTCGCCGGCTGTTTGGTCATCGGTTTCCTGCGGGAAGATCGCATGCTTTTTCATAGCCACTGGACCAAATCAAAGACTCAAAATGGCGGATCTAAAAAGGCAAAAGCCCAGGCAAGCCAGGAGGGCGAAAGCGCGAGCTCAGAGGAGAAAAGCGAGGACGTAGACCAAGAAGCAACAAGAAAAGCTTACGAGGCTTCTCGCGCGGCGGTACCGGGATATATTGGCGTCACGGTGGGATTCTGCGGCTCCTTGACGACGTTCGCATCTGTGACTCGCGATGCTTTTCTGGCCATCTCTAACAATCTCAAAACGGATCCCACCGCTACCCACTTTGTGACTGCCATAGCCAGGACCCGTTCCGCCGGCTATAGCGTGATGTCTCTACTCGCCATCTGGCTGTTGGAGATCAGCTTGAGCCTCATCGCTATCAAAAGCGGCGCGCATTTAGCCATCGTAACAGCGGCATTGCTTGAGAGCAAGGCACCTCAAGCCAACTATGAAAGGTTCATGAATTTCATAATCATACCGCTCAGCTGTGCGGCCTGGATCGGCAGCATCATCTTCGCAATCTTTACACCGCATTCCGCCTGGCGCGGCCAAGTTCTCTTCGCTCTAGTCTTCGCGCCGCTGGGCTGCATCCTGCGCTTCCAGCTATCCGTCGCTCTCAATCGTCGGATCAGCAGTTTTCCACTGGGAACCTTTTTCGCAAACATTCTGGGCTCCTTCGCCCTGGGAATGTGCTACGACCTGCAGCGTAGCTCTGCAGCGCAGAGCGTCATCGGTTGCCAGGTGTTGCAAGGCATCGAGGAAGGCTTTTCCGGCGCTCTCACCACCTTCAGCACGTGGGCACTCGAACTTGACACGCTCAGAATCAAGCATGCTTATTTTTACGGCGCGTGCACTGTATGCGTCGCGGTCGCTGGAATAACGACCATCATGGGACCTCTACGCTGGACCACCGGCTTTATGGAGCCCGCCTGCGCCACATGATCCGAGGTCAAACAGCAATTGATGAAAAGAAAGAGCACTAGGCGTGGGGCTCAGCCTTACACTCAAGCCTCGCCACAAATTGGACGTGGCATGGGGATGGGTCAACCTACAGTGGCTTTTTTCATTTGTCCATTTCCACCTCCATCAACTTCCCTTAATGGTCGTCAAAAGGCCCATGAGAGAGCCCTCCATCGTTGATCTCAGCCGAGAGAGAACTCCCCTGATCTCCTGATCTGATAAGAGGCCCCACGCCGCTGCCGAATTTGGAACTTGGATGGCGTCCAAAAGGAGAAGACAGACTTGATACACTTGCCTCACAAGGGCGTTGGTAGACCTTGATATCGCCGACTAAAGAGGCGCAGTCTATTGCGATCGGCCGAGCTGTGCATGAATGAAACTGCGTTGCGGATGTATCCACTTCCGCAGCAAGGCTTATCCCACCGATATCCAGCCTCAGGACATGGATACTGCTTTCTATTGGATATCACCAGGATAGTCAGGCAAATTAGCATTTGAGTCTGTCTACGTTTTCGATGCTGAGGGTTGGGAACTCCAGTACAGTCCACAGGCATACTATGTACCCATGCGTGGAGACGAAACAGATGACATGCCCCATGAGTCGCGGGTAGGTACCTGTCGGGACAGCATGCTGGCAGCAGCCGAGACCTCTACGCCTTCTAATATCAAGGACGCTCCTGCTCATCTATTTGTTTTTTTCTTAATCTTTGGAAATGATGCACACCTCACGTGTGGAAACAAGACTCTGGGTGGTTCTCCCGCAGCTCCTTCTCAAAAGTAGAAAGTAAGCGGTTCCATTACTCGCAGTCCCAACGTCCGCGTTAAATGTTATAGAACTTGGAAGGCTACTTGATATGGACGGATATTGATTTTGGTTTACAATTTTTTTTTTTTTTTTTTTTTTACTGGATGAAAACGTGGAATCCAACGGAAACGGCAAAGTCATTGTGTGCTAAAAGCCGCAAAACATTGCGAATGCATCCAATTCCACGACTAACAATGGGCGTCGGGCAGTTACGAGAGCTATAGGTAGTTGCTCTATCGGAACCTACCAGCCGTGATTCTAGCGGTTCCAGGGCCAGACTTGCCATCGACTTTTCCACTCTGACGCCTTCCTGCCTTGAGCTTTCAGAGCGCTTCGACTTCCGTGTGTGCGACGCAGTGTATCACTGTACAGGTACATCTCTTGCGGAAGGTCAGGACCTGTTCGCACGCAGTCGAAACTTGTTGATGAGGCAAGTGGCAACTCCTCAACAGGCAAGGGCACACCTCGCGAAGCAGGCGCTGTGTCCCACCTCGCAATGCCTCTCGCTCATCGAGCTTTTATATCACTCTCTTCTTCTCCTCCTCTTTTCTTTTTTCTCTCTCCTTCTTCCTCTACACAGACACACCACACAGATTACCGGACCTCCAGCTCCGGCCAGTATACTCTACCCCAGCAGCACTTAGGTTGGTCTTCAGTCCCATCTGGAACAGCATTTCATATCATTGCTGACAACTTCTGCGACATCAGACTACATCTACCACCCCACCCAAACCCACTTCCACCACCAAGATGACGACAGGAACACTCCTGGTCGCCGCTCTGGCGGCCGCGGCAAACGCAGCAACCCTCCCGCAACCCAAGTGGTCAGTCTTTCCCACTCACTCCAATCACACCCAAAGCATCCCTGCTAACATCAACTATAGCTGCTTTGCAATGACAGCGTACGGCGGGCCTGGTGGTACTGTCGGGCAGCTCGGCGACGGACAGAACAGAATCGGCCAGAACAACCTTCCGGTTCCCCAAGGCACATATTGCCTCAACAACGGCGCACTCACGGACAGTTACGGGTACGTCTTCTCTTTCACAACTGCCGTCGTCATTCTGGCAATCACGCTGACAACTTCCTCTTCTCATAGACGTGGTTGCATTATGACACCTCCGACTGGCCAGTTCCAGTGCGACGTTGGTGCTAAGCCAGACAAGGGCTTCGACATTCTGTGCGGCAACGGCACTATCACCTTCAAAGGATCGGACACCTTCTGGTCTTGCCCGACTGGTGATCACGGAGGGTGAGTGCCATTCTTGCTCTCGATCTCTGCCCTCCATCTCTGCTGACTGCAATTCCAGTTGGAACCTGTACGACCGTCCAGTTGAGGGCCAGAAGAAGTGCCAGCCGGTTTGGCTCGTCGCCGACAGCTGCTACTCCGAGTGTGCGTCTCCGCCTCAGACGAGCTCGACGAAAATGAGCAGCTCGACGAAGGTCTCGACCACCACGAAGATGAGCAGCACGACCAAGAAGACTTCTTCAACCACCACGACTTCCACCTCTTCGCCGATGAGCAGCTCGACAAAGAAGACCTCTTCCACCACCAAGATGTCCAGCTCCACCAAGCCCACGCCATCCATTAGCAAGTCGACATCCACTACGGTACGTGATCGAGGCCGCCACGCTGCAAAAGTATCCGCTGACCTTTTCACAGTGCACTACATGGACTCCGTCTATGAGCAAGCCATTCCAGAGTACCCCATGCCCGAGCTCCAGCACGCCCGTGACGACCTCGTCCAAGACCAGCAGTTCGAGCTCCCCGTGCCCGACTTCAAGCAAGCCCGCAACGACCTCTTCCACGTCAAGCAGCTCGAGCTCCCCATGCC
This sequence comes from Hortaea sp. C3G1500-4, assembly GCA_022701445.1. NCBI lineage: Eukaryota > Fungi > Ascomycota > Dothideomycetes > Mycosphaerellales > Teratosphaeriaceae > Hortaea > Hortaea sp. C3G1500-4. The sequence continues at coordinate 1,226,855 of JAJVDI010000001.1, forward strand.
CAACCTCCAGCAAGCCTGCGACGAGTTCGATGTCTTACGTCTGCAACCCTGCGCACTCATATCCGGTACGTTTCCCTGATCCCATAGTTCGCTGAGCTGTACTGACACAACACAGAACGGCGCCACTTGTATCTCCACGATGGGCTCTCTGACACTCTACACACCGATGCCGACAACCTCGAAGCCTGCCTCGACGTCGTCAATGTCGATGTCCACTCAGCAGCCGCCAATGTCGACCAAGCCTGCAAATATGCCAAAGGGTTGCCCAGGTAAACTCAGCAAGGACTTTGAGGTGAGTTCATCATATCATCCGCTTGGCCATCTGGCTTTGATCTTGCTGACGAGCTCCTGCAGTTCCCACATCAGATCATCCACATCAACTCCGCAGAGCCCGACAAGGCTTATGGCAACTTCTTCAACGGCACCATGACTTCCACCATCAGCTCGATGTTCAACTTCGACATCCCCGCCGACGCGGCCGGCAAGACTTGCTCCCTGGAATTCATGTTCCCGGAACAGGACCAACTGGAGACGTCTGCCTACACCATCAGCGGCGACGGTAAGGCCAACTTCTACACTCTCGAGAAGCCCGCGCACAAGAGCAACACCTTCAACACCTCGCCCAAGTCCGAAAAGGTAAGCCGACGACCCTCTTCGCCTCAGCTTGGCACCACTAACATCCTCTCTCACAGTATCTCGGCGAGTACACTCTGACCCCAGGCACCTCGAGCAAGATCCACAGCATGGCCTGCCCTGCCGCCAAGACGATTGGCATCTGGATGTTCTCCGCGACGGGCAGCAGCCTGAACTACTTCCAGGACTTCAACCCTTGCCGTGAGTGCCTCCCCCTCTTCCTCTCAAGACCACGTAACGATGACAAGGCTGACCTTTCTTCCTTCCTTCCAACAGCCATCGGCCTCTTCATGAACGTCGCATAAACGGCTCACCCTGCGACACAAGATGGGAACGTTACGGCCACAAGGCGCACAACGTTGCAACGGAGGAAAAGAGAAGGATCACAGCGGTACGGAATGGGGATAATGGCGATGGATTGCTTTTACCTTGCTTTAATTCGGTTCTGGATTGGGTTACGCGAGGAGGTTGATGGAGCAGGGAGGACTTCACGAAGTCTTTCCTGTTCAAGGGAGCTTTTTTTCCACACAGGCGCTCGCTCATTCCGAGCAGCGCTTTGGCGTCTTTCCTTTTAAGGGTGGTGAGTGGTAGTATTAATGAAGTAGATAGTAATAATAATTGAGAGGGAAGGACTGCAAGGTCCGCCTCTGCTCATGAGGTCTCTTGCTTCTTTTCTTGTCTTCTGCGTTGCTTGCTTCTTCTTGGTCATTGACCTTGCCGTGCAGTGCTTCCGATGGATCATCAATCATGCCTTTTCAACCTCTCCCGCAGTTGGGAGTGGTCACGCTACGCTCCTACCTACGTGAAATTGACTCCCCCTGCAGCTAATTGGGCACATTGCGACCATGTTGACGCAAATCCTCTGCAAGTCAACACAATGCACCCACAGCACATGTGTGACATGGAGATCTTTGACCGCTTCTAACGACGAAGTCACTGAAGGTTCATTCCTCTACCTGACACGTTTGAAACATCTCTCTCATTGGCAATACGTTTTAAGTTATGACCCTCTGTCAAACTGGAGCATGAGCTCCGTGAAATCTATTACGAAGCAGGACGTGATCTACGTTCAGGTAAAAACAATAGCGGACGCTTAATCCCGTGGCCGTCGTACCTTCAAATGTCGCCCACGGCGGGAGCGCCTAGCTGGCCCTGGGTCTTCGTCTTCCTGCTCATCACTATCCTCGCTATTGCTATCACCCGAAGACTCAGGCTCAAATTCGTCCTCGTCATCAGCGCCGTTGACAGCGTCAAGGCCCTGTTCTTCACCCGCTGGCTCGACGGCCACATTGAAAGCGGCGAGTCGATCTCCTGCGGATAGACGTTCGTCTGAATCCAGCGACTGGGCGTCAGCATCTTCCGTTGAGGCGTTCTTCCGCGGTCTGCCACCTGTTCCAGGCGGGGGACCCCGTTGTTGCTTTGGTGGCTTTTCTCCTGTGCCGGCATCCGTTTTGCGGGCTCTACCTTTCCCTGTCGGCTTGGCAGCTTTGCGAGCTCTTCTGTATCCAGTGGCATCTCTCTCGACTTCGACCTCCCAGAAGTCGTGCACCATGTTGGAATTACGAACGCGAGGCTGGTAAGCCTTTTTGCCACCCAGTTGCTCGTCAGGAAACTTTGGACCGTAATCGAACAAGAGCTCTTCGCCCTTTTGGATGGTCTTGTCGGCGAAGAGTGCGATTCGATGGACCGTGTTAACCATGAAGATTCTCGGATACAGATTGTTCTTTCCATTACCAGCGTGGTTAATGAATCGTATGTTATTGCCGAAATAAGTGCTGTCAATTTCTTGGAAAGCATTCAGCGTAAAGAGATAACTGAGCTGTTGTTTCTCATAGACAGCTCCACGTCTTTCCGCCTCCTCTTTTGTGATGATCTCGCCTTTGTATTCGCCAACGAAGTCGTGTTGCCGGATAGTCTGACCAGCGTATAGACCAAATCCATGAATTCCACTTTGGCCTAGAAGTGTCTGAGCAGGGCGGCCGAACTGAATGCAGGCGTTGCGACATCGGCCGTGCATCGGGTCTTCGCGTTCTCTGTTCACAGGGTCCAAAACTTCAAGGACGCCGCAAGAGCCGCAGAGATCTGGGTCGCATTCACGGCCCAAAGAATAGCAGACACATCGCTCGTCCTCATAGCACATTAACCGCTGGCCCTTCTTTAGCCTCTCGGTCGAGCAGGAGCAGCCCCTGAATCGGCGTGCACAGTCGGCGGAACAAGAGCAAGTCTTTTCACAGGGGACCAGATTCTCGAAGCAACTACACGCGGCACCCTCGCAGGTCTGTCCAGGGTGGTAACAGGGGTAGAAAGGACCTCTTTCGTCAGCCTTGTGTTTGTATGTCTTTTCCCAATAGGACGCCTGTTTTGGGTCCTTCCGGCTCAAAGGTTCAATAATAGCAGACAGTAAACCATCGGGAGCTGGGTTGAAGCCTACTCGTTTGCGGTTGTTCACAGCCGGTGGATTGATAATGTCGGTGGTGATTGCCTTCTTTGTGTCTGAATCGGCTTCTTCGTCGCTGTCCTCAAGTTCCTCAATTTCACCGTGGTAAGGGCATGCGAACCTGGAGCATATCCGACATGTTGCGTCGTCGAGTGGCATCTGCTCCGCGTGGTGCTGATCGGGCAGAGGCTTGAACTGATGCTTTCGTGCGATGTGCCAAAGACTGAACCAAGCTAGATTGTGGAAGTGGTCACAGGTCAATGCAGCCTTTGCCAATTTCTCCGGCGTCGATGCAGGAAGCGAGGACAACACTTGAGCAGTCCTAGTATGCGCTCTACAGAAGTCTTCCGATGTAGATTCAGAACGCTTTTTAAGCGCTTCAATCGCAGCAGGATCGTTGCCCACATCAGGACTTACTTCAAGAAGATAGCGAAGTATGTCGCTCCAGCCAATTCCAAGCTCACGCAACGCATCCTCAGCGTACTGCTCGTACTTTTGTGCCTGAGCCAGACGTAACAATTTTGTGGAGCGCTGACCCATGTCGAAGCTGTACTGCTCTTTCAGGCCTTTGGCATCCTCGGAGTAATCAAAATCATCCCCGAAGTAAGGCCAATGCTGTAAGGTCGTGACATTTGGCGCGAGGAAGTTACTCTTGATATTGACGAAGTGAGAGTAGCTGGGCATGTCATCGTGGGGCTCGATGATGTTTGGCTGCACAATGAATGGGACTTTCATGGGTTTGCCACCAGGGACCGACTTTTCGACCAAGAGCTTTACAGCGCCTTGATTACGAGATTTCTTGTCGGCTTGGATCAACGGTAGAGGTTTCAACTTGGCGAATGAATAGGGTTTGGTCGCTGAAACGTCTGCGCTCTGCTGAGTTTTGGCCTTTGAACAACGAGCACGACGGAGCCAAGCCCTGTTCCAGTATTCATTCTCAACGCGCACTTCGTCCATGTATCTTCCGACGATAATTTCGACCTGTTTAGCGGAGCTAAGAGATGCAAACGCTTTATCGGACTTGCCTACATGTGGTGGCAAGACCTGGCTCTCGCTTCCGTTGCTTAGATTTGCTGTTTCGCTTCGCTCCATTGCACCGTCCTTCGCATCGCTCGCATCGCCACTGTTTGCCTTTTGTACAGTGCCACCGATCGAAGCAGCGAGAGCTCCGGGCGTTGATTTGATCTCTGCCTCAGGGCCAAGAGCCAGGGTATCGCTTTTCTTGCCGTGAGCGACTGGCTTTTGTGGTGAACCTGAAATGTGAATTTCTTGTCGTGCTGCATCTTTCCCAGAAGACGTGACTTTGCTCTGCGCTGATAGGCTGGCTGCTCGAGCAGTTGCGGAAGAGGCCTCGGACTTTTCAAAATTTGATGCTTCTTCATCACTGAGTGAGGCCTGCTTTGGTTCCCCTCCCCGACGATCTAGCACACTTTGGGATGCTTTGCTCTTATTTGTTCCGCCGGCTTTCTGGCTCGGATGATTCGTTGACTGGCTGCTTGTCAGTGATCCTGAGCTATCCCTTGCAACCGATCCTGTGATCCGAGACTTTGGTTGTTGAAAAATAGACCTCGCGGTAGAATGTGAATTCTCGTCTGTCTGACTATCCCTCTCCCGAAGAGGTGCGCCATTTATGGACCTTTCAGAGGCCCTCTTGTTTGGCTCTGTCACGGATTGAGAAGCAGCCCTTGTCTCAAGGGTTGGAGGCGTCGGAGCTTGCTTCAATTTCTCCAGCTTTCTATTTGCTGTGGGAAAACCGCCTTCATCCGACATAGGTACACCCGGCGCCAAGGTACTGATGGGAGAATGCTCGTCATCAGAAGATTCGTCAATCCTCCTCGTAATATCGTTGCTGTGTAGCTCTTTCCGCAAACCTTCCGGATTATGACGAACCTCCCGTGTGTCCGAGGTGTTGAAATTTTTCAGGGGCAAGCCCGACCGCTGGTCTTGAACTGGCGAGTCACGAGCTGCTGTTCGAGACGCACTTGCATCCAGCTCGCGGTCTAGAACATTTCTCTTGCCCTTTTGATCTTGCCTGATAAATTGACCAGTGTCCTTGTGGAGTGAAGATGCCGAATCTTTCATGGAATCATTGTCAGCTTTGCCACTCGATTCCGCGTCAAGCTTCGGCTTGGATAGCAGGAGTTCTTCGCTAGCCCCGTCCACGCCTTCCTCATCGCTAAGAAGATCGATAACGCTTGATGTCATTTTTGATCGAAATGGCGCGTTCTGGCGAGGTGTACTAAGTGCAGCTTTACGTGTCCCCAATGATTCAAAAGCGTTCTGTTGCTGTCCTTCTCTCCTCTGCAAAGACGAACCCGCGATGTTGGTGTTTGTAGCGCGCCGTCCGGCCTCACGGTCTACGCGAGATTCCAATTTACGCCTTTTGAGTCTTTCTAGCGTGGAAAGTTCGCCTTCTGCACGAGGTCTTTTGAACCCAACATGCGGGGAATTTGAAGGAGAGTTGCTCCCTCCTCTTGTGTTGCGACTGCCAGCTATAGGGGCCGCTGCAGCGCCATTGGGCTTTGAAAAGGCTGGGCTAGTTCCATTGGATGAACGAGCCGTGGAGAGTAATGACTTGCGTCTATCTGGAGCTGGTCCGAGCAAAACGTTGACGCTCTTTGATGAGGTAGACGCGTCGATCGTCCGCGAATTGAAATTTGAACTCGCACGATCGGTATCATTCTGACCGCCGTAACCAGAGCTCTGCTTTGTTGATGACTTGGCACGGGATCCAGAGAGGCTATCCTGGGATGCAGGAGCAGTGCGCGAAGGTGAGGCAGACCAGTCGCCAAAGGTCGGCCGCTTCTGGCGTCTATCCAACGAAGTACTGCGGTAAGATGGTCGCATCTCATTCACTCCAGAATTGACACGATCCACTTTCGGTTTTGAGGGGTTAGGACCGCTAGACCGTGGCACTTGAGCTTTGCGTAGGGGGTCATCAACGCCATCTTCCTTCGAAAGATCGATGACGACCTGAGGCGCCATCCTTTCGCTCTTGGATCCGCGCGGGTTTGGGCAATTTTGGAAATGGAGCGAGTGAAGCTTTGGTCCTTGGGGTTTCGCGGTTAGAGGCGCAATGGCGGCAGCTCTCTCCCGAATTTCCTCCCGTTTCGCTTCGTCCAATTTGACGCTTCTGGTGCGAACATCAGGATGGTAGATATGCAATACGCCTGTTGAAGAGATGTAATGAAAGGACATCAATCTAGAACATTGTTTTCACATGCATCGTCCAGACAATGAAGTTGTCTTGCTTGGGTTGCTTAGACGCTTACTAGTGGCTAAGCGTCGGCAGATTCTGGTCGCGTCTGCGTCGCGTCGGGAGGCGACGCGTATGCGAACACGCTTTGCGTACTTTTGAGATTTTTGGAGTGTAGAAACAAGCGCAAATATCGCGTTAAAAAATGGAGAGGAAGATGAGTTGTAGAGAATACAAGTTGTAGTCTACTGGTCTTCATTTGGTGCTCTTTGGGAAGGCGCGCTAATGCGTAAGTGCACTAGTGCAATATGTGGGTCTTGGCAAAGACCAGCAAACCAACGACATCAAATAACGCAACTTAAGCCTCCAGTGAACTTCAGAGGTGATGAATTGAGGAAAGATATATTACAGTTCAATCTCAATAGCACAATGGTTCAATAAGACTTCCTTGCCGCTCTAATGCTTCCTAGCATTCCACATCTCTCATATAGAACAGAGTGCCACTATCCCTGGATGGCCTTTCACTAAAGCGTACAGCTGATTGGCAATGGTGAACTTCACCAATCCGATGCTCGAATCTTCAAGCAATAGTATAAGCCTTCAGTCCATATCCTCCAGCGACGACCCCTCCTGCTTCCCATAATCTTCCGGCACCATGACTCCCACTAAACATGAACTCAGCATATTCTCCCAATTGACCCAGGGATGCACGTCCATGAACAACTTGGTGCCATCCCGACCAGCCGCCTTCATTAGCTCCGGCTCTCCTCCAGGATGGAAAGGCAAATAAGGCGTGATGTTGTAGACTTTGCCTTGCCAGCTGCTCCAGGCCGGTTTCCCTTTCCTCCCAGTCATAGTTTTAAGCTGCGAAGGTGTCACGCGTTGAAATGTATTCACGCCGGCCAGATTACCTGAACGGGTCAAAGCCGCCCAGTCCATTGGCGAGTGGCCTGGTGAGAGTAGGACCTTGCCACGAGGGTTGGGGGTAGAGACTGCGGTGCCGTTTGGTGAGAGGCCGCCACTGGCACGCTGTTGGCTGTTGGCGGGAGGCCCACGATTAGGCAACGGACCTGTCGAAGGGACTCGGAGGGAAGTTGCTGCACTAGGGGGCGGGCCCCGCTGTGGTACTGCAGGTCGTGACGGAGGCGGCATCAATCCGGCTGCTGGCTTAGGTGGCGGAGGGCCAGACACAGAAGCTGGTTTGGGCGGCGGCGGCATGTCAGAAGTCTTCTGCGCACTTCTAGCCGCAGATAAGGTTGGTTCAGGGCTCTGGTGCTCCCTTGACTTGCTATCATCATTGCCGCCGGCGTCTAGCATGAATGTCGGGACAGGGGCTGCTCCAGTCGCTGGCTTCGCTTTGGGGGTGCCCTCTTCATCAGACTGTGTATCTTCTTCAGGCTCAGGTAGCCTTATATCGACGTTACTATGGGTATAGTGCCCGGTCGTCTCGTCTTGGGAGTTCGATTCAGTCTTCGAGGAATTTTCTTCGCGCCATGTCCCTGGCAAAAGCCACTGTGGCAACAAATTCCATGACATTGCCTTCCTTTGCGTCAACAAGAATATGCAAGACAATGCAAGAACAATCGCTAGGCCAAGGTATCCCATTGAGCGTATGTCAACAGTCGCAAAGGATATTAGTATTGCGTCGACAGCCCTGAAACTTTGCCACAGCGGCGCCCATTTTCTCTGCGTAGGTTTATCTTGCCATGTCTGCGCGACGTCGTGAGGTTCCAAAGCTCGCGAAATTTAGGCGCGTGCTATAGAGTTCAATTTTGCCAGAGGTTGCCGCTTAGTACTTGTAAGGATGTCGAGTGTTGTTATCTGAAGTTGGGAGCCGGTGTAGTAATCTTATTAGATTGGAGGTTTAGCCTTTGCCAAGACCTCAAACATGACGTACCCGGGACATCGAAGTACCTAGGTGAGCTTCACATCGAGTCCGAAGTAACGAAACAGCACTACCAACCCCCATCACAAAGCGCCACATCAAGTCATATACCCACCAAAATGGTCGCAGCCATGCACCGAGCCATCCTGATGCGTTCACTGTGCCTCGCGATCCCACGCGCAACGCCCACCCGCTCACTGAGCACCATCACGCGATCACGACCAACCACACACCCGCAATACACACGGTCAGCGTCGCACGCCTCCCCCAACTACGTGCGATGGCTATCGTCGAAATCCGTGGCGGACGAGAAGATCGAGGAGATCACGGAGCTGTACGCGACGGCGCAGGACGAGTTCGAGATCGCGATGGAGGAGACGGAGAAGCAGACGGTGTATGCGGAGGAGGACCGGACGGCGGCGCGCGAGGAGTTGACGAAAGTGCAGGAGGCTTATAAGGCGGTGGTGGAAGGGCCCGATAGCGAGCTGGCGGGCGAGGTCAAGAGGCGGATAGGGCAGCGGATACGCGAGTTGGAGCAGGGGGTGGCTGCTATGGAGGAGGTTGCGCAGAATCAGGATTAAGATCGGAGCTGCATTGAGTGCTAGCGAGAGCGTTGTAAGATGGCCTTCCTCTCGAGATCATGCCTGCCGACGTATTACTATGACTGTGTGATGGAGCGGATGAGCTTGATCACTGTCATGAGCCGCGCTCCCGAGTACACAGGTAAAGCAAAGAACAAATCGGCACACTGGATTTTGTACCCATAGACCTGTAGGATATGATTTAACAGCACTAATCAACGGTTTCGGGTTACAGTGTATGCGTTAATGTCCAAAGCCTGTATACACGAGAAGCTACGAGATGGGGATCGCTAGCAAAAGCCGCACGTCCACTAGAAAAACCCCCCACCCTAACCCGGACAACTCCACCATTTTAACCAAAAGAGGGTATCATCAATCTTCATCAAAGCATATCAATCCACCATATTGAGGACGGCCTCTCTCTCAACACCTCACTTCCTCATCCCTTTAGCACCTTTAGCAATCAGCGCCTCTCTCATCTCCCTCACGCTCTCACTCCACCCGTCGGCAACGCCGTGGACGCGCTCAGTAATGAACTTCTTCATGAAGCCCTCGTTGTACTTCTCACCATAGACGACCAAGCCGGTGATCTCAGTGGTGGTGCTCAGCCCCATGTCGTCGCCGATAGCGGCCAGAAGCTCGAAAGCGACGCGGACTTTGGTGCGGACTTTAGGCAGAAGGAGGGTGGCTTCGATGGCGAGACGCTCGTCGGAGACGATGCGGGAAGTGGTGAGCGTCTCGAGAGCGAGACGCCGCTCCGACTCGGCGACTTCAAGGGCAATGTCCCAGCCTCCGCTGACTAGGCTGAGAAGGTCGGGGACTCGGGTCTCGCACTGGGGAAGGGCGTGCAGGCTTGCCCGGATGAGTTGCAAGAAGAATCGAAGGGTGGTGGTAAGCTCCTTAGGCTGCTCGTTGCGGTCTTGGACGATGTACTGCAGTCCGATAGGAGCGTTAGGCCGGCTCTTAGATCCTTGCTGGGACGGGACGTGGAAGGCCAGAGGGTGAAAGAAGAGCTGCAGTTGCGACTTGTAGGTCATGGTGATGGTTGGCGGCGAGGCCGATGAGGAAGTAATTGACCAGCCGTAGGTCTCTTCCAGGTTCTTGATAGATTCTGACCAAAAGTTAGTCGGTGCTGACGCGCTTTGGGGAACGACAACCTTACCTTTTAGATCCGCGATTTCCTGCAGAGATACACCCCGGCAGGCCTCACGAACCCGCTCGGCCTCTTTGATGGCAGCCGCGAACTCAACCTTGCTCTCCTCGAGGTGATTAGCCATTCGGTCTTGCTCTTCAGTCTCCCGCTCAAGTTTTTCCAGCACCCTCCTCTTCTCCTCGACTGCCCCTTCAACCTCTACGATCCTGGATCGCGCTTGTTCAAGCTCTTCTTTCTCTTCTTCAGATGTGGACTGGACTTCGTTCTCTAATCTTTCGGCCTCCTGCTGCAAAGCAATATGCTTCTCCTCCATGCCTGGGAGCACTTGGTCAAGAATCTCTTCGGCACGCTGCAGCACCTCGTCGTCCTTCAACAGGCCTTCGCCGATGCCTGACAGGCCCTTCATAAGATCCTCAAGCAACTGGCTGCGCCATGCATACCACATCTCTTTACTCCTTAGTCGAGCATGGGTCTTCATATCCCTCATTTGAGCATCGAGAGTTGATTTGCGCTCTGGGGAAGCATTGAGGTACGCTTGGATAAGCGGAGGCGTCTCACGGTAGGTCTCAGTCTCAAGTTGCTTGATGACTTTCTTGCCGTCGCTGATATAACGCTTGAGCTCATTGCACGCGTGCTGAAACATGTCATGCTCTGGCTGCGTGCATGCAGCAGCTACAACGGCGTTCTCAAGCGTTACGCGCGGCTCACTGTCTTCAGAAACGCCAATCGAGCTACTGGTCCGACGAGCTTTCGAGGGCGTTGGAGCGGTTGTCAGGCGACGCTTGGTAGCAGTCAAATCCATAAATCGAATCCCAGCCTCCTCAAGGAAGCTTTGCAGCCGAACCTTCTCTGCGGGTTTGCCGCTTGACTGGGCTTTGACTAAATCATCGCCAAGCTGTTTGGCAGGAGAACTCCTTGTAGCTGCTGGGCCCTTCGGCGTAGGCCTTGGACGAGGAGTGGCGCTCTTCGCAGGGCTACCTTGCTTCGATTTCTTCGGCGTCAAAGCCTTGAGTGTCTCCTTTCGTGGCGTTGACATCAGCTTGATCGAATCTGTCAGATGTGACCTGGCGTCCTTTGCAGGGCTGGCTCTCTCCGGGGTGGCGGAATGCTTTGCAGGTGAACGCTGATATTCTGGCGTCGCATTGATTTTGGCAGGCGAACGCGGCTTCTCGGGCGTGGCGTGAGTAGATCGAGCTGGTGTGCGCTGTGCCTTCTCAGCCGTGGGTGATGTTTCTTGTCCTTGCAGCTGCTCGTCGAGTTGCTGCTGAAGCTCACTATTGGGCGTTGCTTTGTTGCCATTGACTGGCGTACGCATCGGCGATTTCTTCCCACTAGCTGGTCTCGAAGGGGATTTTCTTGCGGAGGCTTGCTTCTCTGCTGAAGGCAGCTTTGGGTATTCCACAGATCGTTCTGCAGGAGACTTCCTCGCCGACGAAGGTAGTTTCTCAGCTGACGGCAGCTTCGGGTATTCGATTGCCTGCTTGGGAGGAGACGTCTTGGGTGTACCGGCTTGGGACGTCTCCTTTTCCAACTTCATGTTCTCGTTCTCAGCATGGTCATCGATAGGTTCAAATGGCCGCTCTGGCCCGTAAGCCTGGCGCTCAGGGTCAAAGACTGCCCCTGTCCAAGACGCTTGCGCAGGTGAGATAGTTTTACGTCTTTTCTCTCTTTCATGCGAAGCGCTCTTTTCCGCTGAACGATTGGCTTGCTTCTGGAACAGAGGTGTAAGAAGTTTGATAGGGCCCGAGTCGGGTGCTTCCGTGAAGCGCTCCTGATCCTTTGGCGTAGTGTTAGCTCTTGCTGCCCGCACGGGTGAAGGAGTTTCCTTGGGTGTCTGAGGCCTCTCGGCATTAGTAGAAGCGGGAGCAGAAGTTGGTCCGTTCTTCTCCCCTGTCTTAATGCCACCGAGAACAGCAGTAAAATCCATGGACAACTCTTCGTTTTCATCGAAGCTGGAAGTTGTGTGATCGTTGCGTGCAGCACTTGGGTTCTTGATGCCCCCAACAGCCTGCGTGATATCCATAGTGGCTTCACCTTGGTTCGAGGCCACGCCAGATGACCTGCGCCTCATGCTCCTCCTGCGATCGTTCTTGGCGGGAGAGCCGTTGTTCTGGATTCCGCCCACGGCCATAGTCAAGTCCATGGTATCATCGCTCATAGAAGATCGAGCAGCAGAGGATCGTCTGCGCTTGGATCGCGCAGCAGGTGCGACACCACCTGGCGAGCCCGCTGCAGTTGTTGATCTTCGCCTCTTCTGTCCACTGCGCGCGGTCGGTGATGCTTGTACACTTGGATGAATCTTCCCAACAACCTGCGTGAGCTCCATTGTGCCATCACCAAAGGGAGAGCTTTCCGGTTGCGATTCCTGTGCCTGCGTCTGCGCCTTCGTAATGCCGCCTACTGCCTTGGTCACATCCATGCTCATGTCGCCTGTCTCGTCCTCTTCAGGCTCATCCCTTTGATGCTGCCGCTTCATTATTCCGCCCACAGCCTTGGTCACGTCCATACTCATGTCCCCAGTCTCATCCTCTTCTGGCTCATACTGGTGAGATTGAGGCTGCTTGGTAATACCTCCAATGGCTTTAGTTACATCCATGCTCATGTCTCCAGTGTCTTCCTCTTCGATCGTCTGCGGTTGCTGTACAGCGCCTGAGGCCAGATTGGCTTTGAACGCAGGCGAGAACGGATTGACATTCTCCTGGTCCAGGTATGCGGAGCCAATCTCCTCAGGTGCACCCTGCTGCCATGGCTTGAATGCGTTTGTGACTGTGTCCTCTGCGATCTCCATAGAGACGTCATCCCCGTGCTCATCGTAATCTATCCCGCGCGTCCCAGCAGTCTCTGCCGCCTGTCGCAATGCCGCTTCCAAACGCGCACTAGAACTCGTGCTGGAGGCGCTATCTCCAGACTGCATAGTATCATCGCCGGTGTCCAAGCTCATTGCCGTGCCTGTAGCATCTTCGGACTCGTCGCCATCTTCATCCTCGCTACCAGACATGTCACTGCTGCCGCTCATCCCACTCGAAGATCCAAAGTCGTTCGGGTCGTTGAAGTTCATCGGCGGTATTCCTGAGCTTCGGCGCCTCTGTTTCCTGTGAAGGTCGCGCTGGTGCGCAGGCTGACCGGGCAGCTCGTCCGGCTCATCCTCTTGGTCTGGCGGGGTCGAAGGCGGCTCCTGATCATCATAGTCGTCCCGCGCAGGTGATTTGAATGGAGAACCGCCACCACTTGATCGTGTGCTATTCGATTCTCGTCTGGTCTGGTCGGAAGCGTCGGTCGATGTTGTCGGATCGCGCATGAATTCGACAACATCCCATGTGTGCAATGTGGCCTCTGGCGCAAATGAGACGCGTCTGTTTGCCAAGGTTTTGCGACGCGCCGCCTGTCTCTCCTTCTTCTCCTGCTCGCTAGAGATGATGGACTTGGTCGCGGGCGTGTAGGCAGACTTGCGCCGGTTCTTCGCGTCATCCTTCGCGCTCTGCTTCGGCGCATCTGAGCTCAACTCTCCCGGCCCAATGCTCCTGCTCCGTCCCTTCCTCGCGCCATTTTTGGTCGGTGATGATTTGTGCTGGAGAGGGTCGCTCGATGTCGGCGCGACATTCTCCTTGTCGTGCACCCCCGCCATGGTTGCGGTGTGCTATACGGGTGTGTTAGTACTGCGGTAAAGCGCTCGCGCACAGTCAAGAAAGCGGCGCGCGGTCGAATCCCCCAGTCAGCCGAATCAAAACAAACAGCCCGGCGCCCGCCCGCGAAGCTCACTCGCTCATTAGGGCTGCTGGCCGCTTCAGCTGCCGTCCCACCACTTTCGCACCGGCGCGGCTCCTCCCGTCTCTGCCCACGCCAAGCCCAGCGAAATCCTCGCTCAAGCGAACTTTTGGCGGAGCGCACACGACGTCCTCAGCCAGCCGACTCGCCGTTGCGCAGCACCTCGACAACTTAACGACCCCCCGACCGTCGCCCCGAAATACTTGATTGCTCACCACCGCAATCATGGCGACCGAGCTGACCGTGCAGAGCGAGCGCGCGTACCAGAAGCAGCCGCACATCTTCCAGAACCAGAAGGCCCGCGGCCAGGCGAAGAGAAGTGGAAAGGGTGGCAAGAGATGGTACAAGGACGTCGGTCTGGGCTTCAGGACGCCCAAGACCGCCATTGAGGGTTCTTACATCGGTACGGCTATCCAACCCGCGAAGCATATGTAGGAAGGGATTGGGGGGACGCCTGATATAAGGCATGCGGAGATGGAACATGCGATGGGGAAGGAAAGCAGACGCGTGATGAACCGAATTGGAGACTAACGTGATCCGCTCCCACAGACAAGAAGTGTCCCTTCACTGGTCTCGTCTCCATCCGTGGCCGTATCCTGACCGGTACCGTCGTCTCCACCAAGATGCACCGTACCCTGATCATCCGCCGCGAGTACCTGCACTACATCCCCAAGTACAACCGGTACGAGAAGAGGCACAACAACCTGGCTGCGCACGTCAGCCCGGCCTTCCGTGTGTCTGAGGGTGACCAGGTTACCGTTGGCCAGTGCCGGCCGCTCAGCAAGACCGTATGTTTTTTCTAAACCTCGAGACGAAACACCAGAATATCGCGGGAACATGATACTAACATACTCTTCAAAAGGTCCGTTTCAACGTCCTCCGTGTGCTGCCCAGGACCGGTGCCGCCGTCAAGAAGTTCCAGAAGTTTTAAGCGCGTCTGGGACGAGAAGGAGATGTTGAACGAGGGAAATTGATGGCTTGCAGAAGTGACTGCGGTACGAGAAGGACGTCTATCCACGAGTCTCTCCGAAGAAGCGAGCATCTTTTTTCACGGGGCGTTGAAATGTGGAATAAAAAGAGTGCTGGCTATGCATGCCTACTATGCTGTACTACGGGAGGCGAGGCAGATAGCTCTGGCGTATGGAAAGCTTCGAAATGTACCGAGCTCTTCAGTCATGGATAACGTTTTGACTTCCCTCCTTCCATTTCCGGCTTTGGGATTTGCATGTCTCCCATCCGGTTCAAGAGTTGCGGCATGGTAAGGCATCCGTCACCACTGGTATCCGTCTAACCATTGGGCAAGGCTCGGCCTTCAATGATGGCCAACGGTGCTCCGCTTTGGTGTTACCTACAACCGAGTCGTTGTAGATCAAGCCGTGCTCTGTAGGATACAATTGCACCAGCGCACGCTTCATTGTCCCAATTCTAATACACCTTGTGCTATGCTGACATTCCTAGGCCCCCCGAGTTCACGTCGTGAATGTTTATTACAATGCCGACGTGCTTACATACGGACTCCACGCCTTGGTCTCGTCTGCCGAAGTTCTGGTCGAGGACTCAGAGTACTGAGTTGGATTTCCGTCGCCGTAACAACGCTCTAGGTGATCATGATCCAACCCCAGGCCCGCACAAAACACACATACACCCCCTCCCCAAGATCTTCAGAAGCAAAACGCCTTGGGTGACCCACATCCCTTCCTGCCCCCTTCGCGTCTTCTTACTCTTGTTGTTGATAACCTATGCACATATTTATCTCTTTCCTTCTCTAGCTCGTCATAACTAACGATTCGTGCTGATCATCTTCCATCATCATCTCTTCCGCTCAAAGTACCCACTGCTCCCCATAAGCGCGACGCTCTGATCCATCATCGTCTCGCCCACCCACAGGTAATTCTCTATCCACTTCTTCACGCCGGGCGATTCGGAGAAGGATTCCGGTTTGAGGCTAGGTCTTCGTGGTTAGGGTTAGCTTTTCACACTGGAGTAAATTTTGAGGGATGGGGGCGTGGAGGCGTGGAGGTGTGTGTGTGCGCGGTGAGATCAAATGCATTCCATGTGCGACGGCTGAGAGTAAAACTGATATGCTCGGCGAAGAGCTCTCGGGGAGGATGTAGTGATGGTTGGATGGGGAGGGATACGTACGTGAGGCCTGTGGAGCGCTTGACGCCGGCGAGGAAGGCAGAGACGAGGACGGCATCGAAGGTGTAATGGGCTAGTCTTCCGAACTGCTCAGGTGTCAGTAAGTCCGGGTTCCGCGCATTTGCTGGAGGTAGGGGAAAGCCGTACGACCATGTTGATGTCTGTCGTTAGGCGCAAGCCGCCGGGTGGTGTTGTCTTTTGCTGTATACAAGCGTGCCCTCTTGGATACTATCTCGCAATGTATTGCAGGTACTGAGTATCGGTAATTGGAGGCAAATGATATTACTTGATTGGCACCGATTATTATTATGGATTCACAAGTCGGTATGCGGCTTGCCAACGCTCGCTTGCCTGTCGTTGCTGTGGAGGGCGGAGAGGGCTGCATGTGACTTGCGTGATGATACGAACGCGCGAGAGTACCATGTCTACGGCTGATACGGTCGATGCGGCCTGGTCAGATGCCGAAACCTTAGCTGTGTAAGCGCTTTACGTGACGGGCCTGACGGGGAGATTGCGCCACACTTGGGATTCGCGTGGCATCAAGCTGTGGTTAGCGTCGCCGCCTCATATCGTATATGTTTGCAACGCCACTACCTTGGGTAGGTACGATGTGCATGTATCACCTGCGGAGATGGTCATTATTGAATGGATTCAACGACAGATCTGCACCTCGTACAGGGCCTGACACCGTCGATAAGGAAACCCGTTCCCACCGAAGCTTCCTCCGCATGCCGTGGAGGTAAAGGAGCCACGGGCAAGTCGGAAAACGGAAGACGGTGATACTCGGCGAATTGCTTATCGATACAGGAGGCGTGTCACAGCCCAGGGCGGCGGGCTTGGTTGAGGTTGGTGGGGCCGGTGCAGCTCCTCAGCAGGTACGGGTAGTCCCTACGTACACAGGGCAGTAGTCAGGCTGGAGCTATATACTTTTTTCACCGCTAGCCAAAAGACCCCTGGGTCCCAGATAAACAACATCTGTTCCCCTTTCCCTTTTGCGAGCGCGACAGACAAGAGACTGTGACTACCTTCAATCACAAGCCAGTTGCGCAGATCCACGTGAAAGCCTAAGCGCACCGGGTAAGGCGTTGAGGAAAGCTGAAAGAATTGAGGAGGGGTCCTAGCTGACGCGCATTTATAGCCTGAGAGCGTTCGCACACGCACACCCAGTCAGCGCCAGAGCACACAACTCCATCAAGAGCACGACCAACGATCAGACACAATGGCCAACTCGCTCACTCACCAGGAGTATGGCCGTACGCGGGTGGAATGGCTGTCCAACCTCAACACCGAGTACACCCCGCCCAAGAACTTCCGCCGCACCAGCATCATCTGCACCATTGGTATGCATAACCCTCGACGACAACGAACCCCAGGCGCGTGTGGTGCGATGCTAATGCTCTGCAGGTCCCAAGACCAACTCGCCTGAGAAGATCAACATGCTGCGCTCCGCCGGCCTGAACGTCGTCCGCATGAACTTCTCCCACGGCAGCTACGAGTACCACCAGTCCGTCATCGACAACGCGCGCAAGGCCGAGCAGTCGCAGGCCGGCCGCCCAGTCGCCATCGCCCTTGACACCAAGGGCCCCGAGATCCGCACGGGCAACACCCCCGGTGACGAGGACATCCCCATCTCCGCTGGCAGCGAGATCAACATCACCACCGACGACCAATATGCCACCGCCAGTGACAACAAGAACATGTACATCGACTACAAGAACATCACCAAGGTCATTGCTCCGGGCCGTACCATCTACGTCGACGACGGCGTTCTCGCCTTCGAGGTGCTCGAGGTGACCGACGACAAGACCTTGAAGTGCCGTGCCATCAACAACGGCAAGATCAGCAGCAAGAAGGGTGTCAACCTCCCGAAGACCGACGTCGACCTGCCGGCGTTGTCCGAGAAGGACAGGTCCGACCTGCTATTCGGTGTCAAGAACAAGGTGGACATGGTCTTCGCCTCCTTCATCCGCCGCAAGGAGGACATCCTGACCATCCGTGAGGTCCTCGGCGAGGAGGGCAAGGACATCCAGATCATTGCCAAGATCGAGAACCAGCAGGGTGTTAACAACTTCAACGAGATTCTCGAGGTCACTGACGGTGTCATGGTCGCCCGTGGTGACCTGGGTATCGAGATCCCGCCTGCGCAGGTCTTCATCGCGCAGAAGATGATGATCACCAAGTGCAACCTGGCTGGCAAGCCTGTTATCTGCGCTACGCAGATGTTGGAGAGCATGACATACAACCCACGCCCGACTCGTGCTGAGGTTTCCGACGTCGGCAACGCCGTCCTGGACGGTGCCGACTGTGTCATGTTGTCTGGTGAGACTGCCAAGGGTAACTACCCCAAGGAGTCGGTGGGCATGATGCACGACGCTTGCTTGCTCGCTGAGGTCGCTATCCCATACGTCAACGCATTCAACGAGCTGAGGAGCCTTGCCCCCAGGCCGGTGCCGACCACCGAGACCTGCGCTATGGCCGCCGTGTCCGCTTCGCTCGAGCAGAACGCAGGCGCCATCCTGTGCTTGACCACCTCGTAAGTCGCTGGATTCACTCCCTACCACTGTTACCAATCCGAATTTTACTAACTTACCTCGCTAGTGGCAACACCGCCCGCCTGATCGCCAAGTACCGCCCCGTCTGCCCCATCATCATGGTGACCCGCAACGCCACCGCCTCGCGGTACTCGCACCTGTACCGCGGCGTCTGGCCCTTCCACTACGACGAGCAGAAGCCGGACTTCAAGCAGGTCCCCTGGCAAGAGGACGTCGACAAGCGTCTCAAGTGGGGCATCTCCAACGCCATCAAGCTCGGCGTGCTCAGCAAGGGCGAAACCGTCGTGTGTGTGCAGGGCTGGAGAGGCGGCCTCGGCCACACCAACACCCTCCGTATGGTGCCGGCCGAGGACGACCTGGGATTGGACCCGCACGCTTAGGAGGCTTGCGGGCTGTGGCTTACGGGGAAAGAGAACGGTTTCCCCGTGGAGATGGTGAACTCGAAGTTGTTGGACTTTCCGTCGTCGTCGTCGACGACAGCAATGACGACGCCGGCGACGACGGCGACAACGGTGGAGAGCGTCTCGGCTAGCGATAGCGCTATCGGTATCGCTACCATGCTCAGGCCGTAAGCTTCATCCGTCGGCAGCCATTGGGTTTTCAAGTAGCAGCTCAGCTGAAGGAGGTTTCTTTCTTTGTGGCTGAGCAAAAAAGAAGCGAGGCCGTCATCACCGGGAGACAAGGTCGGCGGGTGGACAGGTTGGCAGTGTCGGCAGGCAGGGGCTCTCTGTCGCCGTAGTAGGGATCAGGTAGCTTACGTGGAAATGATACCAAAAGATTTTCAAGTTCTGTGTTTGGGTGTGCTTTTCTTCTTTCTCTTCGCTTCTCTTTTTTTTTTTTTTTTTTTTTCCCCTCCATCCCGGCGTTCTCCCTGCTTGTACACATCCGTGGACGTTTTGGCCTTGTCCAGCAGAAACATGGACCTAGATGCCTTGTATATAGCGCGCGAGGATACTAGAACATTACTAGGTCGGCTCGCGTATGGAAAGGAGGTGGACTTTGTACAGAGTTACCGGGCAAAGCACCGCGCATGCATTGATTTCATGTCCCGCCTTATTAAGATCTGCATAGGGATGTGGCATTGATATCACGATAATATAGGCTCAAGCCACATCAAAGGGGAAAAGGAGGCAGGAGAACATTGTGATTTTGGTCAGCAGATGATTTGTTTCTCGATGTGGAAGGAACGTAACCCTAAGCAACCCTAAGACACCCCCCGTATTCTTTGCGATCCGTCCTCTTTCATCCTTCCCGAGAAGCTACAGGAGATATTGTAGACCAAAATCAGATAGCGAAGAATGATATAATAAACTGGTGTAATGTTCCTTGCTAAGCAAGGGCTATGGGAGATACATGGTGAATGGAAAAACTCACATCCCCCTTTCTGGATGTGCACACGCACACACCAATGCAGACGCAAAATTGGTGGGTATCCCCTGCGAAATCATCTCCCACTCAGCCTTAACTCACCGGCTAGAGCTTTCCTGACCAACCGAGCAGCAGAGGCATCCAGGAGGCGAAGCAGACCGACACGGGACTCGAGGTAAGGACCTAGATACCTCTACTACCTCATCTAAACGAGGCTATGAAACCCACTACCTGGGTAAATATGATTGGCATTACATCACCCCATTTCCCAGACATCTCATACGCAAGCTACGCAACGCAAAAATCCCCTAACTCCCTTCCTAGCTCCCTTCCTTCTGCCCTGGCAGTCTCCTCCCACACCAGCTCCAGAACCACGATCAGAGCCTCCAACCGAGCAGATTCACGGGCTTTCTCCCTCGTCTGCGCTGGTTCGGGACGATATCAGGCTGTGGTCGCGCGAAGGCTCCGCCGGGGGCTAGGTCCTTCCATGCGGATGCGAAGTCGGCGAAGACCAATGAGGGCGGGCTCACGCGTCCATCTTCGTCGTGAGAAGTACGGGTGTTGTCCGCCTGACGACCAGCAGGGTTGGAGTTTGGCGTGGGGAGGGCTTGAGACGGGGGTATGGCGGCAGCTTTCGGTTGGGATTTAGTCAGCCCCAGGGACTCAGCTTTTAGGGATGTGTTTTCCTTCATAGCACGGGTTCCCAACAGGACATTCGGTCGACCGCGTGACGATTCGCTCCGCTGTTGACTCGGAGACAGTCCGGCATCGCCGTGATTTGCCATAGCAAGTCGTTGCTTGAAATGCGGCTTTATCGTGCTATTTTTCGACGACTGCTCATCACGTGTTGGATCCAACCTCGGACTTTCGTCAGCTGCATTGCTACCGTCGAGCTGTGGTAGACCCACTGGAGTTACGTTCAAGGACGAAGATAAAGCCGGCACCGAACCCTTCCGCTTTAGACTTCTGGGGCCAGTCTGACCGGCAAGAGCTGGAAAAGCCGCGTGTATTGCCCTCTTGAATTCACTCGTCGGGACTCGGTCTGCCGGGTGAGATTGCGAGTATTCTCTGTGTACGTTAGCGATGTATGGCCCGGCGTTGTAGCTGACGACGAAGTTTGCGAGGAGCCTTTGACGATCTTAGCTGGTGTAACCATTATGTTGGGATTGCAGCAGAGAGAACCTACCACTCTTTTCTTTGAGCATCCCTGTAGTGCTCGCTGCGCCTTTGACGATGCTTCAATGCTGGATCCTGCAGTGGACGAGGAACATCCATTTGAATCTCGCCTCCGTTGTCTGAGTACTGTGTGCCTTTGATGACGGTAGCGCCATCGCTGTTACTGGGGACTGGCGCGTGGGAGCCAGCATAATGACTAGGTGGAATTCCCGAAGACCGTTGAAGAAATCGGTGGCTGCGATCACCCGCTCCATTCGACGTCGGAGAGTTGCTAAGCTGACGTGCTCTGATCGCGCTGAACATGCCGTAGTATGACTCGCCCGTCTGCGAGAATGGACGCGGAGCCGCAAGGCTACGTCCATGGGCGTGCGAACTGGAGGATTGGCCGGCGAACGCATTCGAATTTTGTTGAAATAATGATTCGCCCGATGGACGGCCTCTCAAGCTGCTCTGCCCCGTACCAACATTTGCTCTTTCACCCCTGAATTGACCAAACCTCTCCTCCTTGGCCATACTATCCGGGTCTCGCCGTCGAGAGCTGCTACTGCCGCCGGAGGGCAGGTAGGACGAAAGACTTGACTTCCGAGGCGGAGAGTAGCGACCGGCCGAGGGCGGTGGCTGCATTGTCCGAGCGATGCGCTTGGGTGAGTCAGGAAAAGCGGCGTGAGGGTCACGTGACAATCGCTCTGGTGACTGGTGCGATGAGGTAGCTATATTGTCTAGATGAGATGACTGCGGCGGCAGTCTATCCCTCGGAGTCCAATGTGAATCTGACCGCTCATATCTCTGGTCACTGGAAGCGGGTCGCCCTCTTGCCCCTCCGCGAGAGTTTCCATATTGTTCTTCAGTGTAGGTATTCGATTCACCCGAAGAAGATAGTCGCGAGGGTTGCGTCCTTCGTCGATCCTGTGTCAGGCTCGGCGCATGACCAAAGTCACGATCATGGGATGAAGACGGCCTGTCCTTTCGCAGCACCGAGTACTTCGGAATATACTGATCCCCTCCGGGCGGAGGTTGAGGTTTTGGTGGAAGTGGGTGCTTCTGAGGCGAGCGGTGAGGCAAGTCGCGCCTGGTATTAGCCTGAGGCATATTTCGACTACTCCAAGCTATGCTCCGGCTTTGTACATGATCAGGCTTTTCCGGCGAGCGAGATGGCTTGTATGAGCCACCAGCACTTTCTCCTGTACTATCTGGCGGCAAAGTTGACCGTTTCGGCGAGGATGACATATCTTTCGTAGACGTGGGTTGCGAAGCCGGCCACTGAGACTCGCCTAGTTCTTCATCAGAACGCGACGAGGAGCTGATGTCCATATCTTCACCGTCTCTATCGTGAGACGATGCAGAGCTTGCTTCGTCATGATCATTCCGCTCGACAGTTGATGCCACTCTTCCAACCTTTTCCAAATCTCGCTCACGGGCAGCCTCCTTCGACTGTGCATGAGTGTCCCTAGCGGCCAAGTCCCAAGCCTTCAGAAGTTCGATTGGTACGTTCGGAACAGGAAACACCTGACCGGGCACAGACGGATACCAAGACTCCCTACGATCCAGGAGACTTTGTTGTTGTGGGGGAATCCTGCGTCGCGCATATTCTATTCGATTTTCGGAGTCTTGAGCTGATAAGCGACGGCGCTTCGCAGATCTCTGACTGTCATGTAACGCCTCATGGTCAGTCGTTTTAAGCCGCTCAACCCTCGGGGTGGCTGGGGTAACCTGATCATCGTCGGCAGAATTATCTACTTCAATTTCGATTAGCTCTTTCGGATTGCTTGCTCTAGAAGGCGCTTTTGGTCCACCGCCAAGTAGATTCAGTAGGTGTGCAGTATTTGTCGTAGAGGATCCCGCCCTGATAGAGCGGGGCGGAGAGGGCGTAGCGTTCTTGTCAATGCCAAGCGCTGGTCCTAGAGGCTTTGCTAGATTGACTCCACCGGCCATCTCATATCCTTCCTTGCCCAACGACGGCGCTTTCCGTGCCTTCTTCAACGCCACCTTAGCCTGTGTGGCGAAGCCTTGCTGAGTCTGCAAGCTTTGAATAGCAGGAGAAGTTTGAGTCTTGGTGGATGAATTTGACAAATTACCGGGCTGCGAGCCTCCCTCGTCAGGCTGCGCCTCAGGGGCACCCGTGTCACTGTGTGATGATCCCACCAAAGCTTGCGATTGGGGCACAACTGAGTTCTCGCGCGAACATGGACGCTGGGAAGGCACGTTCCTTGGCAAGCCGTCGGTGTATTGGTTTGCACGAATAGTCCTGATTACTTCCAATAGAGTTGAGACATTCTGACGTTGCCCGATGGCATCTGGAGTACCTACGGTCTTGCGCAGGTGATAGAGATACTGTAAATTTTCGACTTCAAGCTGCAAGCACCCATCTGCCGGTCCATAAGGCGTGCTGACAACGTTGATGGAAGTGACAGAGATGACATCCCCTTTCATGTCTGTGCTCAGCGGTTCTTCCAGCTCATCTTCTATCACAGACACTGCCGTGTCAGATAGCTTCGCTTTCACAGAAACGTTGCCATCTGAAAGGAGGAGAAGTGGCGACGGTGAGAGACAGACGACCTCCAGAATCTGGACCGTTGAGTCCAGAGTGAGGGGTGGCGACTGAACTGAGCTTCGAAAATTACTTCCATCGTCATGAAAGCGAGAATCGGGATCTCGCTTGATCTTTGGCGCGTTCTGCGTTGCTTTGTGCCATTCGATCACTGCATTGAGTTCCCCTTCGACGAGGTCGCCGAGCCATGGCCGCAGTGATTTCGCCATAATCTTGAATGGAACCACAGGCGAGACCTCATCGCGGTGTTTCCAGAGACCAGTGTTGACTAGGAAAGGATGATGTGAAGTTATGTAGGAAGCTGAGAGTGCATACGCGTCCTCATGAATAACAAGTAGTGAGGTGTGAATACTCGGAAATACATGTATTCAAGTGCAGCGGGTAACAGATAGTTATTAGAAATGGAAGGAGGCTTCCACACATGTCGAAAGTCCCGAGTCGCAGCTCCCACGGCTGTACGGCTGTACGCGACCAACCGCGAGCGCGTTTGGCGGTAGCGGCCCAGTCCCGCGCCCGGGAAATCCCGCATCGCGACGTCCACTTCCGATGTTTACACACAATCGGCCAACCCAGCTTCGCGACTCTTGACCTTAGCAAGCGGCCTGTTGGCAGAACACATATGCACTCGAGTAGGCTGGACGGTACATGACCAGTACTTATCCAAGTGAAATGAGTGAACTACACGGAATGTTGCAGCATGGCTCCAGAACGGGAGCCTCCTTCGCCCTCCCCATCAACGGCGCTTTTACCCTTCCTGGGGACCCGATCACGTAGAGGCTCACTGGCCTCGATCAACTCACGACGCGACGTCGACAAAGATGTGCTAGCGCAGGCGCTGGACCAGATACACGGCTCAGCGTCCAGATCAGAGACTCTGACTTCTTTCCACGACTTCGATGGAGGGGGCCGGGGAGGAGCCAAGGAGATGGTGAGCAATGGAGTGAGTGGATTGTATAATAGACTGAGACAAAGCGTCGGTGTTAGTACCCCTGGAAAGAGACCAAACAGCCGCGAGTCGAAAGATTCCATTGAGACTCAATCCGTGCAGAGTTTCAATTCGACCTCAAGGAATGTTCCTGCGCTCACACTGAAGAAGCCGTCTGCGGACGCTGCATCAGTGTCCACGGCGAGTGTCGCTGCCTCGCCTGTACTCACAAGCTTTGCGGGAACAGGGCCTGTGTCAGAGTTAAAGCAGCACGCACTAAACGACAAGCAGCAATCTGCAGAACCCCGGAAAAGCTTAGAGCAGGACGAGGATATCAGCGTCAAAGATCATGCCTCCTTCCAAGAGGAAGGGGAGAGAAAGAGAAGCACGCTATCTCAAGACGATGTCGATCGAGCTCGTATAGCTCTTATGGAGGATGATCGTAGCGAGACGGCTACTCAGGCGCTCGCAAGGGTACTCTCACATCATGAGATACCTCTCAACGAGCGTTCGAGCTCAAAACCACAGCAGCGTACGGTTCAGATAGGCGAAGAGAGGTCGTCTCTTGCATCCGACCGATCATTTCCAGAAACGTCTGCTAGGTCTCAGTCAGTTCCGCAAATTACACCAGAGACCCGTGAGTCCCGCTCTCCGTCTACCCATAAGCCTAAGCCTAGCGAGTCTGTGAAGAGTCCTCCGGGATCCCAGCGACCTTCTTTGGTCAACATCGGCGTATCTCGTCTGCCTGGATTTGAGCCGTCAAGGGCATCATCTACAACAGAGGGCGGTGAGGTGTCGTCTAGTAGTACGACTCAGAACATGCCAAAAAAGCCGGCGTTAGAGCCTTCGCCAAATATCAACTCAGGGCTACAAAGGGCGAGAGCTGATTTTAAACCGCCGCCGTCATCCCCAGGCGCTTTGAAGTCCGCTCACGTTCCCACTCACCTCAAGCGACGAGTCCTTAGTAAGGAGTTCTGGATGAGAGACGAGAATGCAAAGGACTGCTTCTATTGTGGTCAAACCTTCTCGACCTTTCGACGAAAACACCACTGCAGGACATGTGGCCAGATATTTGATGCGAAATGTACCACGCTAGTACCCGGTCGACCGTTTGGACAGCCAGGCACGATACGTTTGTGCAAGCCCTGTGAAGCCATGATCTACGGCAGCGACGACGACTCCACTGTATTTTCTGATGATGGAGAAGACAGCATGCGCAGTCCACAGGCGATTCGAGACGAGGTGGGAGGAAGTGAGCATCCTGGTAGACTTGATGGATCTGGCTTCAGTCGTCCTGGGACTGGTGATATTTCTACCCCCTCTATGGGCATACCAGCCTCCAGACGCAACAGGGAAGCAAAACGCCGATCAGCGGTCATTGAGTTCGACGCTGCACCCACGCTTGCTCGGCCGAGCTCTTCTCATTCCCTCATTTCTCTCAGCCGGCGTCCACGCTCTTCGAGTCATCGAAGACATGGCTCACGGTTCCAGAACTCACGTGGACCTCGATCCAGCATGGATGAGCGCGGTCCTTTTCAGCAGGATTTGGCTCGCGACCCCTCGAGGAAAAGCTCGTTACCTGCATTCCATAATGATAACATTATCGATCCAGACTTGGCGCCGTTCTTATCGGACGATGAGTCTGATGAAGAGGATCAACCGAACATCTTGTCGGCACTGGATCAAACTTCCTCGCCTGGGGAGCGCGAACGCCTTGGCTTTGGTAGTCTGTTTGCTTCTGCAATGAAGAGAAGTCGTACCAAGCATGGCGATAAGGGCACCATCGCTTCAAGCGTACGTGGCGTGAAAGAAGATGATGCATTGAGCCTGTCAACCAGACACCTGCCAAAGCTCAGTCGCAAGAGACATCCGAGCATGAGTAGCGTAAATCTTGGACGTCCCTCGCCGAGGAGAAGCAAAAGCAATGTGCTGCTGAAGACTGTCGAGAGTGAGCCTTTTGACCATGAGCCGAGTACACCGTTGCCGCAGGATGCTCCGGGCTCTAAAGTGATCCGCAGCTCATCAATGCATGGTGCAGAGGCCCCACCAGTCGAGCTAAATCATGCCAGTCTCGATCATGTTCGGCGCTTGCTGCTACAAATGCTACGGGATAATCAGATCGATGGCGCATCGGCTTGGCAAAAGGCGCTCATGCCCATCTTGCTGCAGTGTACTGACGACATTAAGCTGGACGTGGACCGGGGAGATGATATGGATATTCGCCATTACGTCAAGCTGAAGAAGGTTCCGGGTGGTCGGCCTGGTGACACGAGTTACGTTTCTGGGGTGGTTTTTAGCAAGAACGTCGCCCTCAAGAGCATGGCTCGGTCGATAAGGAATCCTCGCGTCGCTATTGTGACATTTGCGATCGAATATGCACGCCACCAGACCCACTTCATGAGCCTTGAGCCTGTCATAGCTCAAGAGCGCGAATACCTGCACAACTTGGTCGGTCGCATCGCCGCGCTTAAGCCCCAGGTCTTGCTCGTTCAGCGCAATGTCTCAGGCCTGGCGTTGAAGCTTCTGGAACAGGCCGGAATCACAGTTGCCTGCAACATCAAAGAGTCTGTTCTGGCGGCTGTTGCAAGGGTTACACAGACGCCCATGATCAAGTCTGTAGATAAGTTGGCCATCGATGCGTCGGCGCTGGGGGGCTGCGCAAGCTTCGAGGTAAAGACTTACATGCATCAAGGTGCCCGTAAGACTTACATATTCCTGTCGGGTTGTGAACCAGATCTCGGATGCACAATAGTCCTCCGTGGTGCAGATACGAAACATTTGCGGAACATTAAGCGGATTACGGAATTTCTTTGCTATGTGGTCTACAATCTCAAGCTGGAAACGACATTGCTGAGAGACGAGTTTGTAGCCATACCTTCCTCGACACGCGACCAATTGATCGCCCACGAAGGCATCAACAGACATAGAGATACGCCACAGGCCTTGGTGCCCCATCTGATCAAGGCTCAATCTGACCGCGAGACTCCTTCCAAGTATGAAGAGCTTGAAGAAGAATGTCGGTCGCGAATCTTGTCAGCGTCGCCGTTTGTCGTTTTTATGCAGCCTTACCTTTTAACACAATTGCGAGAGCAAGAGCGCAAGCTTTCTACATACAAACAATTACGCGATCAGTACGCTGCTGCTGATGATGAAGGCAACGAGGAAAAGTCGGAAATGAGTGAACGGTTCGCTCTAGTGAAGGTTGAAATGGTCAACGCGCCCGCCTCCAAAGACCAGCCGAAAGCTGTTCGAGAGTACCTTCGAGCTGTGCACCAAGCTCAATTTGAGAAGACGATGCACACGTACGAAACTCAGAAGCGTCTCTGGGAGTCATTCATGGCATGCAATGATAACCCATTCGACCCTCTGTCTCATCAAGAGATCGCCGTTCTACACTCAAACGTCTCAAGCATTACGTCAGCACCTTGCAGTGGGCCACAAATCATGGGACTGGGTTTCTATGCTGGCTATGACAGAGCCGATCCACAGTTCGAAGAAGACTGTACGCTTGGGCAGTACGTTGAAAGCCAGTTTACCGGGGCATTAACTCCATGCAGAGAATGTGGGAAGCGACAGTACGACCACCAGCACCAATACGTCCACGGGTTTGGTCAAGTTTCAATTTCAGTGCACCGTCACGATGCGAAACTGCCGGGGGTTGAGCATCAGATACTCATGTGGTCGGTTTGCCGCATCTGCAGGGCCGAGACCCCAGTTGTCTACATGTCGGATGACACTTGGAAGTACTCCTTTGCAAAATACCTGGAACTCAGCTTTTGGAGCAGCCCATTGCGCCCGCGAGCTGGCATTTGCGAGCACGATATTCACAAGGACTTTGTCCGATGCTTCGGTCTGCACAAGCTGGTCTTGCGGGTTCAGTACGATCCCATTGACATCTATGATGTCGTCGTCCCACGATCAACCGTGACCTGGAAGGTCGAAGCGGATCTATTGGTCAAGAACGAACAGTATTCGCACTTTCTAAACAGATTGAACTCCTTTACAGACTCGATTGTGAAGCGTTTGGATTCCATTAACGTGGACACGCTGGAAGAAAAGATGGCTATGGAGGCTCATGAGAAAATTGACGAACTTCGCCAACAGGCGAAAGAGGACCATGAAGAGCTGCTTGAAAAGCTCCAGCAGAAGTACGGAAGTTCGAGATATTACGAGCTGATACCACTCAACCGGGCTCTCCGCTACATGGACGAAAAGGCCATTGCGTGGGACGAAGAGTTCAACAACTTCGAACGTGACTTCTTCCCCTCGGAAACAGATATCCGCAAGCTTGCCACTTTACAGCTCAAGAACATGTTCCTTGAATCCCAGCCATCTTCAAGCAGTATTGCAAGCGATATGAGTGATACGGAGGACGGCACTGAAATGAAGTCAATGGCACCAAAGTCACCAAAGAAGCTCAGAGCCCAAGAGCTGCAGTCTGAAAAGGCCCATGATGTGATGTCCTCAACACTTGAGGAACATAGAAATTCCAGGGATATCAGTGCGGAACTCGAAGCTGTCGCGAACCAGGAGAACGCCGACGCTCTTGGATCAAGCCTGGGAAAGAGATTCTCGCCTCGAGAAGAAAAAGAGGCAGTGGCAAGCGAGAACATGAAGCATCTCGACCTCGCAGTCTCTCATCGCTCTCCGGAGAACGTGACAGATGACCAGACGCGAGAAGCCGATGAGCCCCCAAAGCAAACGGACCAGGCCCCTACAAGTGAAGAAAGCGAGCCCTTTGCAACCCAGCCCAAACCGTTGAGCTCTGGTTTGCTGGAAAGAATTGAACAGATTCGTAACAATCGTGCCTTGGCAGGGCCCGATGCTCCTGAGCCTCATTCTAAAATACCACGTCTTGTCGATCGACCCAAACGAGACGTAAGCCCAGCAGGAACTCCTCCTCCACTCGTCCGAGCGCAGTCACAACCGGCTCATCTATCAAGGAAGAGCGCTGAACTGAAACCGGAAAATGTAGCAGAAGCAGTGACTAATGGCGAACCGCAGCCTTCGCCAGAAATTACCCCTCTGGACAAACGCCTGGGAGAGCGTTTGGGCGTTGGTCGTCTCGTCAACAAGAGTGGCCGACTGACCCCCTCTCTCATTCCACGGTCAATTCCGCAGCGGAGCGAGGAGTCCACAAGTACGAGCGTTTCGGCTCTGGCTAAGCACTTCGAGCAAATGTCGCGTGAATTCGAAAAGGAACGCCTCAGAGAGCGCAGGCAGCGGGCCATGCGCAGTCGTCAAGCTCGAGCAAACCCTCTAGCCAGCAGTCGTCCTGTCGTGGAAGTCTATCGAAATGCTACTGAAGCCGTTGGCGAAAAGACCATGGAGCAAGCCATGCAAGATTCACTCGAGTCGGATGAGCCAGCTGAGCCGATTGAACCTTTGGCGCATACAGAGTCTGCACCGCCTGCGCAAACTGAAGTACACCAAACTTCCGATGAAACGCCCGCAGGACAGACACAGGAGATCGAGTCTAGCGACGAGAGTGCCGAGCGACCCCACAGGGAGACAATGGGTGAGAGCAATGAAATGCTTGATGTGTCCCACACACGCCCAAGAGATATTTCGGATGTAGGCTCCACATCAACACTCGTCTCGCCAACCGCTGCTCCTGAGATGGAGTTGAGCATCCCCGACCACCGGAAAAACGTCTGGTTCAAGTATCTCGCCGACTTCTGGTCCAAGCGATCGGCATCTGGTTGGGCAAACCTGGAGTATCCCCTACATCCAACGGAGCATGTTTTTGACGACTCTGATATCATAGTACGGGAGGATGAGCCGTCTTCGGTCATTGCCTTGTCGCTGAATTGCGTCGATTATCTGAACAAGGTCACGGATTTCCGAAGCCATCCGAGCAAACAAGGACGCAAGCACGCGCATACGGCTTCGCAGACAAGCAACGGATACGCGACCGAAACGGATGAGCAACAGAAAGCCATTGAGGCGTCCCTGCTTAGTGATACCGGGACTCACATGAAGTACTCATTCGCTCATGGCCCAGTCAAAGCCTCCTGCAAAATCTTCTATGCCGAATCGTTTGACGCTCTGCGTCGGCGCTGTGGTGTAGCTGAACGCTTTGTGGAATCCATGTCGCGATGCTTGAAATTTGACTCCAAAGGTGGCAAGACAAAATCGCTCTTTCTGCGGACTCTGGACCAGCGCTTCATCATCAAGAGTCTGCAGGAAGTGGAGTTGAAAGCTTTCACGAAATTTGCACCGGACTACTTCGCCTTCATGAGTTATACTCTCTTCCACGGTGTGCCTAGTGTGATCGCCAAAATGTTTGGTCTCTTCCAGGTCACTATCAAGAACCCACAAACTGGTGTGGACTTCTCCTACTACCTTCTAGTCATGGAAAATCTCTTCTATGAACGCAACCCCAACCGCCGCTTTGACCTCAAAGGTAGCATGCGAAACCGCAAGATTGAAAGCACCGGGCAGCCCGACGAGGTACTGCTCGACGAGAACCTGGTCGAGACGATCTTCGAAAAACCGCTGTTCGTGCGCGAACATGCCCGCAAACTCATGCAGGCGAGCGTCTGGAACGACACCATGTGGCTCTGCAAGCAGAACGTCATGGACTACAGTCTGATGGCCGGGTTCGACGACGAGAAGAAGGAGATTATCGTGGGCATCATCGACTGCATCCGCACCTATACATGGGACAAGAAGCTGGAGTCCTGGATCAAGGATCGCGGCAAGAACAAGCCGACTATTACCTCTCCAAAGGACTACCGCAATAGGTTCCGGGTGAGCATGATGCAGTATGTCTTATCTGCGCCTTCGCCCTGGCACCAGTTCCAGGTTGCGATGATCCCGCCAAAGACTTTGAAGGAGGAGAGGGAGGCTCCGTTGCCTGAGGACGATGTGGAACGGCAGGCGAGTCGGGTTCGTAGCGAAGGGATGTAAGGATGCGTAATTCTAGTGACAGTCCGTGCTGCTCCGTCGGAGATATGAGAGATGGCGTTGGGGAAAAAGAAAGAAGATGGAGAAAATAAAAAGGGGGGGGGGGGGGGGGGGGGGGGGGGGGGAGGGAAAAGATTTGGAGCTTTCCAGCTTCCGATTGCATATGAGTGATGAACGTGACGAAATACACTTGACGATACTTCCCGGCTGGAACGGTTTCTGCATAGCGTTGGTGTTCTCGGTAAGAAAAGGGGATCATTGCGTCAAAACTACTTGGGGTATCTAGATGCAAGGAAAGCCTTTGCATAACATTCGAAACAAGTTCAACACAAGCTGTTGTGATATCCATGCAGTCAAATTTTGTTTTCTTTCACTTCCCGCCTCTCAACGTCTTCGCCGTCTGAACTTCAGTCCATCGTCCTCGTCATCATCGTCGTCCAAATTGACAGGCATACTTCTACTCGGCGGCGCGAGCGAAGTTTGCTTTGATTTCTTCGCAGGTCGACCGCCCTGCGCCACCGCTGGCCTCTTCCCGGCCGCTCTCCGCTGACTTTCCGTCCCTAGCGTTTGACTGATCGTGCTGCGTACGCTCGTCGTGGCATCAGCACGGGGATTTCGCGGATACCCGCCGACGTCGAGAAGGTCCATATCATCATCGTTAACGCCTTGCTGAGCGTCCTCTTCGTAGGAAAGCTGGATCCGACGCCGGAAGCGTGCAGCGTCACCCGTCTCTTCTTCGTCGACATCCTCGTTATCATCGTTAACGATCGTCTGGCTTCGCTGACCAGATCGGAGAGACTGGGATTGGCTTCGTTGACTCTTGGATTTGCTCTTGCTCGTTTGGTTAGACGATACAGGCCAGAACTCCATTAAGCCGGCGTCGTGACCATCCTTGGGGGCCTCTTCCAGCGCGACAATCACCCGTTGTAACCTCGGAGCCGCATCGCGCCTCTGGCCCTGAGGTCTGAATTTCTTGAAGTTCTTCCGTCCGTTCCAGGCTGGGTCCCATCGATCACTGGCGAGGTCGTCAGGATCCGACGTGGTGCTCCGGTGAGGACGTTGACGCTGACGATCTGGAAGCTCAAACTCCTCGATCTTAGCGAGGTTCTGCAGCGCAGCAATATCGACACCCTCCATCATCTCGCGCAGCGATTCCTCGTCTTTGCGTCGAAGCTCCTCCTCGTGTTCGCGGCGGGCTTTGAGCTCAGCCTGGACATCGATCGGCTTTTCCTCCTTCTTTTTCTTGGCTTTGGCTTTCTTCTCATTGAATTCTTTCTCGGCCTCCAGCGTAGCCTTGGAGAACGTGCTCGATTCGCCAATTCTGGCGGCCTCAGTCTTGCGTCGCTTCAGTGCTGCTTGGCCTGGGAACATATCTGCATATACATCTTCTTCCGGTTCCGATTCTTCTTGAATAGGCGCCGGTCGCTTGCGGGCGCCAGGCTGGCTTTGTTGCGCGCGGAACGTCTGGGAATGTTGGTCTACGTCCATGCTTTGCGAATTTGGGGCCTGGCTTATTTCGCCCATGTCGGCATCGACAGGCTCGGGCGAGCGCGAGGCGGCTTGAGCGAACTGGCTCATTTCCAAGTCATCGAAGGCTTTGAAGCGTGACTGGCCAAGTGGCCGACGATTACGTCTCCGAGTTGCTGTCGCAGATGGCGCATCCGGCTCAGGCTGAACATCTACTTGCTGCTCTTCTGCCTGCGGGTGGGCGCTAGGTGGGTCTTGCTGCATTGAGTCTGGCCGCGGATGGTCTTCTCGTTCTCGTACTGGACTCTGACGTTTCGAAGTTGATGCTTGAAAGTTTCCGATGGACCCATCCTCATCCTGAGATTCTGGTAACTGTCGCCGCAGGTCACTTGTGTCAAGCGTCAAGATCGGATCCAGAAGCTCCCCCTGTAAGATCGCGCGCTGATCCAACGTCTGCTCGAGCTCTTGCATAAATGGCGCGGTCCAGTGATGCCAATTCTCATCTCTCTCATTGATGCGGACAAGGACTACTCCACCACGACCCTCATGCTGGCTGAGTCTGAAATTCCTGTCTGCCTTCTTGCCACCAGCAACTTGCCGCACGTAATCAACCACATCTTCAACCTTGCTTTCGCCGATCTGCACCTCCCATAGAAGTGCCTTCCCGCCGCCGCTTGTGATGACAGGCATGAGAGACTCATACTGACTCGCCGAGAGGAAGACAAAGATGAAATCCTGGAAGACCTCCATGCGTTCTGGCCTAGGCTTCAAGTAGTCGTCGGACCGAGGACGGGGCTCTTGTGACACAGGCACAGGGTAGTCGTCTTCTCTGGGCCAGTTTCCGTCAAAGTCGTCCTCCAAGGGAGCATTTAGAGGCTCGCCGTTCGCATCATCACCGTTCCGTTTCGTCCTCTCCGCCAGAGCGTCGACCCAATCATAATTGACAACCCACCTGCCTTGCACAAGCGCCTGCAGCACCTGAGGCTGATTCCGCTTCTTATTGACCGAATGTGTTGTCTCATTCGTGATATATTCCGTCGAGAGCTTCACATCTGTACTAGCTAGCTTTTCCTTCTGCTTGTCCAGTCCGGCCTTCTTGCCTACGCTGGTGAATGTGATCACCACAGGCTCCCATCTGAGCTTGAACAGATGCTCGTAATTCCCCAGCTTGAGTATGTATTGGCTCTTACTTCCGTCCAATGTCTTGCTGCTTTTGCTAATGCGGTCATCGTCGATCTGGGTGCCGGTTTTCGAACTGTCCTCGAGCCGGATCTCGGTCTTCTTATGTATGCGACCGCTGTCGGCCGGGTCTATGTTGCCGACATGGATGACGAGGTGTTTTCGTGAGACACTCCGGTCCTCGATGAAGGCGATGCGCTCGCCATTCTGAGGTTTCCCGGAAGTGCGGCCTAGCAGGTGTACGGATCCAGGGCGAAGCCAGCGTCGTTTCCCTCCGAACAGGTCACTGGCGCACTCCAGCGTCCACATGGCGAGACAGTCGACTCATGGGGTAGTTTCGAAAAGCAATAGTTGACGTCGGCGGATTGAATCGTGAAATAGTACAAAAGACGACTACTAAAGTTATAGGCAGCAACGCGAAATCGCCGCGCTAGTGCATCGCGTCACGTGTGATCGCGACATTAATTAAATGCGATGACATGAGCTGACTTCGGGTTGTTCGTGAATGATGAAGTATTCATGTTGTACAGATTCGATAAGCTAGTAGTTACACGCATAAATAATCACCCGAATAATAAGCCATGCACATCTCACGCGGGCACTGTAAGCCGCTTCCCTTCTCAGGTATTCTTCTGCTATCCTTCACTACAGTGGCAGCGAGCAAATAAAGCATCCCCTTCCATCACCAATTCCATTAAAAACACCAACGATATCGAGGTAGCGTAGATGAGCAGTAAATGTAGCGAAACGATGCTCAGTAACAATGTCTGTGGCCATGCCTTCAGCCACTTACTCTTCTCCTCCTGACTGCGAGCTTTCACGCACATCGGACCTGATCTCTTCCTCGGGGTCAGACATCTCGCGGTCCTTAGTGTCCGCGGTGACCACCTCAGCAGGCTCAGCGGCAAGGTCGTCGGCGGCAGCAGCACCATCAGCCAATGCCCCAGCTATAGCATTGTTCATTTTGGCTGCAGCACCAGCCTCTGCATCGTCGTCGTCATCATCATCGTCATCCTCATTCTCTTCGTAGCCCTCAATAAGCACCTCGGTAATAAACTTCCACTCCTGCGCGCTGACCTTGCTCACACTCTGTCTCGCCTTCGTGAACAAATCCATATCGCTCAGGGCACCGTTGCCATCCGCAGAGTATTTTTTCAATTCCGCAAGGGAGACCGGTTTCGTCAGCTTCTTGCGGTATTCGACGCCGACGCAGATCCACTTCTCGCGCTTCTTCTCATCCTCTTCGAAGTAAGGGCTGCTCTTCTGACTCGCGCTGGGATCGGGACGGGCTTCCTGGACGACTTCCATGATGCCCACGATGCCGGGAGTTCGGCCTTTCTTGCCTCCGCTGGCGTACTGTTGCTCGATTAGTATTACGATCCAGAGATTAAATAGACCCAAAATGGGGAAGACTGCACTCACAAAAAACGCCAAATCGCCTTTCTTCATCTCCCGCATATTATTGGCGGCAGCGTGATTGCGAACCCCATCCCACAGTTCCGGTTCTCCTTTCTCCCGAAGATCGTCAATTGTAAATTTGACATTGACCGAAGAGCCGTCTGGAGCCTTCTCCTCCCGATCCTCCTGTTCGGCTTTCATGAGCCAGTACATCTTTGCACTGCCCTCTCTACTCTGGGCTCCCCGAGCTCGAGGAGGCTTGTTACGATCAGCGGGTGCTTCATCCAGGCCCTGGTTGGTCGACTTACGCGTGCCCGAAGCCTTTTTGTCCGACCTTTCCACTTCGTCTAGCAGTTCGTCCTCGAGCTGCTCCTCGGCTTGGTCCCGATCCGCTTCCGGGTAGTTGCTTTCGCCACCGTGTGGCGGCTCTCCTCGTTTGTGCGGTGGTGCCGCCTCGTCCTTCGTCGCGGGCTTCTCCTTGGCCGTGTCGATTTTCTTGGGCCGACCACGTCCCCTGTATGTCTGTCCTGCTTTCTCCCTTGCTTTCGCTCTCTCCTCCTTGGCCTTTTGCAGCGCTTCCTTCTCCCTCTGCTCCTTTTCAGTCAGAATCTTCCTGGGCCGACCACGACCCCTCGACTTCTTAGCCTCTTTCGCCTTGATCTCTTCTTCCGTGAGAATCTTCCTGGGGCGACCGCGTCCCCTCTTTGGCTTCGTCTCCGCTTGTTCCTTTTCAGTGGTCTCTGCCGGCTGCTCAGGCGCTCGGCTCGAAGCTTTCGCTGAAGCGCGCCCGGGCTTTGTCAAGGGCTCAGTAGCCTCCTCAGGTTCTTCAGTCTTCTTTTCCTTAGGCGGGCGGCCGCGCTTCTTGGGCGGCTCAGCAGCTTCATTGCCGTCTTCCGCCTGAGTCTCTTGCTCAGCGCTTTTGGCCGGACGGCCTCGTTTCTTCGTTGGCGCTGCTGCTGTCTGGGTAGTTGCAGTAGTGGTCGCGTCCTGTTTGCGATCCGATGCGATAGAAGCCGGAACTTCTTCACGCGTTGCGGACGATTCTTTGCCGGCTGATGTTGCCGCAGCCTTGCTATTTTTCGGCGGCATACTTGCGGATGCGGTGTTTATTTCGCGAAGAGGTATCGCAAGAGATGTGTTCTCAAAAGAAAGGGTTGGATTGAATGTGGAAATGAAGATCCAATGTTGTTATGACGTGGGGGAACGCGAACCCAGAGCTTAGCGCGCTGCTTGAGGAATGGGGAGAAGGCAACTTCCAAGATTCAGAGGCGATATTGGTCCGTAATATATACTCCCCTCCACGATAGATTAGACTCTAAAATGATAAAGAATCAGATCGGCAATCAAGCTTATGGAGAAAAACAACAAATTTCGAACCGGTCTGCTGGTCCGCCAATTTTCTTTTCTTTTTCTTTTCCTTTTTGCCCCATCATTTTCCGTTCTTTTCCTTCTTTTTCCACTTTTCTTTTTTTCTTCACAAATTTTGCTTTTCTGTCTCGACCTTTACAGGCATCCATCCTTTGAACGTGTGCCCCTCTTAGTACACGCCACTGAGCTCTGCCCCAACAGCCTTGATCCGTCATACCTAGGTAGTCAGATAAGACTCTGGTCGGTGTGCGAAGCAGACTGGGGCCTGCAATGACGCGAGAGCCGCCATGAGCGTAGAAGACATGACTATTCAAGATTCCAGTCAAGCCAGAAGCAAGAATTCAGATTCCCGTGCACAGATCATTATACTAGACGAGGCTCGGCCGTACTTGAATGTTTCTCAATGCTTGATTGACCAGCACCTCCAGCGCCCCCAGAGCTGATGCGTCTGCATTCGTCAGCTTGAACTGTGTACTTACTACTAGTACCTACTTATCATAGATAGCCGCAGCATTCCGGCTTGGAACTTTGCCGGATTTCCCGCAAACAACTGGTCGGTAAAGTATGATCATGCAATAATACAGTGGCTGTTTCGCGCATCAGACCAATCAACCCTAGAGCGCTAGCACTATCCTGAATTGGTGAGTAGTGAAACAATAAGGTAAGGCCATTGACACACGTTACACTGATCGCGACCCTCGTGCTTCACCGTAGTACGTGCAACTGCATCCACTGTCCCATCATCTCTAGGAAGGCGAGTATTGAAGTTTGCTCCTGCATCCCCTTTTATTTTGGTCTCTGAGCGAATCATCAGCTGCCACCGCATTTGCCTTCATGCTGATAGCTGAACCTTCGCCAGCCCCAGGCCCGGCAAGAACAGGATGTAAGATGTCGCGCCAGGAATACTTAGCCACCCTCAGACGTCCTTCCACGTTGGAAGTGGCGCGTATTACTGAGAAACAGATCCAAAAGGAGCGTGAGATTAACGACAAATATCATAAGCATACTGCCGAAGAAAATGAAGCAGCAACCAAAATTCAAAAAGCTTACCGGGGACACCGGGAGCGCAGACAACTTGAGGGCCTCACCCTCGATCCATCTTCTCGCTGGACTGAGGCGCTCAAAGAGCTCAAATATCGTAGCGTGACAGCGCCGCAGTGGCAGACTTCGCAGCCTGTTACAGACAGTCGCTCGCCATCGCCTTCAGACCAAGCACGCCACAATTGGAGGAGGGCGGCATGGGTAGCCGAACATGCCAGCGCCGGCGAATCCGGAACGCCAGAGGCCGACAACTCGATGCTAATGGACCTGCGATACTTCCTCGAGATGACCGATACTCAACACCGGTATGGCGCGAACCTGCAAGTGTACCACGCGGAGTGGAAGCGATCGCAAACCAAGCAGAACTTCTTCGCATGGCTAGATCATGGCGAAGGCAGACACCTCGATCTACCTGGTTGCTCCCGGGAGAAGCTCGAACGAGAACGAATCCGTTATTTAAGCCGAGAAGAGCGAAGAGACTATCTTGTCCGGATAGACGTGGAAGGCAAACTGCGATGGCAGAAGAACGACGAACTGATCACGACCAGTGGCGAATTATACCGGGACTCAATCCACGGCATCGTGGCCAAAGATTCCTCCATCCCTTCGTGGGTCTACGAACAAGATGACGTCCTCGATCCACACAACATGTCCTCCCCTGACGACGAAGGAGCAAGTACGCACACCTCCACCACCTCTATCAGCAATCCCACCCAACCCGATCACCTAGAAACGACGAAGACGAAGAAGAACAAGAAAAGACACGTCCGCGTCTCCCCCGCCACAATCCTCAACCACCTCCTCCGCGCCAGCGTCAAACCCGGAACCTGGATCTACGTCGTCGACACGCTCGGAAAACTATACATCGGGATCAAAACCTCGGGAGCCTTCCAACACGCCTCCTTCCTGTCAGGAGCGCGGATCCTGTCCGCGGGGTCCATCGGGGTCGAAGCCGGCCAGCTGACCTACCTCTCCCCGCTTAGCGGCCACTATAGACCCACGACGCGGTCGTTCCGGCGCTTTGTGGAGAGGTTGGGGGATCAGGGGGCGGATCTGTCCCGGTTGAGGGTTTCGAGGGCGTATGAGGTGTTGGTTGGGATGGAGTGTTATGGGAAGGCGAGGGAGGGGTTGGAGTTCTTTGGTGGTCGGTTTCCGCATCGGGGTCGTCTGGATCATCGGCAGCACCAGCAGCAGGAGGAAGATGAAGAGGGGCAGGAGGTGGTGGGTGGGAGTAAGCGTTACGGCAGGAGGAGGAAGGGGACGTTACCGGCGGAGAGGGTCCATGCGGTGAATGCTTCCGCTGCGGATTTTGTCGAGCAGCGCTGGGATAGCGAGCATGAGCAGAAAGCCGGTCTGCGGAGGTTGTTGGGGGATTTGCATCTGACGGGGCGACGGCAGAGTGGGGACTGACAAGGATCCACGCATCCTTGTCAGGAAGGAGACATTTAGGATAATGCTTTTTTCGAGCGGCGGGGTTAAGCGTTAAGAGCTCAAATCGGAGCCATTTTTGGGATGATGGTGTTTCGTATAGAGGGAAAGTGGGAGCCACTACACCGGAACCCCGGTGTTAGGGTGGAGAGAGAGAGGAAGAGAGAGAGAGAGAGAGAAGAGGAGACGCATGGAATCGGCCCGGAGGCTCGGCATGTCAAATCAGATGCCATCAAGTCTATTTATTACATGGAGCAAGCTGACCATCCCACCAAATAACGGCACCAAACGATAAATAATGTACATAATGTTTACACATCCTACCACACTCTCGAGTTGGACCCCCCGAAGAGGCAACCCCCTTTCTCACCCCTCCAACCGCAAATGATAAGTCCTCAACTGCTCCGGCGTCATTTTCGTCGGACTCCCAACCAACAAATCCTCCCCCTTCCTCCCGCTCTTAGGGAAAGCAATGACATCCCTCACCGACTCGCGGCCCAACATAACCGCCACCAGGCGATCGAACCCCAACGCGATACCTGCGTGGGGTGGACAACCCGCCCGTAAGACTTCGAGCAAGTGCGCGAAATCCCCGATGCGTTGGGGACTCATCTGCAGGATCTCCCGCATAATGTACTCCTGCATCGCGGCGGAGTGGATGCGGCGGCTGCCGCCGCCCAGCTCGACGCCGTTGAGTACGAGGTCGTAGTGGTCTGCTTTGGCGGCTAAGGGGTCAGTGAGGAGGAGGTCGACGTCGGATGGGGTTTTGGGGGCGGTGAAAGGGTGGTGGGTGGAGGAGAGGCCGGCGGAGCCGCCTTGGCCGGGCTCGGAGGCGGAGTCCGAGGACGGGGTGAAGAGCGGGAAGTCGGTGATCCAGAGGAATTCGAAACCCGTGGGTTTCGGGAGGAGGTCTTGTTTCCATGCGGCTTTGTGCAGGGCTAGGCGGAGGTTTCCTAGGGGTGTGGACCCGCCGGTGAAGGGGCCGCGTTGGCGGGCTTGCAGGATCACAAGGTCGCCGTCTTCCAGGTCGAGCATTTCTTCGACTTGTTCGGCGGCTTCGAAGCCGAATGGGTGAAGGCCTTGGAGGGGTCGCCGGGTGTCGAAGGGGAAGATGCCGGGTTGACCGTCCGGGTTTTGGATGAAAGGTTGGGCTTCGGGGGAGTCCATGAATTCGGTGATGAACTTTCGGGTTTCGCCGGCGTCTTCGGAAATGGGGATTTTCATCACGTCGATGTATGGATCTGTGTGGGGACCCAGTTTCATGATGAGGTCCTGCGGAAGCATGTATTCGATGCGTCTGATCTCCGAGCCTAAGCGTATGTCTGGCTTGTCAGAGCCATATTTGGACATGGCTTCCTCGTAAGTCATTCTGGGGAAAGCCGCCGGCAGGTCTTTGACGTCTAGTAAGGCTTCCCACAAAGCCTTGACGGTATCCTCGATGGTCCGCATGACGTCCTCGCCACTTGCAAACGCCATTTCGAGATCCACCTGCGTGAATTCCGGCTGACGATCAGCTCGTAAGTCTTCGTCTCGGAAACACCGTGCAATCTGCATGTATCGTGGAATGCCACTCGCCATGAGGATCTGTTTGTACTGCTGAGGGCTCTGGGGAAGAGCGTATGCCATTCCTGGATCTCGTGTCGGGACCAAGAACTCTCTAGCTCCCTCAGGCGTCGACTTGAATAGCATGGGCGTTTCAAATTCCTCGAAACCATGCTGGTCCGCAAGATGATCCCGGATGAAGCGGGCTGCTTTGCTACGGAATCGAAGTGCGTCCCGAATGCTCTTATCGTGTCTTATCTGCAGATGTCGTTGTTCGGGTGGGAAGACTTTGTCTTCGCTAACCATAAGGTCCTGGGGGAAGCTGTTGAGCGGTCGGATGCCTTCTAACTTGATCTCAACTCCAGTTACTATGGTGGGCTTGCCAGTCGCCGGGGGATGGTCCTTCTCCGTGGTACCAGTCTTGGGCGCCTGTCGTCCTTTGACCGTGCCTTCGATAACGACGGGGGTGTGCTCTTCCAGTTCGGTAAGGAGTTGGTGTGGCAGACTGATGCGGTCTGCATCTTTCGTAGTGGTCGAGACAATCTGAACGATCGAACTCAAGTTTGCGTCGCGTAACTCAGCAAAGGCCAGACCTTTGTTGGCAATGCGACGAGTGCCAAGGTAACCGTGCAAGGCTACTTCGTGGTCGACCCAATCCTGGCCATTCTCGGCTAGTTGAGCAAATGTGCATGTCGCCGGTGAGAAAGTCAGAGTCTTTTTGAAGTCTTCAAGGGTAGGGTTCGAAGGATGAGCGCCAGAGGCTGTCTCGGTGGAGTGCCACCTTCGACTTTCTAGAGATCTGGACGATCGATAGACCTCTTTGCCATTACTAGAAGTAGCAGCTCTCACAAGCCTGGAGCTACATGTTGCAGCTTGCCACCATCGGGATGCGGTGGCAGCATTCGCGACGGACACACCTCGCCGCAATAACATCAAGATATCAAACCAAGGAGATGCACTTAATGATTGACGTTCTTAGTGATGCATGCAGGCCGGGAGTCTTGAAGTCGTAGTGGCGGCACTAGGCTCCATTAGCGTGACGCTGACATAATCCAGCCCGGCGGAGGGCACATTTTCTTCGCCCGCGTCGCGCATCCAACTTGGGTCTCTCCAATGACCCTCCATGTCAAAAACATGTACGTACCAATTGATTCCCCCATCACCGAAACCACGCCAGAGACTAATGAATATTCTGTAGATGATGAAAGCCTAGCGTGTAGCAGATGAGGCTGTCCTCCACCACCCCCTAAGCTCTCCCTTCACCGGGCTTAAGCGGCGAGGGTGGGTGGCTGGTAGGCAGCATGAGATCTGCGTTCGGCACACTTCTACCTTGTTACTACAACGGACGCGAAGATGGCATCTCTGAACCAAGTTTGATGACTTGGAGGGTCTCTTTTCTTTCTCTTTTCCCATTGCGGACGTGCAGCGGAGATCGGGAGAGGCCAGATGCATGCCTATTCCGTCTCTGCCTCACGTCTGAGTAGCAGTATAAGCATGAATGCAGTTGACTTATAATGGACCCAGAAACGCCAGCCCGATAGATTTGGGAATGGATCCGCAAAAGGTAGGTAGGTCGTGTCACTCGCCGCAGGTCATATTGAAATGCTTGGCTTTTGCTTCTGTGCCAGCTGTTTCCAAGTTTGCTGCGGCAGATCAAGGAAGCGTTCAACAAGTCGGGGCGGTGTTGCTCAGCATACTACGTACGTACGTGTTGGGTGGCCAAGGTGCTGCTTTGACTGTAACTTCGCTGCGACATCACATTCGAGTCTCTAGATACATACCTACCCAGGTACCTACCTACAGAGGCAGATAGTTGACACAAATGTGATTGTGTGATCTGCACCAACGTTCTTGCTAATTTCACACTGTCTCCCGGGGGCCTACTGCTAGGGTCTGTACAAAAATATTTAAATATATAAATATAGATGGCATTGAGTTCCTGTAGTTGTTTCAGCCATGATGGCATTACTTCCTAGTAGGTGTTTGAGCAGGTGGTGGGTGCTGGTGGTGGTTCGCGAGCCGAGCTTGCTGCGTCATGTCCAAGCTCTCATCTCATACTCCCGAATGTCAATGTTTCCCAAACGCGAAAGTGCCCTACCCATCGCATTCGCCCACCCTGCCAACCAACCTACTTCCATTCTCTGCCAATATCATTCCTCTGCTGTCTTCCTTGATGTCTGCCGCCATGCAAGGACCATAGGATGCCTCCTCCGCCTTAACCAGCAACATCCTCCGCCCCTCCCCACCGCATTCCAATCACCGCGCGCGCCGCACTCCCCCCCCTCGAACTCCTCATCATGTCCAGCAACTTTGAGAAATCCGTCAAGGGCGGCACCAAAGTTAAACTCGCTGCCCCCAAAACCAAATATGTCGAGCATATCTTGCTGGCGACCCAGTCTGGCGAGGCCGGCGTCGCCGAAGTCTTTCGGACCTTGACCCACCGATTGCGCGACTCGACCTGGACCGTAGCCTTCAAATCGCTGATCATAGTCCATCTGATGATCAAGGAAGGCGCGCAAAACGCCACGCTGGCCTTCCTGGCTACCAACCCCCGGAACAAGCTTGCTATCAACCAGTTTACCGATGTCCAGACCCAGGG
This sequence comes from Hortaea sp. C3G1500-4, assembly GCA_022701445.1. Taxonomy (NCBI): domain Eukaryota; kingdom Fungi; phylum Ascomycota; class Dothideomycetes; order Mycosphaerellales; family Teratosphaeriaceae; genus Hortaea; species Hortaea sp. C3G1500-4. The sequence goes on from JAJVDI010000001.1 coordinate 1,270,144, forward strand.
CCAGAATATACGGCGATACTCCGACTATCTGGTGGCGAGGGCACACGGCTTTGCAGCCTCGCACATTGACTATGTCCGCGCAGGAGAGGGTCGCATGAAGAGAATATCGGTAGACAAAGGGCTGTTGCGCGAAACCGAAGTCGTGCAGGAGCAGATCAAGGCATTGGTCAAATGCGATTTGTTGGAGAATGATGTCGAGAACGAGATATCCTTGACGGCATTCAGGCTGCTCACGAGAGATTTGCTGGATCTGTACAATGTGGAAAACGAAGCAGTAATGAACGTGCTGAGTCACTACTTTGAAATGTCCAAGCCCGATGCCGAAAGAGCGATTCGAATCTACAAGGTCTTCTGCAAACAGACAGACCAAGTCGTCCAGTACCTCAGCGTTGCGCGGCAATTTGAGCACGCCACCCGCCTAGAGATTCCTAAGATCAAGCACGCTCCCACCAGTCTGGTCAACTCATTACAAGAATACTTGGATGACAAGGACTTCGACACCAACAGACGGCAGTACTTGGCCGAACAGGATGCAAAGAAAGGTGGCAAACCAATTCAGCGACCTACAGCACAGTCTAAACCGCAATCACCGCCTCCAAGTCAACCACCTACTTCGCAGCCCTCAGCTCCCTCTGCCGCAGCCCAAGAGCCTAAAGGACCTGCGCCGGACCTCATTGACTTTTTCGAGAGTATTGAGCAAAATCAGCAGCCAATGGCTCAGAATGTGCCGCAGTATCAGCAGCCGCAGCCCACCGGCTTCCCGATGCAGGCCCAGCCTACAGGGTTCGCGAGTCCACAGCAGCCTTTCGGCTTTCAGCAACCCCCTCCTCAGCAGCCGGCAATGAACGGCTTCATGGACAACGCAGGCTCCACGAATCCTTTCATGCAACAAGCACAGCAACAGCAAATGCCGCAGCAGCAACCTATGCTCCAACAACAGTCGCCTCAACCTCTACAATCCCAATTTACAGGGGCAGGTTTTGGTGGCTATGGCCCACAACCGCAACAACCACAACACGCATTCCCTACTGGCAACCCATTTGGACAGGATCCCTCCTCCGCATACGGAAACCCAATGCAGATGCAATCTCCACCACAGATCCAGGAACCACCAATACAACAACCTCCTCCTCCTCAACCAATGCAACCCCAACCAACCGGCAGCACGAATCCCTTCCGACAGTCTATGATGCCCACGGGAACTCCACCAACAGGCGGCCTGCAACGCCAATCCACCAACCCATTCGCCCAACGCGCCAGCCAACAACCCCAACCCCTGCAATCCCAACCCACAGGCACCAACCCTTTCTCTCGCAACATCAACCCGATCTCCGAAGACCACCAACAAACTACATCCCCACCACCCCAACAACCACCGCCATCTCAATCCCTATCTCCCCTCCAAATGCAACCTACGGGCTCTACCAACCCGTTCCGACAGTCGACTTTCGTCAACCAGCAGACGGGCATGGGATGGCAGAATGCGGGACCCCAGGCCACGATTGGCGGGTGGGGCGATATCGGGACTGTGGAGGTTTTCCCTCGACCTGGTGGGCAACAAGGACAGCAGCAGTGGCAAGGGCAGCAACAGCAACAGCAGCAGAGTCCATGGGGCTGATGAAGGAGAGAGAGAGAGAGAGAGAGAGAGAGAGAGAGAGAGAGAGAGAGAGAGAGAGAGAGAGAGAGAGAGAGAGAGAGAGAGAGAGAGAGAGAGAGAGAGAGAGAGAGAGAGAGAGAGAGAGAGAGAGAGAGAGGGGGAGGCGGGGGCAAGAAAGCAAAATTTTCAGGCTTCAAGCGGGCAGGGCGGGGCTGGGAGGTGTTTCCCATCCTTCTTTCTTCTTCTTATTTAGCGATGGCGCTTCTTTTCATCTTTCCATTTGCAGTCGGCCACGGAAAACCACATCAGGGACACAGACAGAAGCCTGGTGAAACAGCGACTGTTGCCTTTTTTATTATTAACCTGACCTACCCTTTTTTTCACTTTATTTTTTTTTTTTGCCTTCCCAATTCAAGACAGAAGCTATACTGGCTCCCTTCTTTGATCCCTTTTCCCTCTTTGTCGAAAAAGCACGTGCTATTTAAAGACTTATCCCTCCGATCCTTTACTTCAAGGGAGAGGAGTCGGTCGGATAGGTAGGTGAAAGCAGATGGGATGAAGGGCATAGAAAAGGTTTCTATCATGGTCTGTTCCCCCCCCCCCCCCCCCCCCCCCCCCCCCCCCCCCCCCCCCCTTCCTTTCCCCCTCCCTCTTCTCTCTTTCTTTCTTTCCTTTTTTTTTCTTTTTTTTTTTTTGTTTCCCTCCCTCTTTCTCCTTTCCCTAATCGTTTGGGTAAAACGACGGTGAAAGTTTTTTTTCTTTTTAGATTGCACACTCTGGAAATCTCTATACTTTATTGGAATAGCTATACTTTTGCTTTAAGTCTTCAAAATTAGCTGTGTACATACTAGTAAACGGTGATTGGTTCATTTTCTTTTCTCCTCCTTCGGTTTTTAATCAGAACAGATTCTCAAAGGCTCTAAGGACGGCTGCGGCGACGGGGCTGTAGGTTACGATTCGATTGTGTCCTATATGCAGTGGGAATTTCCTTGTTAGCGAAGCTGTTTTCTTCCCTTCCTTTCCTTTCCATTCCTTTTTATTTTATATTTATTTTATATTTTATTTTGACACCTCATCATTTCAGGGTTTCGACATTGTGCTAGGGAGGAAAGGCTGGGAGGGCAAGAGATTGAAGCCAAGACTCACCTCCGTATTGCACAATTTCGATCCTCACCCTCGGACTACGATCGTCTTCATGTGGGACTTCTAGCACTCTGGCTGGACCTTTTCCATCCTCGTCTAAGCACTTTATCGTCTGCGAGTAGTGCTGCTGTACTTCTCCTTTCTCGGCCCCGTCAGGCCCACCCATACCCGTCCCATCATCCCGAAACATCCGCCGACAGATCTTCTCCGTCTCGTGGTAAGGGATATCCGCATCGTTGACGGCATGGAGAAGCTGAAGACTCCCACTCCCCATCCCTTCCTCACTCGATGAGGATGAGGCGGAGTGGTAAAGACTCCGGAGGCGGCGATAATACGCCGCTAACCTGTCCCCTGACTGCCATGAGTCGAGCACCTGGCTCGTGAGGAGATTGCCCAGGTAGGGAAACGGACGGACGGGGAGTAGAAGCGGTATCAAGCCCCCAATGCGGTAGGTGAGGAGCAAGGACGGCAGGCTTGAGAAGGGCGCTATGAGGATGATACCTGCGAAGGTCGTCGGGTCCCGTTCTTGTTGCATAGTGACGGAGACCATGTCCGGGGGAAAATCATCGGCCTCAGGGGATTCCCTCGTCCGTAGCGTCATCCCCGGACTCCAAGGCACAAGTCCATCGCGGTTCGCTGGGTCGAAGAAGGCTAGGCCGACTGCGCTCGCGACTGCGGTGCCTAGACTCTGGCCGACGATGACGATGCGTTCTGGGGGGATCTTTGCGATGTTGAGGACCCACTCCACCAGCGCGATGCCGTCGATGACCAGACCCTGTTCCGTCGGGCTCCCCGTCGAGTGGCCGAAGCCGCGGTAGTCGACGGTTAGGATGTGGGTGTTGGGGAGCGAGCTGAAGAGGCGGTAATTGTCGGTTCGCCAGCCTTGGGCGACGTGACCGGCGTTGCCGTGGACTTTTTGTAGGAAGCAGGTTGATTAGCCTTTTGCTGTTAGTTTTGGAGATGGGGTGGCTGGGGATAGGGGAGAGACAAGGGCATGCTTACAGTTGATTATTACTCTGGCCGGTTGAGGATCGTTGGTCGTTAGTAGATGGAAGGGTTTCGTCTTGGTGAAGTCGTCGACGGGGCCATCGCGGCGTCGAACTTCCTCCTGGATAGATCTCTCGTTCCGGGTGTAGAGGTCGAGTGGCAAGATGTGCCAGGCATATAGGGTTTCGCCGTCCGGTGTGGGAAGACTGAAGGGGGTGACTTGATTTTTGGAGAAGCCGAATTGCTCTGGATCGCTGAGATTGTCGCCCAGGAACAGGGTGTTGATTTTGTGGGCGTAGAGGGCAAAGCGTTGAGCCGATGGATGGAGTAGGATGCCGAGAAGGGTGGCGTAGAGTCCAATGGCAACGCTACATGTCAGGCCAGCCTTGCCCAGCGCGGCGCCAATGGTCGAGGGCATTCCAAGATGTACGGGAGTGGGCCAAGGTAGTATGTGATTGGTATATTCGGGGATGCATGTCGGATGCAGGAGGATGCATCTCGGAGATAGCAGGCTTAAATCCGATATAGTAGGCTTTCCATCAACACCTGAACTTGCACACGCGATGGAGCAGTGAAGGAAGCCGGACAATGCATACGCGGTAGCATTTCGAGAGAAGAGCATCCAAGAGAGGACAAGGGACACGTGACGATGGCCCTGTCCGTCGAGCCCGTGGCCGGCGTCAAGCGAGCGGCGCCGGGCAAATCATCCTCTCAGCAGCAGCAGAGTGGAAGTGGGACTCCGGCTGCGAAGAAGGCCAAACTGTCGCCAGTTGAGCAGAGCACACCCGCAACCCCTGCAGCGACCGCGAATCCGCCAGCAGTCGACAACCCGTCCGCGAGGCTCCCCTCCAAGATCCTCGACGGCAAGCCCCTACCGACACTGCCCGACCCCCAACCTGCGACACTTTCCGACTCCGAATACCAGAGCGTCGCCGCCAGCGCAGTGCTGGCCACCTCCATTGCCCGCTCCCAGCAACGATGGACAGGCGATGGCATCTTCGAACGCTACTGGAGGAAGCCGGAGACGGGCAAGAATGCGCGTCCGCCGCCCCCCAACAACCCCGATCCCAAGTGGATGAAGCACAAGGGCGAATGTCGCATCCGCATCGAGCCGCATATTTTTGAGTGTCAGATGTATCTGGAGGAGAAGCCGCGAGTAGCTCCAGCCCCTCCGAAACAGTACCTTCAGTCTGGCCAGCAGGCGATGTACGGGCAACAGTACCGCCAGCAGCAGCCATACCAGCCTGCATACGCGCAGCAGCAGCAACAGACTCAGTACGGACAGAACCGAGCTCCACTACCTGTACACCAGCAGCACCCGCCTCCACAGCCTGCTCGAACCCTCCCCGCGGCACCAGCTCAGACTCCCCAGCGGCCGCCTTCTCAACAACCCCCTCCACCTCAAACCCGGCCTCAGCAATCATCGCCCACCCCCCAACCAGGTCAAAAAGCCAACCCGGACCCTGTCATTGGCCGATTGGCTGCCCGCGCTTCCCACAATCCAGAACTCAAGGTCCTGATGAAGGAAGTTGCAGCCGGCAACGCTAGTGCACAACAGTTAGGGGTCTTCCAGAAACACATTGATGAGCTACAACGGCAGATCAAAGAGGAACAGGATTCAAAAGAAGCTGAGGAGAAGAGGAAAGCGAAGGAGGCGGAATTGGCAAAGAGTCAGGCCAAGAAGGAGGAAGGAGGTAGAGCTGAGGGGACAGGCGATAGCAGCAAGGGTCCTACACCACTGCCACCTGCTCCGCGGCCTTTGCAGCAGAATCAGGCACAACAATCACCACAACAGACGAACACGCCGCAGGCCCATCCACCACCTGCCCAGCAACCTTACACACCTCCCATCCAACCTCAGCAAACGAATCCGCAGCTGCCGCAGCAATCTGCATCGCATCCTACTGGACCAGCACAGCAACCTCCAAAATCAACATTGACTCCGACGCCGACAATAGCACAACGTCCAAGCCCCGCTGTTCCTAGCCCTTCTACCCAACAACCTCAACCTCCTCCTCCTCCACCACCCCCAGGCCCACCTCCCGTCATCCTCTCCTTCTCTACTCCTAACTCCACCGAAGACCGCTTCCTCTTCCCCCGCACCGCCATCCTCGAACGCCTAACGGACAACCACCACCTCGTCTCCTTCCTCGTCACCCGCAAAGGAAGCGAAGCTGCCTCTTTCTCCCCCACCAACGCCATCGGTGGAACACCCAATACTCCCTCTACTACTCCAGCAGCCGCCGCATCATCATCCGCCGACCTCACGCCCACCACCTCTGGACCGTCTCCGTCCCCTCTATATCCCTCCTTCGACCCGGAGAAGACGTACTACCAACCTGTGACGCTCATGCTAGAAGTCAAATTCGGGCTTGAGACGCTGGTACAGCATGTTCGGCGCTGGTTATTGCCTGAAGACCAGGCGCGCGAGGGGATGGAGAAAGTGATGCGCGAATGTGAGCGGGCGCCCGAAGGGTGTTTGCCGTTGCGGCTCCCCGTGAAGAGCGCTGCTGGGGCTGGGGCTGGAGGCGTGGGTCTGAGTGGGGAGGTGGTGGGCGGTCCGCCGAGTGCTAGTCTTGGCGGCGGGAGTGGGAAAGGGGGTACGGGACCGACGGGGTCGGGTGGGAAGGAGTTGGGTTCCTCCAACACTCTGCTTTCTTCTGCTTTGAAGAAGAGTAGGAAGAAAGGTGGCGGGGCGACCTCAGCTGGGGCTGCGGCGCAGGGTACTCCTCCAGCTGCGACGGCCTCCACGGAGGGAAGTAAGAAAGGTGGCGGTGGTGGGGACAGTAATAAAGCAAATGAAGCGAAAACCGAGACTCCGAAAACGCCCGCGCCTGCTTCTGCCTCGGCTTCTGATCCCGCTCCTGCTCCTGCGACTGTGGAGGCGGAGAAGGAGCAGAAGAATGGCACTTCGGCGTCGGAAGGCGGAGAAAAGGATAGCAAGCCCGATAGGCCTGAAGAGAAGAAAGACGGCGCTGCAAGTGGCGGCGATGCTGGGGAGAAGGGAGAGAATGCGAGACCGAAACGGAGTTTGAGGAAGAGTGTCAGGATTAGTGAAGGTTGAGGGGGAAAAGGAAAGTTATTTGTTGTATGATACCCTAATGTGCTCGGATTATTTCGTTTATTACTTTTATTTTCTAAAAAGAAAGAGGACATCAAATTGTCCCTTTGTAAGCCACCTTAATATCCTCAATTGTGCATTTTGTTGTCGATCAAAGCCATCGTTCTTCGCACATGATAGACGCAGAATGTATTCATCACGACCAGACTTCGTCACGTGATTTGAGCGGGATACTGTAGTTGATGCCAAGACCTTGGGGCGCGCTGGATCCTCCGACATCAGACTTCGGGAGTCCTAGCGCGCAGCTGGAGCATATGCTACAGGAAGTGTCGCGATAAGCATACCATCTTAACACCCTCGACTATCCGGACTGCGAACTCATATCCGAACGTAGAGGCGAATACCTCATCCCAAGCTGGTCCTGATCTCGAATTCGACAACCTCTATCCGCCATGCTCGCCCTCCGCCGCTCCCTCCTCGCTTCGGCGGGGACGACATGCCGCACCACCACTGCAACCAGCAGCAGCACTCTCCCGCGAACCTCTCGCCGCTCATGCAGTACAACGAACACCTCTACAACTGCCTCCACCTCACGACAACCCTCCTCTTCTTTCATCCGAAGAACCACGACATCTCCACTCTCAACCACCTCTCGAACCCTCCTCTCCCTTCCCCTAGCCCGGTCACAACAACAAGGGACACAGCAACAGCAGATCCGCGGGATGAAAGTCCGGAGTAGTGTCAAGAAGCTCTGCGATGGATGCAAGAGCGTACGGAGGAAGGGCGGGAAATATGTTTATATTATCTGTTCTAAGAATCCCAAGCATAAGCAGAGGTGAGTCGTTTCTTTTCTCCTGTTCTTTTTGGGAGGGGATGTTGGTTTTTATGTGGGGGAAAGGGGGGAAGAGGGCTTTGAATGGGAGACATGAGGGGAAGTAACGAAGGAAGGAGGAAGACGAGGTCAGGAAGGGGCGGGGCGCGAATTTGTCTTTGGAGTTACGGGGCTGGGATGGATGGATGGTGAAATACTCGTCAAGGGAGAGGAGAGGGATGGTAACGGAGAGAGGAGGCGGTTTTGCCTCCAGGATACGAAACGGTTCAGCAAGATGCATGGAAGGCGCGGTGGTGCTGCGAAGGGGCCTCGTATTGAGCTTGTGCAAAAGTCTTTCTCGTGCGACCGGATTTGCTGACTTGAACTTTCTTTCCTCTACAGACAAGGGTGAAAAAGCGTCGAACCCCAACACTTCTCGAAAATCCCTGATCGTTTTTGCGATCCGGATTGTTTGGTCTCTATCGAAGCGTGAGCAACGATCTGTTTGCGCCTGCGGCATTGTATCAATAGATGGATATATCCCCTTACACACATGATTGTCCGGAATTCCCTTTCTTTCTTCTTTGCGCAATTAGGCATGGCGACTAGAATTATTACTCTCAAGACAGGAAATGGCATTCAAGGGATTGGGAAATAGCACCTACTTGAGTACCTCCCTCGTACCTTGTGCATGGAATAATTAGCTGCTGGCGGTGCAAAATGTGCCTTGCCTGGCTGGAGTTGTCGCAGACTCCATTGAGATAACTGAGGGTCCAATATGATTTTTTCCCCATTGTATATACAAGACCAATCACTCAACAGCCACTCTTCCGCATCAATTGTCACGATACCGGGATGCAGTGAATTTATTTAAATGCCGAAACAAGAAGCGAGAATACAACGACTCTCCTGCAAATCCTTGTCTACATCTATCTTTCTTTCTATCTGCTAAGAGCCTTCTCGCGGATAAACCACGCGCTAATCGCTGCACCAAGCACAAGACCAATCTGCAATCCAAACGCCGCATCCGTACTTTTGCTATAAGCGCCAATGACAATCTGTCTGACCCTCGGTTCCAAGTCCCTTACCGTCTCCAGACTCTGTCTCACTTTTTCCGCGAGCTCTAACGCCTTGTCTTCCGAGAGCCCGAGGGAAGGCAGCTCATCGGCCAGTGTTTTCCGTAAAGCCTGATTGGCCACTGTCGCCGAGATGGAAATCCCGAAGACGCTTCCGAGGCTGCGGAAGAGGTAGCTGCATGCTGTTGCTACCGCTTGATCTTCGCGTGAAGCGTTAGAGATCAACCCGATGAGTGTGGTGGTGATGCCGATCCCGTTGCCGAAGCCTCCCACAACCATCCCTATCTCGATGCCGATGGTGCTTTGCACAACAGCGCCGGAGCATAGGAAGATAACAGCCATGCCTATCACCAGCTGCGCGTACGCGATCACTGTAATCCAGTAGTACTTTCCAGTCTTCTGCATGTAATAACCCCCTGACAGACTCCCGCTTACACTCGCGATCAGCCCGGGGATGAGTCTAACACTGGCGCCAGTTGCAGAGAGGTTCTCTACAGCTTGGAAATGCAAGGGCAAGTAGAACATAGCGGCCAGCCAACCCCCGAGCGAGAAGAAATTGCAGAGATAGCAGGCCGTCATGCTGCGGTTGAAGATGATATGGCCCGGTGCGAAGGGCTCCTTGGCCACTTTCATCTCGACCAAGACAAAGACGAGGAAAAGCGGGATCGAGATGCCGATGGAGATGAGGGTGATGGTCGCTTTCCAGCTATCATTACTTCCACGGTCGAGGGCAAGGCACAGAGTAGAAACAGCACCTAGCATAATAAAGGCTCCCAGAAAGTCAATCCGACGGAGCTTCTTCTTCCAATCGACCTCTTCATCCTGTTTCGGTAGGTGCAACGCGAAAGTCACCGCAATAAACGCAACCAGACACAACGGCACCTGTCCAAGGAAGGACCATCGCCAACCAATATAATCCGCGAGGATCCCCCCCAACGGTGCGCCTGAGCTGGCACCCGCCGCGTAGACAATATTCGTATACCCTTGCCACTTCCCGCGTTCGCGCAGGGGCACGACATCAGAGAGGAGAATGGAGACTACGGTCGTCATCCCGCCACCGCCGACCCCGGCAAACGCCCTCGCGGCGATCAGCTGCGTCATATCCCTCGACAACCCACACGCGAGACAGCCGAGCCCGAAAATCGTATACGCGAACAGCGCGCAGGCCTTGCGGCCGAAGATATCGCTAAGCTTGCCGTATAAGGGCTGGAAAGAAGTCAGGGTCAGGAAGTAGGCGGTGGCGATCCAAGACGTCTGGTTCAGGGCCTCGAGCTCGCTGCCGATTTTCCCGTAGCTGCTGACGATGATAGTCTGGTCCGCGGCGGAGAGGAAGACACCGATGCTGAGGGCTGGGAAGATGTAGGGGAGTTTGGCTTTCACTTCTGGCATGCCTTCGTACTGCTTCTGACGGTTTTCCGCGCTGGGTTGCCGCTCCAGAGTGGAGTCTGAGGGGATTTGGTCGCCATCTTCGTCCGGACTCGGCGGTTTGCTATGAGGTTGGGTGGCGGTTCCATGGTTGTTGATGTGGCCGTTTGATTGATGGCTGAGCAGTGGTGAGGTTTCGGAGGCCTGACCTCGAGATATTCTCTTATCCGCCGTTGCCATCCCCAGGCGTCCGTACCAAAGGATGGATAGATAGTGCGGAGTGAGCGTGCATTGTGGATGATAGGAAAAAGCGTGTTTCGCTATGTATTCACATCCGCGGCCAGCGAGACACGCCGTCTTGCCCGGATCCACCTCCAAAACGCGAGCTCACCTATCGCAGTCTCGTCGGCTAATCCACATCAGGCAGCTGCATCACCCCGGACATTGGACGGAGATAGCAAGCTTAGATAGGAACGGCTGATCACCTTAGCTGTTTAGGTAGGGCATCAACACGAACGTTAGGAAAGATGGAGGATGTCGAGTCCTTCCATCAGAGGAGATTCACCCGCACCGTCTTCCGTCATCGCGGCGGCACCCGGTGATAGCAGTCAGAGACAGAGCAGCAAACCGGCTGTTCCTCAAGATGACGGGCGTGGTGATGATGAGCAAACGAGCGCAGCAACAACGGCAACGGCAACGACCACAGCAACAGCAACAACTAACGACGATGACTCGTTCCGCTCCGCCGTCGCCTCTCAACTGGCCCCGTCCTCGCAAGCCGGCCACCGCTCCCCCAGCTACCCCGAGCCCACCCAAGCTTCCTCCCTCCTACCTCCACCGGACTTCAAACCCTTCTTCACCCTGATCGAAAACCCGGAAACCGGCGAACATCATCACCCAGCTGTACACTACATCTTCTCCGACGACGAGCCCGAGTTTCTCACAGACGCTACGCTGATGGCTCTAGAGCAACAGCAACAGCAGCACCAACATCAACAGCAGGAGCAGGAACAAACCCCGACCCCGCAAGCCTCCGAGGTCGAGGAACGCTTCATCCTGCTCGATCTCGCCGAAGACGGGAAGACAGTCCTATCAACCACATCTCTGAGTCCGAATTGGCAGGCGCTGAAAGCCACAGTTGGCAAAGCGCCCAGTTTAGGCCAGAGCGAGGAGGAAGGGAGTGGGGGCGGGAACCCGATGTTGACGATTAGTGGGCAGGAAGGCGTCAGTCCAGCTTCTTCAGAGTCTGGGGGGAAGAAGCTGAGGACGACGACGAAAGCAGGTGGGGCGAGGATAGAGGATTTGGTGAGAGGGTTTGAGGAACGGTTGGGTGGGTTGGATGAAGTATTGGGTGGGAAGGAGAGGGAGGGGGCTGATTTCGAGAAGCCCTCCGAATCAGGCAAGGAGGGAAGCTGAGATGGGGATAATGTCTAATGATATGGATTTCTTTTCATGAAGGATTTAACGACTTGAATGATGGGAATGATGCAGTACGGTTAGCAGACAGGCTTTAAAAAGAAGGGTAGAAACGTTAGTCTGTATCTCAAAGGAAAATTATGCCCTTTAGCCATCTATGATATGTTGTACATTGAGTTGGTTGACGCTCGCCACCCCAACGACCCCTACGAAGGCCGCATGAACATCTTATACGTCTCGTTATCCGTCTCCTCCTTATACCCATAGCCGATGTCGTGGAGGAACTTCTCCAGGCCGGCTTCCTCGCCTGGGGGACACTGGATACCCGCCAATACCTTTCCAACGTCGCCGCCGTAGTTACGGTAGTGGAACAAGCTAATGTTGAATCCAGGCTGCAATGTGGTGAGGAATTTGTACAGGGCGCCACCCCGCTCGGGGAACTCAAAGGCGAAGAGTCGCTCGTTGTCAGCGTTCGATCTGCCGCCCACGAGATAGCGGATGTGCGACTTGGCGAGCTCGTCACCGCTTAGGTCGCGTGCCGTCATGCCGTCTTGCTCGAGGCGCTCAATCAGGTCTTTGATGTCGTGCTGTCTTGTAGAGGCGGATACGGACAAGCCGATGAGCACGTCGGCTGATCCGGGGTTGCTGTACCGGTAGCAGAATTCTGTTACGTTCATGGGGTTGACAGCTGCTACTAGTCTGGCGAATGCTCCCGGTCTCTCGGGGATGGTCACAGCCAAGATTGCTTCCTTCTTCTCACCGATCGCTGCGCGCTCGGCGACGAAGCGTAGTCGGTCAAAGTTCATGTTGGCGCCGCTCGCTACAGCGACTAACTGTCTTCTCGTGTCCTCAGACGGGTTGCGTTCAACGTACTTCTTCAGACCCGCCAACGAAAGCGCGCCGGCTGGCTCTAAGATCGATCGGGTGTCCTCGAAAACGTCCTTGATCGCAGCACAGATATCGTCGGTGTCGACCTGGATGACATCGTCCACGACTTCAGAGCAGATGCGGAACGTCTCTTCACCTACGGTCTTCACAGCCGCTCCGTCCGCAAAGAGACCAACATCGTTCAGCGTCACCCGCTTCCCCGCCTTCAGCGATGTCACGAGCGCATTAGCATCGAAAGTCTCGACACCGATGATCTTGACATGAGGCGCTATCCGCTTCACATACACGCCCGTACCAGCGATCAAACCACCGCCACCGACACAGCAGAAGATTGCCTCCAGCTTGCTCAGATCGGCCTGTCGCAGGATCTCAGCACCGATCGTCCCCTGGCCCGCGATGACATAAGGGTCGTCAAAAGGCGGGATGTTGGTAAGTCCATGCATAGCGGAAAGACGACCGCATTCCGCCTTCGCCGCGTCGAAGTCGCCCCCGTGTAGAACGACGTTGCCGCCCATCCGGGAGACGTTCATATGCTTGATCGCAGGCGTACCGGTCGGCATAGTAATAGTCGCAGGGATACGGAGTTTTCTGGCAGAGAACGCTACGCCCTGTGCGTGGTTGCCTGCCGAGCAGGCGATGACGCCTTTCCAGCGTTCGGCTTCGCTGAGGTGCGCCATTTTGTTGTATGCGCCGCGAAGCTTGAATGAGAAGACGGGAAGGAGGTCTTCTCGCTTGAGGAGGACATTGCTTTCAAGGCGGTTGCTGAGGTTCACAGCGGGCGTAAGGGGGGTTGTTTCGATAACATCGTAGACTTTGGCGGTTAATATGAGTCGGAGGTACTATTGGCATTGTTAGTACGTCAATATATTGAAGATTTGAGCGACAGAACAAATCCGACCTTTGGTCGATGAGGTTTTTTGGACCGGTTTGAGTTGCACCTAGTAGTGCAACTCATCCCGATTGATTAAATGTGCTGAATGGGAGTGGAGTATGAGGGGCAAGAAAATCGAGATCGATGCTTGGTTGACGAAACGGACAAACTTACGTCTGGGTAGCCATTTGGTAGTAAGAAGTCCTCAGGGACGCCAGCACTTTTTATCTTCTCCTTAGGCGTCGTTGAGGCTTTGGGAGATGGGTTGGCGCTGTACTCGGTTAACGCCAAAGATGCGTGGGCTGGCTTAGGCGTCTCTGGTTCATGAGTGCCATTGGTAACGTTTGGGTCCGCCATCTTTCAGCACGACCTAATTGTATACTGACAAGAAACGCTACTGAATGAAAGTCAAGTTAGTCACCGATTGTGGTATTTGGTTGAAGTCGAGGCGGCGACACTTTTCTGCCATGCGGCTCCGAGCGGTGTGGGGATCCCTGCAGCGATCTTGACGCTAAAGAAATGGATCGGGACGGAAACGACATCATGACATTGCGGAGATGGACGGAGGTGATAATGGTGAGCATCTTTGCGACTGTTCCTATTTATCATGAATAAACAACATCGCAAAACTCACTCTTGTTACCACTGTCAGATATACCCATAGACGGGACGATATTTACTCGCACCTTTGCACCGAACTCAGATCGATCACGAGACAGTAAATTCCATTGTGCAGCCATGTCGATTCCCGGCAATATCAACACTGCCCCGCCTCCATCCTCCTTTGACGACGACAGCGAGTTCTACGAGGAATCAAGATGGGCGAAGTTGCAGCGGAGAATTAAAGAGGAACCTCTCATTCCCCTCGGATGTGCGCTAACATGCTGGGCACTGATTGAAGCGTATGTATCGCACTAACTCGCCATGGCAAGCGAGCTCAGTTCTGACTCGTCTGAAATAGCACCCGCTCAATCCGGACGGGCGACAAGCACCGCACGAACCGCATGTTCCGACGTCGTATCTACGCGCAAGGTTTCACTGTCCTTGCCATGGTCCTCGGTTCGGCATACTGGGAGTCTGACCGCAAGAAGCGGGGCGAGTACAACGACCTGCTGGAGGACAAGAAGAAGAAGGAGAAGCACGAGGCGTGGTTGAAGGAGCTGGAGGCGCGAGAGGAGGAAGAGGTCCACTTGCGAAAGATCCGTGACAACATTATCCAACAGAAGGTCGAGGAGAAGAGGACTGCGTCCAGAATGAGCGAGGGAGAGGCGAGAGAGGTTGAAGACAAGGCGAGGGACTCGGTGGCGCAAAACAAGGGTGGTTGGGGAAGTATTAGGAGTGCTGTTGAGGAGAGTGAGAGGCGAGGGCCCATTGTGGAAGCCGTGAGCAAGTTATGGCAAAGTAGACGGTGAGTGGGAGGTATTCCTGGCATTGCTTGCTTACTGCTAGTCTGAATGTGTACACATATTTCGTTTCCGGGACAGGGCTTTCATGTGAATGTGTTTGTTCGCTACCGACGCCACATGCCGGTCGAACCCGCTCCTTCCACGCTTGATCAGCGCAGTCTCTGTACTTTCTTTACAATCTGACAAACAACTTTTGCATTCTTTGAGAGGTCTTCACAAAGACTTTGGTATCTGTTAAAAGATTACAATCCTCAGGCATCGCGACCGCTACCCCTGAGGTCACCCAACTTCACGCAATGGCAAGCAGTGTCAACTTCTTTGACTTGCCTCGCGAGATCAGAGACTGGATCTATGACCTTTCACTGCAGGACACCGAGCTTGTGCACCGTGGCAGACGCAGCGAAACCAATCTTGCCAGCAACAAATGGGAAGTATCCTACGAAAGGGCCCCAGTCCTTAGC
This sequence comes from Hortaea sp. C3G1500-4, assembly GCA_022701445.1. Lineage (NCBI taxonomy): Eukaryota > Fungi > Ascomycota > Dothideomycetes > Mycosphaerellales > Teratosphaeriaceae > Hortaea > Hortaea sp. C3G1500-4. Next base: position 1,285,226 of record JAJVDI010000001.1, read on the forward strand.
CTCCTCTTAGTCTCTCGTCAGTGGACAGCAGAATACTTGAAGCAAGCAGCGGACCGCATGTGGGTAGTAGTCCATCTTTGGCTGCAAGAGAAAGATTCAGAATCCGCTCCATGGCACGACGACCTGCCCAGCTGGGTACGAGAGAAAGTGCGGGGCGCGCGAGTCGTCTTCTACGGTGTACATCGTAGCTCCCACCTCCTGGAATCAGACCGTAAGCCCCCTTCTTCACACCCTCCTAAATACCTGCGACTTTCACAGCTAATGCCTAGCAGCCAACATCTCCAACATCGTCAAACGGAAGCTCAACGAAGCCGTCTCCGCTCTGCCCAGCCTAAGCTCCTGGGAAGAAGTCCTGATGGCGGATATCCGCTCTGCCAGCCTGGTCAACGACATGCAAGCCGAATTCCTCGCCCCGCGGACCCATTTCGAAAGCTACTTTTACTTACGCGAGCCAGTCAAGGAAACCTTTCCTCATCGTAAGTGCGGCCTCCTGGTCTGGATACCACTGTATCTCAGCAAGGACCACCCGCGGGACTACCTGGATATCCCGAGAAGGAGCGACAGAGTTGAGCGGTGGACGACGTGGTATGTAACCCGGCCTGCCGAAGTCGATGCGCCGTATAGCTATCTCGACCTCGACTGGGAGTTTGTGAGGGAGGTTTCGGACTGTGAGATTGATGGCGACGGTGAGTGGAGACTGGTAGATCATGCTTGGTCGAGTTCCGGTGGGAGTACTGAAGCTGACTTTGAAGATGAAGAATACGAGGACGAATGCGAGGAAGACGATGAGGAAGAATTCGAGGAAGACGACTGGGACGAAGTTGAGGATGACGACGACAACGATGACGAGAGATTGTACGGATACGACTATGGAGACGAACATGGAGCTCGTTAAGCTGGGCGTTCAACAGTTATCAGCATGAAGCTCAACGGATCGAATCACGCAGTCTTTTGAAGGACAATATAAGATGGGGAGAGAGAATGAAAAAAAAAAAAAAAAAAAAAAGAAGAAAAGCTGGCAATGAATTCGCGACGTATGACCTGGATGGCATTGGTGAGGCGGGTAGGAGGATATCCTGCCACAGCCAGTCCAGAGGACCCCTTCGCTAGACGAATGAAAGTAGGATGATTGGGAAGGGTGAAGGATGGGGCCAAAATTGCGTAGCATAGCAAATTCAAAGAAGACAACAGTCGTGTAAGCGAGCAACAAAAAGCATGCCATTCGTTCGCACTTCTGTGTTTGTATTTTTTTTATTTTTTATTTTACTTTTTTTTTTTTGCCAATGACTCGCACACCGTAGAGCCTTTCTGGGGTGCGTGTAGTAGAAACAAATCTGGAGTCAAGATGGCGAGAAGACGCAGGCCAGAGCGGGATTAGAACCAGCGCTGCAGAAGGGAAAGAATCCCTTAGGATTGACTGAGATTGCGAAGAGAGTCTAAGTGGCAAGCGATATGTTGGGACCGGAGCCCGGGGGCCCAGGGGTAGGGCAGAAGAAGAGAATAGGGAGAAAAAGAGAGGTAAGCAGGCAGGCCCGAAGAGTGGTGCAAAGGTCCAAAAGATTTTTGTTTATAAAAAAAAATGAAGAGGTGACCCAGATAGGTAATGCGAGGATAGAAGGAAAGAATGTGATCAATACTACCTACCCAAATCCCTTCCTTCCTCAAGCAAAAAAAGCTCTCTTCGGCCGCTTGACATCCTTCCCGCCAGTCTCATCCCCACCACTTCCCCTACTGCCCCGATTAGAAGAAGGTCTCCCTCGTTTCTGCGACGACTTAGCCGCACCACCAGGTGCAATCGGACTGGACGAATAGTCCTTCGCCACCACCGCGGTCTCCGTCCGTGGACTACCGTCCTCATCCCCACTCGTCGTCGCCACTATCTCCCGAATAGTCTGGCGCGAGAGACAAGAGTCCAGGTGCGCATTTAACGCTCGTTCGTCCGAAGGCTGGGGGAGGTTGCAGATGGGACAGTTCCATTGCACTGGGGCTGGGATATCAGCATGAGATTTCTCTTCCGCTTCCGTGGCGCGTTCAGCTTCGAGTAGGGAGCGCCAGGCGAAGCCGTTAGCGTGGCGACGGTAGTCGGGAGGAGGTTCCCCTGAGGAGGGGCGGGAAGGTGGGGGTTGGAAGACGGCGGCGGGAGGATCGGGTACGAAGGGTTCGGTTCGATGTTGAGGGGTATCATAGTCATTGTGCTCGTCCGGATGAGCAGGGGACCGCTGGGATAAGCGTTCCAGCTCGTCGACTTCGTCCTGGTGTTCTTGGCGAGCGGCGTCTTCGAAAAGCTCGTCTGGCCACTTTTGCCAGCCTTCTTCATCCAGTTCCACTTTGCCCGCTGTTTCGTCTCCTCCAAATATCCCGTCCCGAGAAGCGTGAGGCTGTTGCTGTCCTGCCCGTCCGAAGAAGTCAACCTCCCCTTTCTTGATACTGACAAGATGCGTACATCTTAACCCCATAAGCCGAAGCTTCATGCCTGGCATCTCCTTCTCCAGCTTCGCCAGCATGGGGAGAGAGTAATGATACAGATCCTCAGCCGTGTAGACCGCCTTTGGTGGCTGCACCTGCCGAGAAAAGACCTCATATGTATGAAGTTTGATCTTCAACACAAGCGTCCTCCCCTTAAACTCCGTCCGCCTCAGATCCTTCTCCAGCTCTTCAGCCGTCCGCTTGAGTTTCTCTCGAAGCTCCTGAGGGTCGCTGAGATCGTGGAAAGTGCTCTCCGTACCTACGCTTTTGCGCTCATATTCCTCAACGGGGCGCACGTCGGTTCGGCCGAGACCAAGATAGACAGACATTAAGAATTGAAAGGCTTTCTCGCCGAAGAGGCGGCTGAGGTAATGTCGCAGGGGATAGATATCGCCACAGGTCTTAACGCCGATAGCATCCAGCTCGCGTTCAAAGACGCGGCCGATGCCGTTGACTTTGCGGGTAGGCAGATCACGCATGAAGGCTACGATGCTCGATCGATCTGATGGGAGACGAAATTGACCATTCGGCTTGTTTTTGTTGCTGCAGACTTTGGCAAGCTTGGCGTTGGCAGCGATACCGGCTGAGATAGTGATCTTGGTCTTTTCCTCCACCTCCGCGCGCATCTGCGCTACGGCATCCTCGGGTTCCATGTTGTGCTCCCTGCAGTATTCTGTAATATTCAGGTATGCCTCGTCGATACTTGCCGATTCAAATCGTGGATCGTACTGCTCTAGGACGGCCCTCACTTCTTTCGCTTTGGCCGTGTATTTGTCAAAATTCAGTGGCAAATGGATGAGCTGCGGGCACAGCTTGTCCGCCACGAACCCAGCCATTCCACTCCTACAGCCAAACTTCCTCGCCACATAATTGCATGTGGTCAACACACCCTTTCCTACTGCGAAAGGGACTTCCTTCAGCTCTGGCCGATCCAGTTCTTCGACCGCAGCATAGAAGGCATCGCAATCGACGTGCACAACTGCCTGGGTTAGATCACGACCATATTCCAATTCGGCAATGAAGTCGTCAGCTCGCTTCAGTTCATTCCTCAACCCTCCGCTCGCTTCAATCCGTTCCAGCTCACGCTTCTTCGCCAGGATACGCTGGATCTTGACCGTAAGCGTCTTGTCCTTGTTCTCCTCATTGTTGAAGTATTTGCTGCCTTTGGAGGCATTGTAGATGATCTCGGAGACTTTTTGCTGATCAACTCCGTCTTGACCGGACTTGGTGAGTGAAGGGCCTAAGAGGTGGTATTTGAGGGTGTGGTGCTGGCTCGCCGGCGGGGCCGGGGTCGCTGAGTCGCTGGCTGAGGCTATCGCATTCTCGGCCTCGTCCGCAAGATCAGCATTGTGGCGTGGCATTCTGACATGGCTACCGTCAGTCTGATCGGAGAGAGTTGTTGCGCAGGCTAGTTTTCCTGACGATGTTTAGCACGCACGCTTAGAGATCAAACGCGGTCCTTCACGAGACGTTCGCGTGGTCACGCGTTCCCGTTTGGCGGCGCCCCGGAGCGGAAGTGACCGAGACGGCGAGAAGGGCAAGGTGCATTGCCGGAAGCCGAAAGAAAGGCCAGGGGACCCCGGTCGACATCATGACGGGTGATGTGGTGCTGTTTTGGGTGCATACTATGTACAGTCGTAGTGACACCCCGCCATCTTCCGCAACAACAACAACAACAACAACAACAACATAACACGGCCGCTACTTTGAACATATCCATTTCCCTTCGTGCCGAGCACGACACTCGCTCTCAGTCCTGCAACCGCCGCACCAGGTAAAGCGCCCAGGGAGGTTTCGGCAACCGTTTTGGGCAGACATTCTGGCTCAAGCTTCATTGCATGCGAAACATCGCCCGATGACATCGAGGGAGGCCTAAGGGTTCGAACGACTTCAACTTCGCCTCAAGACAGCATTTCGCCGCAACAGACGACACTTGGCAAAGACAGGAACAAGCAAGCCGCGGCACCGCATGCCGTCTTCGTAGCCCGGGTCAGCAATGTCTGCCGACCGCTCATCCAACACCAACAACAACCGCCCACTGAAACCTGCTGTCGCTGCACCGAGGACGACTCGATCCCCGCTCACACCCCGTGTCGCTGCGCCTACCGCACCTGCAACGAGACCGACTATATCCAAGACCGCGACTGTACGATCAGAGCCGCCGAGAGTTGCACCGCGCGTACGGCAGGAAGATGTAGCAGGCAAAGATGCTGTTGCAAGCGGCAACGTCACGCCACGGTCAGCGGCCAGATTGTCAAGAGCGGGCAGCGCCACGCCAACCCAGACTGATGAAGAGTCGCCGAATGCCAACAGGCCAAAAGTATCTGCGCCAAAGGTGACAGCGGAGCGAAGCGCAAGCACGATCGGGCTTGGAGTCGGCAGTGGCATGCCGGGCAGGATCAGTAGGCCAAAGAGCCTAGTGGGTAGTGCCTCTTCACAACGAGCGACATCGCCACCGTTGGTGCGGTCCCCTGGACATTTGGATTTGTCAAATGGAGATGAAAGCATAGAGAGTCGGTTCTTTCATGCAAGCGACGCCAGGAGACAAGAACCCGTAGTCAACAAGCCTGAGCCGAAGCGCGCCGCGACATTCTTTTACGCGGACGGCAAGCAGGAAGAGCGAAAGGCCCCTTCGCCACGGCCGGCGTCGCCAGTCCAATCTACAGTGTCGGAGAAACGGTTATCTGGACCATGGATTCGAAACGATCACAATGCTGGATCCACGCAAAGTCCACCAATGCTATCGCCAGCTCTCAGCGGACTTTCCAACTCATCACCTTTTTTCTCATCCGCGTCAACAAATCAAACGACGAAGCGATCGCCTTCTCCGAGCAAAGAGAACATTCACCTCTCGTATCGCAAAGGTGCTTCGCAGATCTTTGGTCTTAGGCCAACACAGCGCTCGCATCAAGACATTCGGAGCATAGCCGAGAGTCCGTCAATCGGCACTGATCCTTCTAGCTATTTCACACCACACAGAAAGTCGCCTAGCCTGTCATCGATCGACTCCAGCGGCTCACAACAATCAAGAAGGCGCTCAGCAACCCACATCGAGTCGACACCGTCTCCACTTTTGCATCAATTGAAGTCTCCAACCATCCCGCGCGTCAACAAGCAACCGCAGCAAATCACGGATACACCTCCGCAAGAAATGCGCTCTCCTCCTCCCGCGGCCGAATCGACGTTCAGTCCTACCGCCACTAAATCAGCCGCCGAGCTCGCCGCCGACGCCCGCCGTGAACGCAAAGTCCTGGATCTAGAAATTTCAAACAGCTCCCTCCTAGCCATCAACGCCTCGCTGGAGCGCGAAGTCCGCCGGCAGAAATCAGAACTGAAACGGTTCCGCCGGCTCTCCCGAGCTGGAAGGCTTTCGACGAACCCTCTGGATCGCTCGGCACGATTCTCAGCGGAAGGAATGTTATCGACACTCGGCGAGGAGGAAGAAGACGAAGAAGACGAGGACGCTACTTTCGGTCTCCCATCCGGCTTCACAGACGATGTAGATGATTTCAGCGAGGACACTGAAGACGAAGACGACGATGATGGTCAAGATGAACCTCCATCGCCTTCCTCCGCGCAGGCGCACCGCGATAGCGCACGCCTGGCCAAGGACGAGAAGCGCCTCCAGCGGGATCTGGAAAAACATAAGGAACTGCTCGTCCAGTCGCAGCGGATGAATCAGAGTCTCAAGCGCTGTATGTATGCTACGGAGGAGATGATGAGGGAAGGACGGAAGGCGTTGGAGTTCTCGGTTAAGGTCGAGGATGTGAGGTTAGGAGGGCGGATCCTCACCGGGCACGAAGAAGATGAGGAGGGGTTTGAAGAGGAGGTGGGTGAGCAAGAGGAAGAAGAAGGAGGAGATGGTAGTGGTAACGCTGAAGTTGAAGTCGGGGATGAATCGCTGCAGAGTGAGGACCATGATCGCGCTGCGGAGGATTTCTTAAAGGTCTGGCAAGGGCTCGGTGGCGGTCGTGGTAATGCTGGCGGTAGCGGCGGCACCCACAGTCTATCGGCTGGGAGGAGCGAAGCTGGAGATCGTGATTCTGGCATCGAGGCCGATCGTCCTGGCGGTGGGCTGTCGGGTCAGGGAGGTGTGTCTGACAGTGGCAGGCCGCCTGATGTCTCCTGATGACACCAAGTACTCGAGGTCATATCGAAAGGCTCATCGCATTGTGTGGGATTGCGATGGACTGGGCAACTTTTTGCATGAACGGCGCTGAATCTGGCCTTCTTTTTTTTTTTTTTTTTTTTTGGCGTACGATGATTTTTTACACAAGATACCCCCTTTTAGTGTTTTCGTTTGTTGGCTGTTCGATAGGAAACTGCATTGGGATGAATAGAGATATAGCCAATCGTCAAATTCTGCTCTAGCAAGGCAATCGTTCATTTCTAAGATATCCTTCTTTGGTTGAACCTGAAGTGCCAGCATTTGTTGCGAGCTTTGCCGAGGTTCTTCGGAGATATCGGACGAGTGGCATGCCAGCGTTTCTGATACAATGCAATACCACTTCGACTTTCGGGACATTTTCCACATCTCCTGGATTAGAAGGAGCGAGCAAGCGATGCATTTAAATTGATGTACTGCAAGCTTCACATCCATCAGCATCGCTTAGCCAGCTAAGCTGGAGCCCCTCACTCTCTCCGTCCACCTTTGGGAAAATGGAGACGATAAAGCACTTCAACATCCGCGATAGGCGAGTACTGTATATAGCAGCAGCCGCTCCTCTCGCAGCATACACTGGCTTTCGACTATTCCGCTCATTAGCGACGCTCAAGAGAAGACCGGTAAATGCTCAGCATCATGTCATCCCATCGCCCCGCCACTCCCTCCAGCTCCTCAGCGCCCAGGACCTAAACTGTCTACCCTATCCGCCAAATGCCCTACCCGGAGCTCGAGATGTCGATACGCCGTACGGAAACATCAGAGTCTACGAGTGGGGACCGGAGGACGGCCGGAAAGTCCTGCTTGTCCACGGGATCAGTACTCCATGTATCGCGCTCGCCAACATGGCGGATTCGTTGGTGGAAAAGGGATGTAGAGTCATGCTATTCGATCTCTTCGGACGAGGGTACTCCGATACACCCGATCCTGCGCGGTACCCTCAAGACACTCAATTGTTTAGTAGCCAGATCCTCTGCGTACTGGCATCATCGAAGCTGGCTTGGACGGGACCGAATAGGTTTACCCTGGTAGGGTACTCGCTAGGAGGAGGTATCGGAGCGAGCTTCGCTTCATACTTTCCTGAGCTTGTCGAGGGATTGGTCCTTATTGCTCCGAGCGGGCTGCTTCGGCCTAAGCATATCAGTGCGAAGAGTAAACTGCTTTATGGAAATTTACTGCCCCAATCGCTCATCCACTACTATGTTGGGAACCGTCTGCGCGGCGGTCCACCATCGGTCTGGAGACAGAACAGTAACAGCACTGGAAGTAATAGCGGGAACCCTGAAGCCACTACTACAGGTGCTATCCAAGCGGCCGAATCCGAAGTACCATCCAACAATCCACCTTCCCACCCAGCTCAGGCACCAAACTCCTCTACGCCCATCTTCCCAGATAGACCTGCCATCTCGCCTGCCAAGGCCGTAGGGTGGCAAGTCGACGCGCATCCCGGTTTCGTGCCTGCGTTCATCTCGTCCATCCAACACGCGCCCATCACCGAGCAGCACGAGCGATGGCGACTTATAGGCCACCGACAAGAAGCTGCCAGGACATCGTCGAACAACAAACCAGATGCCTTGCAAAGTTCGGGTGCAGCTGCAGCTGCAGGAGTAGCTCTTAAGGAAAAGAAAGTACTAATTCTGCTCGGGAAGCAGGATAGTGTGATTATCGCGGATGAAGTAGAAGAAGATGCCAATAAGGCTATGGGGAAGGAGAATGTTGAAGTAGTTAGATTGGAGGGGGGACATGATGTGCCCATTGTAGGAGCGAAGGAGTGCGGGGAGGCCATCGCGACATTCTGGAAGCGAGAAAGATAGACAGACGGATTATAGACAGTGTCGAGATGGATAGATGTTGGCATCAACTGTTTTCCCGGTTGTTATTGAGTGGTATAATTCTTTTCTTGCGAACTGCCATTTCGAGATAGAATAGTGATGTCGCTCTTCACGAATTGGAAAACGTGCTCCTTGAATACCACATGGGATGGATGCGCAGGTGCATGATAACATGCAAAGGCTCCCCAAATGTGGGCCCCCCTCCCCAAACGGTCGCACTGCATCTCAGCTCCTTTACCGGTCCTGGGCTGTGACAAGGCTGTTGAAGCTTGATCTTTACCGGGCAAGGCGCTGTGTTCTCTTCAATCACAGACCAATTCAAGCGAACTTGATGTTGTCGGAACATGACAGACCTTCCTTCCCTTCATCCTAAAGTATATCCGTAATTTGACTTGAAATTCGCCACACGAGCAAAAACACAGCGCTGCACCACCGACTGTCCACTCCTCTTATGAGAACAATAATGGCGACTTCAGCTAAGCCAGTAACGCGCATCGCATGCTTCCGCTTCAAATCGTCTGTCACGCCAGAGCAGAAAGGCGATCGCGCTCGAGCTTTTCTCGGGCTGTACAGACAACATCGAGATCTCATCATCGCCATGCCCGTAGGAGGGAAACCGTTGAATACACCGCTGAATCTCACCAATGTCAAGCGAGACAGCGTCTGGGATCTGGGGTTTATAGTTTCGTTCAAGGTAAAGCATCACACTTGGGACAAGAATCCATCGACATGGGAACAAAGGGTATTGGCTGATTGAGGGTTACACAGAGTGAGGAGGCGAGACAGCAGTTCGACAAGGAAGATGGACATGATAAGTTGAAGGTGAGTTTATTCATTCTTCTTTCTGCAGATTAATACATGATCTCTTTGCAATTAATAACGCGGGAGCAACAGGAAGAGACAGATCCGCTGCTAGAGCAAGTCTTTGTCTATGACTTCGAGGAAGAAGAGAATCTAGGATGGTAGATCAAGATCATCATCTTTCGTAGACGAAGTTTTACAAATGGCCTACTAAGGTCCTCCAACCAGATCGATAATAAATTACAGCTTCGCGACAAAGCCACTCCGGTCCAACTGTTAACTATTAGCAATGTTGCACAACGAACTCAAGCAATAGGGTTCAATGCATACCTTGACCAGATATTCCTTCGTAATATCCTTCACCCTCGTCACACCCGCCAGACCCATACACAACCTAAACTCATCGCTAAGCAGCCTGATCATCAATTCGACACCCGCCTGACCCTTGTAAGCTAGTCCCCAAAGCGCCGGACGACCGACCCAGCAGAAATCCGCACCGAGAGCCAACGCCTTGAAGATATCAGTCCCATGTCTGATGCCGCCATCAACGTGCACAGGGACCTTCTTCTGTACGGCCCCGACCACCTCGGGAAGAGCGTCAAGGGTGGCGAGTGCACCGTTTAGTTGACGGCCGCCGTGGTTTGATACTACGATCCCATCCACGCCGTGATGTACCGCTAGCAGAGCGTCTTCGCCTGTCGCAACGCCTTTCACCCAGACTTGCATCTCGGGACCGCACTCTTGCTTTAGCCAATCTATGTCCTTCTCCCAAGTAAGCGTCGGGTTCGGGGCGTGGGTATGGAAAGTTATGGGTCCCTCTGGAGGGACTCTCTTCTCGCCATCGAAGTAGCCTGCTTTAGAAGGAGGCTTCGGTTTTCGCTGGCGCGCTTGATTAGGTGAGTTTGGCGTTTGCTCGTCGCCCATCGCCGGTTCTTCATCCTCAGCAAAATTCGCGACTTTGAAATGCGGTGGCAGCTTGAACTGGTTCCTGATCTCCATGTTTCGTCTGCCGAGGTAAGGCGTATCAACAGTAAGGAAGACGGCCTTGTAGCCTGCCTTTTTCGCACGCGCGATGAGCTTCCGGCTTTTCTCTCGCTCTTCGAAGAGGTACAGTTGCAGGACGTTCGGATTGTCCTCGCTGGCATCCGCGACATCTTCTAAGCTCGTTGTAGCGAAGCTACTCAGTCCCATAGCGATCTTAGCCTTCTTGCATGCCCGTGCTGTTCCAAGCTCACCATCTGCATGTGCTAAACACTGCATAGCTGTCGGCGCCACGCCAAACCCGCTACTGTTCATTGTTCCAAAGAGATCCACCGACGTATCAATGTTCGAGACGTCTCGCAGCACGCGTGGTCGTATCCTGTACTTCCCATACGCATCCAGGTTCTCTTTCAATGTCGAGCCTGAGTCGGCGCCTTCGTTGTAATAGTCTCGGGTTTGCTTGTCCATCATCTCGTACGCATGTTGTTCCAACTCATCCACAGTCAAGCAATTCAAGTCATGGTCACCCTGACCGGTCGGGCCTTTGACCACCATAATGTCTATCCAAATGCCTGCCCTCGAACTATGTGTTTGTGGTGTGAAGAAGCAGAGTTGCGTATATGTTCTCAAATATGGTTTGTGAATCCAAGGGAAAGGTAGATAAGACTCGAGGAGCCGAACATAAGGTATACCTACTGTTTATCTTAATCTCAATAACCTAGGTCAGATCACAAGTAGCGTTGTTCGATGACGATATCAATCCATCCTTAATCCTCTTCCTTATCCTCGGAGCGAGGATAGATCGACGTCAATCGCCAATAGTGTGGGGTAGGGTCGGTCGGGAATCTCACTGCCCTTCCATCTGCCCTCTAAAAGCCGGGCGGGCGGAAGAACGCTACCAAATCCTATCATTTGCCATCATCCTGTACGGAAGCAACGCTTTCGCCAAGCCAACTGTAAGTGAAGATCGGAAGCTTATGTAACACAGGTATTGGAAATCTTTGTGGCAAGCTGCTTTATCACACCTGCAATCGCCATGCTAAACGCCTCGCTCGAACACAGAAGTCTTCGCCCACGATATGGCGTGGACATCTACAAGACCAATCTTCCTGGCTCCTTCTCCAAAGCTAATTTGATCCGCGCCAGATACTCACTCGCTCTTGCTTCGTCGCCTGATTTGGCAGTGACGCTGAAGACGTTGTCGCCTGTCGTCACACCAATTGCACCAGGTCGGACACTTGGCTTTGGCTTGGTCGCCTTCTTCGGGGCCAACATGTCGATAATGTCGGGCTTCTTCGTTGACTTGCCTGGAGCTGCAAGAGGCATGGGACCAAGGCCGGTCACCTGTGGCACGTATTGTCCCCTCGAGGACTTCGCAACCTGGTCGAGGCCGAGGACGGAGTTGAAGAGGTCATCTGCTGTCGGCTTGCGGTTCTTGCTCAGAGGCAGATCCTCGTTCGCAAGTTCAGATGCACGTGCGATGAAGGTCGAGAGCGGGAGGAAGATGCCAAGGGTATCTTGGACGCGCTTCTGCGTCGCAATGACAGCAGAAAGAGAGACTGGTACAGCAACCTCAGTCTCTTTAGGCAGCTCAGGCTCAGGCGCCTTTGCAGGCTCCTTGGGCGCCTCGGGCTTAGGCGCAGGCTTCGCAAGTTGAATGTTCGATAGGTCTAGATGGGACAGCTTCTCCAATCGCGCAGACGACTGAGCCGGGTAGTCCTTTTGCACCCGGCCGAGATAAGCAAGGACATCGCCCTTGAGTAATCTACCCTTAGGTCCTGAGGCTGGGATTTTGTCCGCGTCGTCCTTCGTCATACCATTCTGATGCAGCAGGTGCTCGACTGAAGGGTATAGTGGGTATGTCTGCTTCTGTGCCTTGCCGCCCTGGCTACTACCTTGCTTCTGCGCAGCGTTCGCTGTTGCTGAGCCATCTGAAGCAGGCTTCGAAGATGCAGATGATTGTGCAGAGGTCTGAGTGCTCTCCTTGGTCTCCTCCTTCGATTTCGGAGCTTCTTGCTTCGCTGATTCTCCGGCACTCGCGCTCGCATCTTCCTGCGGAATCTCCAAGCTGTTGATGTCGTCCCCGGCTTCAGCCGTCACCGCGATCCTCTGCCCAACCTTCACACCTTTGGTGCCCTCGCCCTGCATCACTTTGACCAGTATACCGTCATCCTGAGCCTCAACGTCCATAGTTGCCTTGTCCGTCTCGATTTCCAGCAGCACATCACCCGCAGAGAAAGATTCGCCCTCCTTCAGCTTCCAGTTCGCAATGTTGCCTTCGGTCATGGTTGGTGACAACGCGGGCATGCTGAAGTTCTGCGCTGCCTCATCGCGTGCAGAGACGTGAAAGCCTGCTATAAAGGTCAGCTCCTAGCCATTTCCCTCTGGTAGTCGCGAAGCTCACCTCTTCGGGCAGCGCACTGGGGCGCATATCCGCTTACCAGGCGGGCTGAGAGCCTCGCAGTGCCACCGATGCTCGCCATTGCTGCTCAATTGACCTCTGCGAGACTGTTCCGACGAGTACGAGAACAGCAATGGGGGCACTTGACAGCAGAATATGTTTTCTGGCACAACTGATCTATTGTTGGGACCGGAAGCCGTGAGATGGTCACTGCGTTCCCCGAAATTCTCCGCGGGCTTCGACTTCAGACTTCATGCACGAAGCGCGCGTGTGCACGTGTTGGGAGGGCTCAGAGGCTGATGCAAGGGGAACATCGATAAGCAAAGACAGCGTGACCAAAGAAAGTGCTTGCCATGTCTCTACCGTTTCAATGCTTCTTGCGTCTTCCAGGATGCATAAGGCGTCAGGCTTTGCTGGACGCAATCCCGCAGCGAGCGCCCCTCCGGAAGGTCGACACCAGCGCAATCGCAAGAGGACGATTTTTCAGTGATACTGCCAATGTATTTTCCCGGGCAAAGCCAGCGCGACCATCTTCACATCCTCCAACGGCTCCCCCGAAGCCTCAGTCAGGATCGCCACCCGTGGCGTCCAGGAAACCAAAACCCTACGCCGATGCGCTGCTGGACTCCGGTCCCGAAATCCTCATATACAAGAGCCCCAATCATCGCTCTTTTGCCTACTTCTCCTGGTTTTGCGGCGGCATGCTAATGTTCGGAGGGTACAATTGGGCCCTTCTCACCTCGCTGGAGCCACCGGGAGATGAAACGAACCCGAAGCCGAAAAAGTCATGGCTCGTCAAGTCGACGGCGATGTTCGTGGCCTTGTTTTTCACCGTCCTGGGAACGTCCGTCATGCTGGCTCCCTCGAAAACCATCCGGAAGATCTCCGCCCAGGCTGCCAGCAAGAGCGGCAACACTAAGGGCATGCTATTGTATTGTGAGATAGAGGGATTCCTGCCCTTCCAGAAAAACCGCACCATCATGGCCACACGCCCAGAATCCCTGCTTGACCGCCGAGTATCCGCGCAAGACATCGAATTCTCTTCCGTCCCACTGTCGGCCGCACAGGCATTTACCGCGGACCCGAAGCCCTTTGCGGAGCCTCTGATAAAGCCCACGGGGGGAATGATCTCTCGTGCTTGGAACGATCTGCGGATAAACACCCGCCGTATGTTTTACCGCGATGGGTTTGCTTATATTCGTTTCACGGACTATGGCAGCTACAAGATCGACCTTCAGAACTGCGAGTTGCTGGACAACGGCCGAGCACTGGAGCATTTGACGGTGCCTGATCCGGACAAAGGCGTCGGAGCCATTGCACTTTTCAGGAGGAAATTCCTCGTTTAGCGTGAGATTTTGGGGAGCTAGGCAGAGGTAGTTGTGATAATTGTACATATAACACTTGTACTATATTCTACATCGATTATCTGTCTCGTATGGGCCGCTCCACAATCGCGACTTCCAGCGGCGCGTCTTGGTCTCCACTTCTCTCATCTTCAAGTCGCACCATTCCTAATATAGGGCGATACTTAAAAGTCAACCACCAGTTCTTCTTCGCCTCCATTTCTCCCTCTAAATGTGCAGCTTCGCCATCCTCGTCGCCACTGCTTCTTAGCCGGGTCAACTGCAGGGCTTCCTCGTCATCGTCGTCATCCTCAATAGCTGATTTGCGCTTCGGCGTCATATCAATCTCCGTCCATCGTCCGTTGTCTTGTCGCCTGACCGAGTCGATGGCTCCGTCTCGACGGGAGACATCGACCTTGTCACCTGCACCGCTAGTGCCCTTGTGTTTCTTGCGAGCCATCTCGTCATCAGGCTCACTGCGTCTTCGTCGCCGCCGCTTGAGAAGCTGGGCGCTTTCTGCATCCGCGAGGTCCTTCGTAGTATCAAGCATAAATACCCAGCTGTTACCATGGACCCATACGCGCTCACGTGGCTCATCCCAAACAGCCCCGATGGCTCGGTCCTTGATCCTGGTGAAATCCTCTGGGAGAGCAGCGGTTGGATTACGTTTGCTCCATTCGCTCAGTCTGCCAGCAAGCACATCCAGCTCATGCATCTGGTGCCTGGCGGTCAGCACCCAAAGCATGTGCTGGCCTGTCGGAAGTTCGTGAGAGTGTGCATGAGGGTTGTGGCGGGTAGAATGAACCCCAGGGTTCCCATTGACAGTCTTTGCAGCACCCTTCTGGGGTCGGAAGTTCATGACAAGCGGTGCCGATTCCAACTTGGGTAGCAGATTGCCGGCAGGGTTGTCTGCCCAGTGTTGGCCGAAGTAGATAACATCTTCGTCGTCGTCATCCGAAGAGTCTGAGCTGGAATCCGACATATCGTCGTCCGAGCCCTTATCAGAATTGTGCTTCGCGCGGTCAATAGCAGGTGCAGTGGAGTCTTCGTGCCCTTCTAAAACCCATGAATCCAGAAAGCCAGACAGATCTCCAACGACAAGGACTGAGCTGTCAGGCGCCCACGCCATACGAGAGATGGCGCGATCGTACTGCTCGTACGCGCTACTTTGTGCTTGGCGATGGCGACGTTCCAACTCCACTGTCTGCGACAGGCATCGCAAACGCTTCGGCTGATCTGGCTCAGCAGCAAAGCGTGCAACGTGTACCTCGCTGTCGGGCGTGACCGAAGCGAGCCATTTTCCATCTGGCGAGAAGCTCAACATACGCGCGCCAAGCGTCGCAAGACTCTTTGGCAAATCTACTTTGCGCACTGCGAGGCTTTCGGTGTCCAGTCGGCGCTTGAGCTGGAAGACCTTGAGAGCAGTGCTGGTCGACACAGCCAGCAGCTTGCCGTCTCCGGAAACAGAAGCACTACGGACGCTGTCCTTTGTGTCCAATGTAAGCTTCGCGACAAGCTTCCGCGGTCTCTCAGCGTCAAGCGAGGAGTCTGCGCCAGGCAGTCGAGCAATGCGCCAAATCAGGACACTCTTTTCCCACCAGCAGACGAGCAACCTCGCCTTCGGCGCACTTGTGACTTGAGGCTCCTGTGGAAGAGTTGGAAGGAATCGAACGTTCTCCTTACCATACTCGCGCAGGGGAGTAGCGACAGGCGTCACATCGCTGCCCCCAGAAATAACGACACTCATGCGGCTGCTGTCAAATGCGGCCATAGCTTTAACCTCGCCGTTATGCATTCGTCGGTGACTGCTCTTTGCCCAGCTGTTCCGGCCACCGTCATTCGCGGATTGCCGGTAAACTGCCATCTTTCCGTCCAAGCTTCCTGAGAAGATCGTCTTGCCGTCGCTGCTGGTGATGAGATCCAAGCAGTCGCTATCATGGCCAGTTAAGCGTCGCGAGAGGGCGTAGTGCTTTCCGTCCCAGATCCTGACCTCCCCGTTCGAGTCTCCGGATACAATGTCGCCATTGGGTAAGATCTTGACCTGCCAAACCAAAGCCGTTTTGGGTGCGCCTGGAAGACCAGTGCCCAAGCTCATCTGACGCAGCTGTGAACCATTTCTGGTGTCGTAGATACGAATCATGCTGTCTGCAAAGCCAGCTACGACAACCTCAGGCTTTTGGTACGTGATACACATGCATCGAGCTTTCTTGCCAGAGACGCGAGCCAGGTTACGCTTGAACTGCAAGTCATCGTCCGCAGTGGACAAGAGGACGAGCGCGCCGTCGCCACAGCCAGCGACGATATCTTGTGACCTCGCTTCTTCGTCCTTCTTTTGTGCTTTCCACCGCGGCTGTGATGCAAAGCACCAGACCTCGCTAAAGTTACCCGTGGACCGTCTCTTCACCATACCCGTGCCAAGATCCCATTCAGCCACGTTCGGAGAGGATGCAATGCTAAACAGTCGCTGCTGCCCCGGTGTAGCGTTCCCGTCACCATCTACCTCATCTGGATCTTGAGTCCATGCCAGACCATCAATGCTTTTTCCATCCCCCAGAAAGACTGCCTCTTGCACCCACGCGCCCTTTTGAGGGTTCCATATCTCAACATTGCCGTTTGACCGGCCGATTGCGAGCTTCAGGGCGGGCAGAGGTCCCGTGTAGCCTGCATCGCTGGTCCTGGAAAATGCGAGCGCGCTGATCGAAGACGTCGGATATGGGACGAATCGGGCCCTATGAACGTCCATGGTGTAGGTAGCCCCAGTCGCCAAATAACTCTACACCTGTCTGCCCTAGGCCTGGTGTCTTCAGGGGCTGAATGATTGCATGCCCCGTGGTTGGGTATTGTTGCAACTGGGACAGCTGCTGGTTGCTTTCAAAATTTCGAGCTTCATTGCTCGTAAGGTTTCAACGGCTGCAAAGGGCCGGCCCGTGAGCGGCAATCTTGATAGCCGAGTCCGCTGTTCGGTATGCCGATACCCCACAGGCTCGCTTCCATGTTTCCCGAGTCTACAGCAGCAGTACAGTATAGCACGCAGGTGCATTGGCGTTTGTCCGGTTCACTACTACCTGCGCTCCTTGATGCTTCCAACTACGTGAATAGCCTAAGCGATTTCGTCTATTTCTAATTGTGTCGGTCAGGCGAGAGGCACTGTCTCTCCGAAATCAGCGTGCGCTCAAGAACATCGCCAAATGCAATTAGACGCAGAAAAGCCATTGGCAATTGTCTACCTAATCTGCGGCACAGAATCTGCAGAGGGTGCCCGTCAGACTGTCCAAGAGCCTTCATAATGGACATTAGTGGTACACAGTATCTGATGCAAAACTCTTGAGAGTTGAGACTTTCACCAGAGGAATCTAAGGGATTATAGCGCAGCATAGCTGCATCGGCTTCATAACCGGGCCATTATGCTCGACCCCTAATAAGATAACGTGGAAATCGGCACGAGCACTTCGTCATCCTTTTCACGTGAGAGGACCGCTGACTCGACAGTGACATACTTAGATTGGCTTGGAGCAAAAAAAACCCGGTGAATTAGCTCAAGTACTAGGTGAACGTATGTCGAACAGGGGTATCTGCCGCTGATTAAATATGACAAAGACCACTACTTCATAAAGGTTTCTTGAAAAGGGAGAAAATTTCTTCCCGCGTATTCCGCAAATCGCCCCTCATTTCCATCGTAGATTTGAAGCTCACCTCGCTTTGGGGCGAGCTGGCAAGTGGTGACGAGTGGATAGTCCGTAGAAAGAGACTCTATTCTTTCTGCATTCTGAAGCCCGCTGCTAATTATGCTGGTGCTTTTTCATTTTTTGACTTCTTTCCGTCCCATTCTTTGATGTGTAAAAAACGAATACCCGCCCACTCCATGATTCCCCAGCCCACAACGCACGTAGGCTGTCAGGCGAATATTACATAAGAAATGCTAATGTTTTCCTTTCCAAAGACAGACACGCTAATGCTGGATATGCTATGACATTTGTGTTACAACAGTGCCGCCGCAAAGGGGCGGTATTGTCACGGCCGGTTTGTGATGGCTTGCGACTTGCGTCTGGAGTGAGACGCTTCTTATTGTACGTACTGCACATACTGTGGTTGTGGAGCTTGTGCAATGAAGTGCATTTGCTGCTGTTGCTCCGCACTTGGAGGTGGTGTTGGCGTGCAGGCATTGACCCGTGGCATCAAGCCCTGGTTCATGCCGTAGCCAGCGTTCCCGCAGTAGTCTTTGTCGGGCGTGATCGGTGGGGTGAGCACACCCGTCGGCACGCTTGGGTAACCAGGCTTCTGTGGGGTTGAGGGAGTCAAATATACGTTGGCAGTCGGAGCCGAGTCGATCTCCATGGTCGGGACATCGTTGGCAGGGGCCTGGGTACCGCGCTGAGCCAACATCGCCTGCCTCTGCAAGAACATCTCGATGGTGTTCGACACCGAAGAGAGCTGGGGCGATGCGTACTTGCGCCGCAGAGCTTGCGAGGGTTGGCTGAGGTAGTTTGATAGGTTGAGAACAACTTGGGGCTCGTAACGAGCAGACCAGTCCGAGAAGCGAGGCTGAGGACGAGACAGGATGCATCGCGCGAGCGCCAGTGCTGAACGAGCCATAAGCGATGGACGTACAGGAATGAACTCCTTGTGGTACAGGGCAAGCTCGGTGATGTACCAGGACATGTGCTCCAGCTCTGGGTCGAACGAGACCTCGGTAAGCGCCAACTGCAAGAAGCTAGTGACGGTAGGGTGGCCAACAATCCAGTTCAGGGTCTGAAGTACGTGCCACTCCATTTGCGTGAACATGTCATCGTCGTACAGAGAGCAGCACATGGACTTGAGCTCACGGATAGTGGGCACACGCTCTTTCCGATCACCGTACTTGGCAGCAATCAATAGCGCAGCACAGCCGACAAGCTGGTAGTGGCGCTTGTAGACTACACGTCGAGAACAGTATCGGTCCAAAAGGTTCACGGCAAGGTGCAGGGTCTCGGGAAGGAGCTGAAACGCATGGTGTGCTTCGAGCAAAAAGTCCAAAAGGTAGGGCCGCATGAACCATTGGATCTCCGTTTGGATTTCAATGGATTGAATGTCGGGCATGGTCTCAGACTGTTTGGCCGTTAGCACGAATAGGTGGATGCGTGACATAGTTAACTGACCTCCATGTATTCCATGTGGTCCAGGACGTCCTCTTGGTATTCCTCTGCTGTGGCGCGGGACAGCTCCTCTGCGAGAGCCTTCTGTCTGAGCTTGGCGACACCTCGTGCTCTCTCGCGCTCTATGGCTGCTCGTGCGAATATGCCGTCATCGTTCTCGTGGCTCTCGACGAAGTATGAGTCGCAGTAACCGTAAGCTGGAAAGGGCTGCGGAGGCTGTTGGTATGCCATGGCGGTATCGGTTGGATGGTCGGGGAGGGTCGAGGTCAGTTCTCCAGGATTGACCGTGTCTTGTGTCGGTGAGTCGGGTAAGGGTTGGTTTGCACACAGAGTCGTGCGAAGGAATGGCTGTTCAGCAATTGAACGGTATTAGAGATCGTAGCGCCTTTCTTCTAGGCGGAAATGAAAGATTGTAATTAGTTGGTAAAGCAATCGCAAAAGAATGAATGATCTAGGTCGGTGACGTTGTGTGTTCTGAGCGATCCACGTCGATGTTATAGGCGATCGGCAGCCACACCTGGAACACCAGTCAGTCGCAGGTCGCGTACAATGTTTTGACGTCTATGCGGCGACCGAAGTAAGGCCATTCGTGGAGAGCATGCATACCTTGGGAGTTAGATTACGCTCGAGCAGAACAGAGCGGGGTGTGCACAGGCACTGAATGGAGCAAGCAGCGGCAGTTGCTCCTTGCAAGCCAGGGCGTGAGTCCGATTGGACGGTTGGAATGCAATGGACTGTTCTCTGGGGCGTCTGTGCAATCTGCAGAGAACGAGCTAACGCCTCCACGAATGCTGATGGAAGTCGATTCGAGCCGGGAAAGATCTAGCCAGGCTGTAGGTCCCTTGTAGAATCTGGGGAATGCTCAGTCAAGTCCTGGTGAACGATCGGGCAAGGGTCCGCAGTGTTAATGAAACTAGGAGGCAATTCGACTTACTTTGACGGCGATAGTATGGATAGTGGCGCGGTGGTGTTCTGTGCTGATAGAGACACTAAACACGGAGGTGGATGCTGAACGCTATGTTGGCGAGAACGCTGCACGGCTGCGTAGAAGTTGTCAGCATGCAAACTTTTTCCACTGCAGCAGCATAATGCGTCTGAAACGACCCGATGGCAGCAACAGTTGTCCCGGCAGGAGATGTGAATTGAAGTGACGTGACCGTGCGAAGGGTAATTTGACCAGGAATTGGGCTGTGGTATGAATGTGCTGAGGTGTAAGGAATGTGGATGCCACAATCCGCACCTCCAACTGATCCCCTCAAAATTCAAACGTTGTCATTGTATGCCATCGCCGTCTGCTTCGTGAACTGCGGAGCAGAGTTTTTGATGCAGGACCACAGTAGCTGCGAGAGAAGGAAAAGGAAGAGACCGATGGTGTTCGGAAGATGTCGATGAGTGTGCTGCAGTGCAGAACACCTTTGCTGTATGCTTTGGGTGGCAGCAAGGATTGAATGAGGCAGGAAAAAAGTCTCACTCCCTGCCCCACCTCAATAGGGAAAGAGCGTCCCCCAGGACTAACTTTGGGTATGTGGTTTTGCCAACGACTGCAGCTCTTGTCAAGGACTGTGTCTCCAAGACACCTTTCCAACAATCATGTGCCATCAGACAACCCATTGTCCAGCATTGCAGCAAGTTGCTGTCCCATCCACTGAAGTCTTTGCTGTACTTCTTTCTTCCAGCCTACCGTCAAGGGCACAGTAAAAGGGAGAACTTTGCAAGGTTTGGTGCCTAATCATCCTCATCACCACCAGTCTCATCACTCTTCTTACCTTTTTTTTTAACAGTCCAAGGGTATGTTCGAGTTGCTGGCGTTTAGATACGGGGTACAATGGCGTACAAATTCGACAGTGGCTGAGAGGCGGCGGATCGATTCGGTTCGGTGGATCCGGTCGAGGTGTCTGCGATCAACGAAGACGAGAGACCGACGGATGGGGAGTGTGTTTGGTGGAGAGGTGTGTGTGGGAAGGTATGACTTCGAATTGCTAGGTCACGATACCCCCTTTGGCCCTGAGGCACGGTATAAGATGGGCGAGCTTGCTGAGTGACTAGGAGAAAAAGCTGCAAAGGACTGCGGGTCTCTTTGCAAACTAGTCTCCTAACTGCTCAAAACTCCATGTCGATGAGGTGATGGGAAAAGGAAAGGACGTGAACGGAGAGGTGTCAAGGAGGAGAGAAGAACGGAGTCGTCGACAGTGGAGAGCTGGTCAGTGTGAGGCTGCACCGGCAGCGGAAGCTAAACGCATGGACCGCAATGCAGATGGCCAAGTCTCCCGCGCGCGCATCCTGGTCTTAAAATGTCGGATTTGAACGGCGTGACGATGCTCAGACGCTCTCTCTCCCTCTCGCTCTCGGGCATAGACTCAAGGCTGGAAAGCACAGCAGTGCCTACCGGCCTAGCGCGTCTCTTGCTGCGGGACGCGGATCATCTCTTTGGATACACGCGAGGCTCCCCTTTCGCCCATCCGCCTCAAAGCCTCTTGAAACCATCGCGAGCGGGCTGGACGACGGCCCAGCGTCTCATGGATTCATCTACGGCATCACCAGCATATGGCCTGCGTCGTGCCGTGTCTGCATTGCACTGGGATGAGACACGTAGGCGAACTGGCTCAGGCGTTGGCCTCTGTCAAATCGGCAGCCTTTCTGGGGTTGCAACTTTATGTTTAGCTGCATGAGCCAGGAGCGCTGTCCTCCACTCATCCTGGCTTGGGAACCTGGCTTTTGCATGCGCAGCTCGCCGCGGCGGACAAGGTCCTTGGTTGTTCCCAGCGTCGGGGAAACGTTCTTTCACGAGAGGCGTTCCACTTGGACCTGATAGCGTATGCGAGCTCTACCGCTACAGAGTTTCAGGCGCGTTTTCACGCGATGGACGACGCCCGCGTATCTCGGCATTATTTGGCCGATCCTATGCAGTTATGAAGCCACCCAAGCGCGCAGCAGTACAGGGGTGGACTCGGTGAATGGCTGTCCAGATATAATGCCGCACCACCTACATAATAAAACAATATTCTACAATGATGATAGATAACCCCATGTCGCCTCCTGAACTACTGCACTTTCCCCAACTGTACCATGAGTTGCGTTGAATAATAATGAATGTGTACTTCTGCCCCTGAACTCATGATTCTACCCGCTATCGCCGCAATTGTCATGAAGTGCTCACGGCGCCGCTTCGCTACACGCACCGCAGAAGCCATCGTCACACAGGCAATATCCGCGGCATCTCTAAAACGTCGCCGTCTCAACGATCAGTTCTGCCCTCGGCGGTATAGCAAATTCTGCTTCCCCGAGATGCAACTATTGAGTAACAGCTGCTGGACACGGCGTCATCATCACCAGCGTCGCCCCGCCCGTCAGTGCTTGTCAGAGGAAAAACTCCTTGCGTGAGCCCACATGGTTGCTTTGGCGATACAGAAAGATTCGCACCACAGCTCGGGAGACCAGCCCGGTCTTTCGATAGTTTCTGCGTCGCTCCATGCTTCTCACTTACCGCCGAGATTTTGACGTGTGGTCCACGTACGAAACACAGCCGTTCGCTCCTGCTTTCCCCCTCCCTTGCGGCGACCGGCGGACATTTTTGCCGCCATGAAATTTTATCCCCTGGTGCCCGCGAGAGAGTCCACTCTACGCGTCGAGGTCGTGTGCTACAGATACGCGTGCTGCATGACCATGACGTACTTTTTGGTATACAACTTCTCGATATACGAATTTGCAGATCTCGATACACGTCTCACCCATTTAGAATTGAGGAGATACCAGCCATGTCTTCTCCATCGCGCTCACCCTCACTTAGGGTAAATGGACGAGGGGTCTTTCCGTCCTTCATTCACTGGACCCTTTCGGCCGGCTGTATGCATTGACTTCCAAGAGGCTGAAGCGGAAGGGGGGCCAGAACCAAAGTATGAACCAGCTCTCAGGATGCTTGAAGCTGGTTCCTAGACGATCTTGACCCTTCCGACACTTATCGGTAGTATCTCCGGCCTATGTGAGGACATGGCGGCACGGGTGAGAAGGGGGGAAAAGGGGATGTGCGGGGTCGTGAGGGCAAGCGCCGTTGGCGATAGGAAGACGAAGTATAGGATTGCTCATCTTTCAGCCAGCCCCGCGATAGAGTCAAGTCAAATTGCCATAACGCGACACGCGAGGAGGGTAACTTTTTCGGGAGACGCGTTGATGCGCGTCGCTGCTGGCCTAGCCGTGAGCTGAAAGGAAGTCGGACTGGCGAGGCGAAGGGCGTGGCGCAGCACCGTCGACGGCTCCTCACAGCACTCACCTTGTTTGCCCTGTTTCGGGCTCGGGCCAAGCTTCCTGCGACTCTCATACAGGCCGTCGTTACCGGACGTCTCCTCATGGTCCCGGTAGCGAGATGAGACTCTGTGTTTTCCGTAAGGAGATCATTGCGAGACGATCTCCGCAAAAGCAAGTTTGCACCCAGTGGCCGCGAGCTAATTACATGCCAATTACTGCAACCGCCGAAGCTGCTGAGATGATTGTACCTTATGTTCGCAATTGAACTTACCAATCTCGCCATAACGGTGGGAACGCCCATGTTCGAACGTTTCAAATGAATCCTTACTGAAATTGGGTGAAATAGATTAGACAGTCTGAAATGGACAGGACTATGTCGTTCATCATTTCTATAGCTACATAGTGGTATCCTTTCCGTGCCCTAGCATCAAACCCACAAACGCCATCGCCATGCATCACAGCAATCAGTTTTTTCTCGTTCCGGACATTGCTACAGTAGCTTTTAGCCATGTCTATATGGCTCGAACGGTCCACTCTGCTGCCTATAATGACCAGCAGGTTGTTGGGGATACTGTTGCAACGGCACCCGATCCCCATCAACTCCTCCAACAAACGGACTAGCAACACGCTCGTACCCACCCCCGGTCTTTTGAACCTGTAATCCGCGACCTCTGTTGCCCCAGTCACCATACCCTTGCCCCTTCGGCTCGGCTTTCCACAGACCGCCCTTGTTGCTCTTGTGGTGTGGGTTGCTGCGTCCAGAGCAGCAGCAGATGCTGAAGAGCCAAAAGAATGTAGCCGCCCACGAGAAGGCCACCGAAAGCCAAGTGACCGCCAGCGCGTGCTCGCCGAGCGCAAGCTTGATACCGTACGGATCCAGCACTGCCTTCAGCGAGCCCACGAGCACGGAGAAGAGGACCGTGCTCGTCAGGACAGCAGCGAAGGTGAAGATCGAGCTGACAATGCTTGCGAACCACGTCAACAGACTCCCTATTCTGCTAAAGATGGCCAGGATCCCGAGCACGATAGTAGCCAGCGTTGTCCAAAAGCTGATCTCATACGCGATAAACATCCACTTGGCAACCTTCTTGTACGCATCCAGCGCCTCCTTCCCGCTCTTACCCAGAATCTCTTTCTCCAAAGCCTCTGCGTTCTCCTGCACCTGCGAGATCGCGCTCTCGACGGCATTGCTGTCGGTCGTGGTGCTGCTTGCGGCTTCGGTCGCTGTCGCGTTCAGACCCCAGACTTCCAGCGGATCGAAGACGTACTCTGACTTCCGGTCTGAGCAGTAGTTGACGTCGTTATCGCTTGAGTCCGAAGAGCAGTAGTTCCATAGGTAGACATTGTAGAAGTCTGCCAGCTTGCCGTTCTGCTGCGCTAATTGCAGCGCATAATCGAGGGTGTCGCTGCCGTCACCGCCGGCGGATGAGACATCAAGGCCGGTAAAGTTGGCTTTCATGAAGTAGTACGAGGTGAGCTGGCCTTTGTTCCAGCCGGCGATCTCAATAAGCGCAAGGCATATGAGGGACGCGATAGTGAGCGCCCATGGCGTGAAGATGCAGACTACGCGGCCTGCTTTGCCCATGCTCGAGGGTTGTTTATGGTAGAATGAAGGTCGGTGTCGATGATTAAGCGAAGGTGGTAGATGATGAAGGATGATGAACAAAGAATAGACGAAGGGTCCGGAATACGGTGCTGTGCCAAAGTGAGGTATGTCGCTGAAACGTCAGGCCAGTAACGAGTTTATGAAGTCGGTCTGTAGTGCGCTGCACTGCATACAAGCTGGGCACAGCCTCCTCTGGGTTGGGCACTTGAGAGTGTGGCTGCTGACGACAGCAGTGCTTAGCCCTCCTTGCCTTCGTGTCTCGCAACTTTGCAGGATGTGGATGGATGACTTCTTTCAAGCCCTATGCCATGTAGCAACAACTGTATCCACTCTCTCTGTAAAGCCTACGTACTGTTGCTGATGAAGCAAATCGTCGTCGCCTCGGACTACATGTTTGGCTTGGCGTTAGACAAACAACTTAGGGTTCTGGCCCCTGCAGGTAGAGTGACCAAGACGGCGAATCACGGACGTTGTCCAATTTTAGAGCCCATCCTTCGTCCAATGCCATCCCGGTCGTCCTCGTCATCGTGCTTAGTCAAGGCTTGATTCAGGCATCTAGGCTGGAGGAGAAACGTACCTATCCATGGATGTACTGTGTAGTCACGCAGCGGTAAGGGCAGGAGATAGAAGCGTTGGACGATAGAGATAGGAAGGATTCAATGCGGAAGTTGAAGAACTGCTCGATTCGCGTGTTACCGCTACCACCAAAACGACTGCTATCAAGAAATGCCACTCTGGGCAGAAGCTTCCCCCCCCTTTTAGACACTAGACAACCCATATAAGACACCTCGCGACAGGCTCGTACATATCCCATACGAGTAGCGAGAGACGTCAAGCCATAAGCCATCATGCATGCGTGAATAACAGGCGCGAGGGCCAGACACCCAAAGCCGTCCCATGCACGCTCGCTGAAATCGTGTGCTCCGAGTGCTCCACCGCGCCAGACCTACTAAGGAAAACGATGTTGCATCCCCATGAAACCCCTTCGTGCAAAGACATAAGAAAACCAGTGACTGCCCGTGTGCGAAAGACGCATAACGAAAGGGTAGTCGAAGCGAGTAGATCCAAAAGTGCGCCTTGCTAAATCGGTTCCAGAAAAAGGTTTGTTGTTCAGAATGTTAAGTAAAGCTGGGAAGCAAAGTCGAATTATTGCTGTCGTGGGTCACGAGGTCCCGAATGCTGGTCTCGTGCAAGGTGCTGTTGCCTCTCGCGCAGTGCTTGCCGGCTTTGTGCTGCTTCGGCAGCTTTCTGTGCGTCAGCAGTTGCTGATCGTGAAGATCGTGAGTTGGTCGGCATGATTCTGCTGATGTTGAAGGCGAGGGCCTCGATGACGTTCTTGCGAAGCTCGGCATCTTCGCGCATGTCGTCGGCATTGAGTCTGAATTTCTCCTTCTTGTCCATGTCCCGTCGGCGTGATGATGTGATTTCGCGAAGGATGTGCTGCAGAACACCTTCCGTACACCGTGCTCGAGGTACTGCATGGTCTGCTGTGCGCACATACCGCCTTGTGACATCCGCACAGCCATCTGCTGAAAATGCTATACAGTAAGAGAGCTTCTTGCCCCAACCTGTGAAGGATTAGTAACTGATGCAGTTGAATAAGGGAGCCACCTAACATACCTTGCGTGTAAAGCATTGGAGCATCCCACTGTTCCTCACAGCAGTCGACATGTACCCAACGCTTACGGTGGACACTGTAAACCTCCGTCCACACATGATCTTCGGCGTTCCATACCCAACGGACCCTACTACCGAGCGCTCTGCAAAGCATCGTGAAGCAGTTAGCCCATTCGCCGACCCTTCCCTTGCGGGTCTGGAGAAGTACGAAAGCATCGTTGTACCGAGGGAAGCGTTCAAAAGACATGCAGTTTTGGTTGGCGCACTGGTAGAGCTCTACTCGGTTTGCGCCCCGTGCAGACTCATCTGCCAGTGGGGCAGCCATACCGCGCGCCAGTGTTCGTGTCCGACAGACGGAGCATAGGGGGTTGTTGACCCATTGGAAGAAGTCGCGTTTGAACCATCTCATCAGCGCCCGGATGACACAGTCCTGGTAGCCCCACGCTGGCTTCAAATTGCCACCCATCGATGCCGCCTCGGCCTGGAACAGTTCAGACTCCTCCTGCGCCTCATCGTATATTCTTTGCAGCGGTACAGCGCTCAATGCTTCGTCCAGAAGACCAGGGTTTTCCCATTTGCAGGGCGTATTTGACAGAGACATAAGCATGCTTCGGAAGCGGAGTGACTTCGGATCACTTGGCGCAACGGGGACGGTCGGCAGGTTTTTCAAAGACGAATACGTTGGAGGCGGCGGGAGGCTGTTAGGTACTTGTGGTGATCCGGGTGCTGCTGGCGGTGCTCTGGTCGGTGGTGGGGCGGTCTGAACCGATGAGTCGAAGCCATGATGTTGAGGGAGAGGAGATGGCGCTGGCGACTCGACGAAGTATTCGGTTGGCGCCCGACGCAGCGATGCTGGTCTGCTGCTCAGCTCATTCATGCGCTTGGTGCTGAGTACGTTGCGGAACTGCTGGGTGAGATCCTTGGCCCAGTCAGCGGGCAAAGGCGTCGAGGTCGGGACCGGCTTGCGCCGTGGCATAGCATTATGGTCGGCCATATTCGTAGTGGGAAGTCGATAGAAGGAACGTGTCGAAGAAAGGGAGAGGTGGGATCGTGGTGTCGTAGATGGATGAAGAGGAGGCTGCAGACAGGACCCTCGAAATGTGGACGGCGGAGACTTGGAGCGCGCGTCTGTCGATCAATGTGTGCACCGCCCGAATGCCGTGCTGCGACTCTCCAGGTGTCCCAATATCCCGACTCTTTTGATACGGCAGTCTGTACAGACGCTTCGCGAGTCGACAGCGGCGCTGAACGGGCGATATAGCGACGACAACGGTGGTAGTTGGAGTCCGGCGAGGACGGCCAGGAAGACTGCTTTCACCCGCTGCTGGGGGCGCTGACGACGCTTCCCAATCCGGTATGGCGCGCTTTTCCGGCCGCGTAATTGTCAAGCTGCGCAATCACCACCCACCACCCTTCTACTTCGGGACAAGATCTAGATCATCGGCGGCACGCACAGTACACTACACTATCGAGGTAGGCCTCGAGGCTATCAATTTGGCTGCATCTCAACTGCGTGCTACACTCGCCCTCATCTTCTCTCCCTCCACTGCTGCTGCTGGCACGACCATGCCATGCCATCCAGACTACCTCCGACGCCGCTGCGAGTGCATTGCCATCTGCTCTTGGCAGATTCGCCCCTCGGAAACACTGGTGCACGGGCCAATGCCGTCGGGGATGTCGCCTCTCATTGCGCCATTAGCCTTTTCCGCATTTCGCCCGACGAACCATGCCGTTCAAGATGCCCTCCATCGTCGCCTACCATGTCAGAGTCTAGTGATACATAACCGCACGCGTGTTCGCTGTCGTGTTTGCGAGTGTCCTCAGGCGTCGCACAAGGCGGTAACGATTGACCATGGCTGCTACGCAAGACCCATATCAGCGGGCTGCTGATCACGGGAACGCGTAACCAACGACTGGAGGGCCAGCGTGTCTTGGGCGTGTGCACACTGCGAACGTTCTCCGCAATCTCATTTTAAGGCTGACTCCACTTTTTCCACCTGGTGTTCCCGTGAACCTGTGCCTCATGCGCCGACCGCTCATCGTTGGGCTCTACTACAGTTGATGAGTACGTATTCACAATCCTTAGCATAACCATCGTGTAGACGTGAAGAGCTTCGCGTCTAGAAGGAGCGTGGAGATGACGCTTGCAAAGGGCTCGCGGAAGCGCATCTGGGGTTCGCTCGAAACGGTGGCAAACGTTTTTCCCCGCCAAGCGGACGAATTGCGAAGCAATGTCAATCAGTGAAACTCAATACGCATTCGTACACTGCGAGACTGCGTCAACCGTTTGTCGTAACCGCACACCGACGAGCGCGTTCACGACTGCCTTAAGCTCAGACACTGGTCTGGTAAGCAACAACGCGAAGCTCATGAGGCGTCTCACATTCCAAATTCATGTTCAGATCTTAAGGATCGCAAGAGATGAACGACGCTTGAAAGCGGAGCGCACTCCATTCGAATCTTCTTGCTGATCCTGCCACTACAGGCATCGTCACCACTGAGGGTCACCGAACTTTCTTGATCCCATTCGTTCGCTGCATGATTTCCCTCATAGCCGTTCGGAGCGGGTGGACAATCGCCTGCCCGCTACAACATGTTCTCTGCGCTAATCCTCCACACATCCATACCCACTCCTGCGAGGATGACAGCATGGCTTTCGTCAACAAGCTTGCAGACTTCAATGCTTGACACGTCTGCCACGGACGTCGACACGTTCCGCTTCAGCTTAACGTCGATGCTGCCAGCGCCATGACTCGTGGCATCTATGCTTACTTCCCACAGCTTGAGCCGTTGATCGATGCTGACTGATATCATTGAGAGCGTATTATCCATCCCGGGGACAATCACTAACCCAGTCACCGCTGCAGCATGGGCTCGAGGTATTATCAGGGATTTGACGGGCCCTAAATCATCAATTCGACTAATGCCAATGGCATTGTCATCACCAGCGGTGAAGATTAGCGAAGACCCATCCTGAAGCTCATGGGTGGCTACGTCAAGAATCGCGTTCTGGTGGACACCATGTCGAGAGCGCCACGTCAGTGCACCCCCACTAGGGCTGGTATACCAAAGGGCTAAGTGACCATCCGTTGCAGCCGTGATCCTCTGACCTGCGGAGGTGAAGACTTCTGTTAGACACGCGGTCAAATAGTCGCCGCTGGCGATGAGGGTCCACGAGCCTGAACCATATGACCATTGCTGGACGGAAGAGTCGGAATAGGCGAAGAGGATGCTGAATTCTGTGCCGCGATAAGCGATAGGCTTCTCAGAGGTGATGTCAAATCCCATAATCCTAAGGTCTGATTTGGCAGTACGTGGATGGACGCCCTCACAAATGACGCCGATGTCGGACGGCAGTCTTGATATCCTCCACACATAGAACTCTTCAAAGCCGCCGCTGGAGAAGAGATATTGCCCGTCTGAAGACCATTGTAGATGTTGTATGCCCGTGTTGTGCTTTTTAAGTGTCTGCATGCAATGGAAACCGCGTTTCGTGTCAAAGCTAAGCAGCTTTATATTCGTGTCTTCGGCGCCAGTAGCAATAATTTGAGGTTCCGTGGGAGAAACCGCAATCGCTTTAATCTCTCTGCCATGGCCTCCGGAGTTGAGAAGCTGATAGGCTTGTCCGTTTTGCCTTCGCCTAAAGATTTTGGACTGTTGTGTCCAGACAAGCGTCCCGCCTTCTGGACTAGGCTGGAAGGCAAAGATGCGGTGCGCACCCCCGCAGTCTACTGTCATGATCTCCTGCTGAATGCTCAGATCGTAAAGCACAAACTGCTTGCCTCTGAAACCCCAGACCATGGGGACTCTACTGAATTGGAAACTCATGCCTTCAACGTTGGGTCCTAGTGGCAGCTCAAGCTGGTGTACAAGCTCTACCTCCCATTCGAGACCCGTTTTCCGAAGAGCATTTATTGCATATGTACCGTCTCGGCCAGTCGAATGAAGCAGCGCACCGTGTGTTGAATCGTGATCACACGTTCTGCAGCTGATCGCGGTTACAGCATCTTTCCCGTGGACTTTTGGTATCAGCTTTGCCAGGACGAAAGCGCCTTCGCTGGATGCGTTCAGTATAGCAACGGACCCATTACGTGCGC
This sequence comes from Hortaea sp. C3G1500-4, assembly GCA_022701445.1. Taxonomy (NCBI): domain Eukaryota; kingdom Fungi; phylum Ascomycota; class Dothideomycetes; order Mycosphaerellales; family Teratosphaeriaceae; genus Hortaea; species Hortaea sp. C3G1500-4. The sequence continues at coordinate 1,315,906 of JAJVDI010000001.1, forward strand.
CTAGAATGACAGAGCTGGGTGTCCTGTCCGTAGGGCCGGATACATCGAAACTCGTCACAACAAAGCCGTCGGGCAAAGTCAGGCTCTGCTTATTCGGTTCCTGTGCGGTCGGCGAGGCAATATTACCATCGGGGAAACTGATAAGAGTTGCGTGCGTATTCCCAACAGTCGCCACTAATAAGTGGACTGCCTCAGAATTTGTCTGAGAAGATAGAGCGAGAAAAGCAACCTTTCTTCCTAGCTCCAGCAGCAAAGTCAAACCTCTGTTCTCGTGCGTGTAGATGTAAACGGCACCCGTAGTACTTCCAATGAAAGCAATGCCGTGCATGCTTGCGATCACCGAATAGTTGCGGAAAGATGGGATTGCTGCAGAGATGGGCTGCATCCTCAATGATCCGGCAGTGTCTATTTGACAAGTCCCCACTGCCCCAGATTCCGTAACGGCCAGAAGTACGCCTTCCTGGATGAAGCCGTAGGCACGAATGCTGTCGCCTGTTCCGGTAGTCAAGTTGGCAATGTGCTCTGGCGCCGAGGAATTTACCACTGTACTTCGCATGGCAATGGCACCATCGGCACCACCAGAAATAATTTGGCCGGGCTTGCTCGATTCCACAGCCCAAATATGTTTCCCTGCGTGTGCTGTCTGCACGCTGTTCTGGATCAGCACGAGTGGAAGCCCAGATTCTCCACCATCGTGGCGGATGTTCCATGTTATATTCGAAGCATCTTCTCCAAACGACATTATCTGAGTGACTTGTTCAGCAATATGGTGCACAAAGCGTACTTGCCAGATTCGAGAGACATGGCCCATGGCACGAGCAAGACAAGGCGGTGCGTACTCCTCGTCATCATGTTTCCCACCAAAGCCAGTGTCACGCTGTAGCTCTGTTAGGTGCGGACTAATAGCAGAACGATCAGAGACGTCCCAAAGCTTGACCTGCCTGTCATCACTGCAACTTGCCAATAGACATTCATATCTGTCACCTAGCTGCCTTGCCTGCCCCTGTGTGGACAGTCGCACACCAAATATTGAACCCTCGTGGGCAGAGAATGTGTAGTGGGTCTGCGCTTGGGCAGAGAAGTGGCCCTTCTCTGGCTTCGAGATCGATGCAGACCATACAATGATGTCTCCGAAAGCGGTACCGGAAGCTACGAGACATTGAGAAGGGCTTTGCCACGTTACGTGCGCCGAATAGAGTATGCAGTTTGATCCAGGCACCACTGACTCAACAACGTCATGTTCTGCGCTGCCAAGGTTCACGATACTGAGAGCATTGTGGGCAGTCACAACCGCCACTGCTCCGTTTTCATCGCATAGAGCGGCGTCGAGGATCCAGTCGGTTGCTTGTAGGCAAGGTCCAGCATCAATTTGATCCTCCGCATTGAAGCGCAGCTTTCGGAGAACTCTCCCACCCCAAGCTAAGCCACATCTCAAGTCCTCAGCAAGCAGGATGCCGTGGATACTCTGGTCCTCAAAAATTTGTCGACTTCTCAGCTTTGCTCCAGATTTGATGTCGTAGGCCTGGAGGAGATTACCCTCCCCGGCAAGAAGGACATCGTCCCCGTAGCAGGCTAGAGCTGTCACCGGTACACGGTGATATACATGCTCAAGCATTGAGGCATCTAAAATAGCCGTGACAGCCAATATGCAATCAACCTAATAGTTCGAGGGGGACAAATTCGTGGAGGGGCGACTTTTGGCGGGGTGAGATGTTTATCGGGTGTGCTATTTACGCAGAGCTCCGCTGCGGCAGCTAGACAGCAAACCCCTGTTTCGAGGCCCAAACGAAGGTAAGGTATGTGCGCTGTTGTAAGAAGGCGGGCATGACTACTTGAAGAGGGATGTGAGTGTCGGACTCAAGGGTAGAAAGATTCCGTAGACCGCTCCATAGCATGCCATTCAATTCCCATCAAAAGCAGCATTTGCCCAGCACAGCCTCTGCCCTCCAGTCGGCAGTTGGCGCTTTAGGAGCCGTTGCTAACCCACATCTGCAGCAACAGATGGGAGGAAGGACTACGTCGGCGGGCACTGATAGCTTTGCGGACACGAGCGACTCCCCACGGGTGGATGCGACGAGCAACAGTAATCACAACACCAGCCGGGAAGACACAATGGCGGGCCCATTACAGACCGGACAAGCACGCTACGACCCAAACGCGCCCATGTCCGCCCCAATCTCTGCCATGAACGACGCACAGCCATTTGGGACTCCACGGAGATCGCATACGCAGAGGCAGTCTCGCGATATGCGGAGCGACTCGACGATGCAATACACGCCGCAGTTTCATCCTCATCACCCCCAATCCGGTGGTTATCAGCAGGAATCGCCCTACGCGGCGGGAGCGCCGCCCGCCTTCAACCTTCACCAAGCCACTCCACAGGGCTCCTCGCAGGCCTCCTCCCAACCGACCCCTTCGAACATTGTCCCCTCGAGCATTGTGCCTTCGAACGCCGGTAGCGTACCTGGCTCTCTCCAGCCTGGCGGCAGCTCGCGGCCATCGACGCAGTCATCCGCTTACACAACGCCGAGCACGGTCCCGAGCCAGCCTATACAGACCAATGCGCAACAGTACACGCAGAGTCAAGCCCCCTCCCGGTCCAGCACCCTCCACAGTCATTCCCGTAGCTCGCCAGCGGGTATGGATGGATCGCAGAAATACATCCCGTTCAATCAGACCCCAACACAGACCCCGCTAGCCTCGAATCCAAAGGCCTACAACATGTCGCAAGCCCAGACTCCCGCGCCTTCGCATAGTCCTCTCAACCTAACCGACATCCGATCACGAGCCATCTCCGACGCGAACGAGGGCGCGTCTGGCACGGGCACGCTCTTCACCTACTCTGAGACCGCGACCAACTCGAACTACCTCGCACCTTTCCCAACCTATGCATACGACTGGTGCAAATGGCCAGTCATGGGCGGAGGCGGCGCAGGCAAGATGGCAGTCGGCAGCTACCTCGAAGATCCGCACAACTTCATCCAGATATTAGACACACACATCACACCACAGGAAAGTGCACAAGTAGGACAGCCGCAATGGGGTCTGGAATATTCCAAGGTTGCAGAAGCGACATGCGCGTACCCAGTCACCAGGATATTGTGGGAACCTCCCTCGAGCCAGAAAAACAGCACAGATCTACTAGCAACGAGCGGCGACCACCTGAGGTTATGGAGCTTGCCCCAGTCAACTACGCAACACTCGAGCAATCTGAATCGCAGCGCGACGGCGAACATAAGGGACCCTGCACCGCAGAAGCTCCAACCGCTCGCTCTGCTCTCTAACAGCAAGACACCGGAACATACCGCACCTTTGACTTCGCTAGACTGGAACCAGCTGAGTCCGAAGCTCATCATCACATCTTCGATCGATACAACATGTACGATATGGGATATCCCGACCTTAACCGCCAAAACCCAGCTCATTGCCCACGACAAGGAGGTGTTTGACGTACGATTCTGTGCTGGCTCTGTGGATGTCTTCGTCTCCTGTGGTGCAGATGGTAGTGTCCGCATGTTCGATCTGCGAAGTCTAGAGCATTCAACAATCATCTACGAGCCGGCTGAGAAGTCGGCAGACAAGAGTGAGTTTTACTCAGCACTAGGATCGATGATCTTATTTACTGATTACTCATTAGGTCAATCTCCTTCCGCTTCTTCGCCCACGAAGTCGCAGATGATGTCGCAAGCGCCGCCTCTACTTCGCCTCGCTGCCTCGCCTCACGATGCTCATCTCCTTGCCACATTTGCGTCGGATAGCAACGTCATCCGGATTCTTGACGTCCGACAGCCAGGCCAAGCTCTGCTGGAGCTTAAGGGCCACCAAGGCAACCTCAACTCCATCGAGTGGAATCCGAACCGAAGAGGGATGCTAGCGTCTGGGGCAGACGACTCGCACGTACTGATTTGGGATTTGCTGAACTCGCAAGGTCAAGCGGCGCCTGTGCTGAACGGGAACGGCAATATCAGCCAGGGCCAGCAGGGCGGTGACGTGCAAGGCAAAAGTCCCAGCGCGAGCTGGAAATGCGAGTACGAGGTCGCCAATGTCAGCTGGGCACCGCAGAGCGCTTTGACGGGCCAGGGTGGCGACTGGCTCGGTGTCTGCGCCGGGCGTGGCGTATGGGGCGTTAAGGTCTAGAGGTCGTGAATATTTGCCAGGTACCTTTAGAATCTCGCGTGTGGGCGTGCGGCTGGTAGTCCGGGAAATTTGACGTTCGAACCCTCTGGCAGCCTGTTGTTAGCATGAGCGATGATGCATTTTTTATGACAGGAGTGAAGCACTGAAAGCGCGGCGTCTCGGGAAACTACTGGGTTCTAGGGTAAGGGAAGCAAGATTGCTGGGATTGGTTCGCAGTATATAGGGTACTCTAAGATACCATTAGCAATTAAGCACTGTGTGAGGATCGTCTCGGCGAGTGCTGTCTTTCAGAATGCTGGAGCGTAGACCGGGTCTGGTTTTATCGCGTGAGCTGGGCTGGCTTCAACGCTCAACCTTCAATGCTCGAGAAGACGTGGTAGTATCGATGCCACTTAGAGCAATTCTTGTCGCGCGTTAGCGTTTGTTTCGTTCCATATTCATTTGGGTCCTTCCATTGCTCGTTGTTCGCTTGCCGACCCCACCAGTATGATGCATGTCAAGCCATGTCGTAGGGTTGGCTAGGGTTACGAGCTTCCTCCTTGAAGCACATGTCACCTCCTAAAAGAAAGAAAAGAGTCATATATAGACACCACTTCTACTACCGTTGGGATCCGTCATCTATCTTGGTGGGGATGAGTCGTTCCGTGAAGAAGATGCTGCTTTATGCTTCGGTGATGGTGCAACGATATCGTTCATTTACCACGTGCAGCTGGCCGGGGGTTTGTGGGGTCCACCTGCATTCTTCCCTGATTGCCGACACGATGTATTCCAATCGTATCTCATCAAGCTTCTGAAATACACATTACCACGAACTGTCCCCAATAGCACGAAGAGAAGAGAGAGCATACAGGGAAAAATCTCCGATGCCGTAATGAAGTTTGACGTACTGGATTACAGCTCGTACCTGCGGATGAAATGCCAAACCCTGTATACGCGTTCACGCTACCGTCATTAAATGACGATACCCCACTAGCATGCCGTATATATCACCCAAAACACCCTTGGCTGGAGACGCCAGACCGTCAAACCGAGCCCAGAGGCGCTGTGATAGCCCACCCCTACGCGCCGCTGGGAGGATCGTATGACGACGCTGTGGTATTATCGGTGACGGGCACGTTGGTTGACGAAGGCTACATTGTCCTGACTTTCAATTTCAGGTAGGTAATCGAAAGGAACCTGAAGACCGGCTCATGAGACTGAACGAGAGTAGAGGGGCGACAGGCTCTGCAGGGCATACATCATGGACCGGACGACCAGAGACGGACGATTACAGTTCAGTCGCTGGCTTTCTCATGGAATATTTGCAGGAGATCAGCCGCCATGGCAGCGAAGAAATCGTGGGTAGCGACCAATCATATCCACTACAAATAATATTCGGAGGCTACTCGTATGGCTCATTAGTGCTCGCTCGATTGCCACCTCCGGAAGCCATCACACGTCGGTTGAGCAATGCTACAAAAGGGACCGCGGCCTACGAGATCACGACCCGAGCTCGAACACTGGCCGAGCGGACTTGGAAAGCGGCTCAAGAAGCAGCCGAGCATAGCGCGCGTGGCAGAGTACAGGGTTCAGCGAGAAGCACGCCTCCCGCAAGATCTTCCCCTTTGACCATGGGCGGCGAAGAGACAGATTCGTCAGAGCGGCGCCGTAGCCGCGAGTCTAAACGTGCTTTGAGCATAGCTCGCAAAGGCGCGCAGTTGCCACATCGCATCAAGGGCCACAGAAGACAGCACAGCGAGAAGAGATCACAGCTTCCACATGAACCGCGTCACAGCGAGGACAACGTGCATAGAGAGGGCCAAGATCGGGCAGAAGAGCAAGCAGTAAACCCGAACTACCTGCTCATCTCTCCCGTCCTGCTGCCCTTTATGACAATGCTCTGCCCCCCGGGCCCATCAATTCCGTTCACAAGTACGATGAAGCATTCCGGTTCTGAAACGGGAAGTTACTCTTTCTCAAACCATAATTCACTAGCTCTATTTGGAACCGCAGATGTCTTCACATCGAGCAAAAGGCTACAGGCTTGGGCGGAGAAACAGAAGACGGGCAACCCTCGGTTCGAGTGGGAGCAAATCGAGGATACAGGCCATTTCTGGCACGAAGAGGGCGCGATGGAAGCTTTAGAGAGGAGGATCGCTTCTTGGGTGAAAGACTTGACTCCTGCTTGATTTTTCATTGAGCGCCCGCTAAACAACTACAAGTAGATCTCAAAAGTACATGCTTTAAATAGTTGAACACTTCGTACATAGCACCAATGCGCTTGAACGGATCGCCGTGCACATTGGATAGAGCCGTCTGTGCTGCTCTACAAGGCGGCCAAAGCAGCGATACCCATGCCAACAGCGCCACCCATAGCCCACGGTCCGTTAGCAGTCTGAACGTCGGCAAAGTTGGTCGAGGAGCTGGAAGAGCTGGTCGTCGAGGATGGCGTTGGTGTGACAGTCACAGTCTGGGGAGCCGTGGAGCTGTTCATTGCGGTCGCGGTGATCTGGACTGGCTGGTACGTGATCACATCGGTGCCAACGGATCGGCTGGTCCGAACAATCTGGCCGTTTTCGAGGTATTCCTGATGGCATTCACCCGTGGTAAAGCTGGTGATATCGCAACGAATCGTGGCGGTACTAGAGAAGGATTAGCTCGGAAACGGACCTTAGCTGGAACACGAGACTGAGATGTACCCGGCATCGTTGCTACTGAGGTAACGTGCAGTTGAAGGGCCTTCAGTCAACGTCATATTTGGCGAGATCGAGCACTCTGGTGTGGCCGTGGGACACGCGACCACGTAAGATGTGATGTTGTCGGTACCAGTCGCCTACTCTAGCAGTCAGCATTTGCCCCCCTCCAGATCATCCGTGAGATCAATCAGGACTTACATGGCCAAGAATGGATGCTACTGGAGTCCCAGGAATTGTAACATAGGGGAACTGTTGACATGGCTGTTAACACCCACGAATACGCCACCGTGTCACAGGAGTTTGCGTACCCAAAGCGACCTCACACCTGTGCCAGGCTCGTAAGAAGTCTGCTGTGCAACAGCGGCGCTCGCCAGCGAGACGATAGCAGTGAAGAGACCCAACATCTTGACGATTCGCGACCTGTAAGACCTGTATTGAAAGAAGGCAAGAAATTTGATGAAGCTTAAGATCTCCCCTCCGTAACTCACAGGCTTGTCTGCCGAACTATCCGGCGCCGGCGCGCCCGGGGCCCCGGGAGACGAAAAGCCCTGAAAACTGCAGGTGGAAATGACGCATCTGCCTGAGGCACGAGGTTGATTACCGTCGGGACTGGCCGGGATGCGCTGGGTCGTCCCCGTCATCTGGGCTGCATGGGAGATGGTGATAATGCGAGGATGTTGACGACCGCATGATATCTATATGTCACTACGGCGGCCGCTATTGGCGCTGGTGAACTCGCCACAGAAGTCGAACGTCTGTTCCAGCTGTGCGCGCAAGCTTGCGCGAGCGGCTCCCAGAGGTGATCGTTCATTCCACCATGCGATACGGGCGAAGCAGGTGGTAGTCGCTAAGGGAGACAATGTCGATCGGAAGTTCTTCTGGCAGAATGCCTTTAGGAGGGATCAGGCCGGGCAGAGTCCCGAGGTGCATGAGGGTCGTGTCCAAGAGGTATTGATGTCGAAAGATGGAGCCAAGCAGGCGAAAGAAGTCGGACAAGGAGCATCAACCACCACACTGGCTGCAGAAGAACCACCCCATCGACGACGGAAGCGGATAAAAGAAGAAGCAGCCGCAGCAGCGCAGAGTGCTGCAGATGCCCCCCTGCCACCGGACGCATCGTCAACTCTCTCTCGAAGCGCGGCGGCAGCGCCAGCGCAATCATGGAAACGAACCTTTTCCACCTACCTGGCCCTCACGAAACCACGTCTGGCATTCCTCATCGTCCTAACGACAACGGCATCGTATTCGATATACCCGACGCCAGACATACTTAGTACCTCAGCAATCAATGCGCCTTCACTCAGTACCCTTACACTCCTCTTTCTCACGAGCGGCACATTCCTTGCGATAGCGTCTGCAAACACATTGAACATGCTATTCGAACCGGCTCACGATGCCAAGATGAGCCGCACAAAGAACCGACCGCTCGTCCGAGGGCTGGTGAGCAAGCGTGCGGCTACGCTGTTCGCGGTCGCTTCTGGACTGCTTGGAACGGCGTTGCTTTGGGAAGGTGTGAACCCCACAACTGCGATCCTGGGAGCCACCAACATCGGACTCTACGCTTTTGCATACACGCCGCTCAAGCGCATACATCCGGTCAACACATGGGTCGGAGCGATCGTCGGAGCCATCCCACCTTTGATGGGGTGGTGCGCTGCAGCCAGTCAGTATAGCACGACCAATGCGACTATCGCAGATCCAGCGTCGATCATTCAAGAAGCCAGAGAGCTGCTTTTCACTGAGCAAGCGGCTGGAGGCTGGCTCATTGCAGCTTTGCTCTTCGCATGGCAGTTTCCTCATTTCTTTGCTCTTTCACACGGCGTACGGAATGAGTATGCTTCTGCAGGGTACAAGATGCTCACATCAACGAACACGCCGATGGCTGCGCGGGTGTCGCTGCGCTACAGCCTGGCCATGTTCCCGATCTGTGGCGGTCTCAGCTACTACCAGGTCACCGACCCGTCGTTCCTGGTAACAAGCAGCATCATCAACGGTTGGATGTTGCGAGAGGCATGGCGGTTCTGGTGGTTCAACGCTGAGCGTGGCTCGGCAAGAGCGCTCTTCTGGGCTAGCGTTTGGCAATTACCCATTGCTCTTGTGCTCGCCATGGTGCAGAAAAAGGGTCTCGGCGAGAGACTTTGGCGCGGTATAACTGGTGAACCCGAGTATGAAGATGAATGGGATGATGAATGAGCTCTTCATATCATGTGTAAGGTATAAATCTTCTTGTACAGTACTTGAACATTTTCATGTGTTCCGTGACTCTTGCCGCCACTGGGCTTTTAGTCCAGAGCACCTTCTACAACTTTTGATGGTGGCAATCACAAAGCTGAAGTCGTGTCGCATTCGAAGCGTCCACTTTTCCACTGGACACTGCATAGCTTGCTCAGACACTCACCAATAACATCTTTACTCAACATCGCAAGATTGGACGAGCCAGCATTCGTGTTCATAGCATTTTCTCCCGCCGACGAAGTCTTCCTGGACAAATCCCCATCATCCGCTCAAAAAGACCCTACCGAGCATTAATCCGACATTCACTCACAACTCGTCCTCGCGAACGCCAAAAATGGCTACACAACAAGCCCTCGAGACGACGGAACTACTAGAGATGATCCTCCTCCGCCTCTCATTCCACGAGCTCCTCGCCCTCCGCCGCGTCTGCAGAGCCTAGCAAGCTCTCATCGAATCCTCCGCACGCCTACGCCGCGCGCTCTTCCTCCTCCCCGAGCGCGCCGATCCCAACCCTTTCTCGGTCCTGACAAGCGAAGCGCTCCAGCGTCAAAACGACGCGACCTTCGCGAAGAGCGTCGACCGGAGCACCGTGTTCGACCTGGCGCCCCCGCTCGTCTCCTCCGCAGCAGGAGGAGGGGACCTGACTCTCCTCCCTCTGTTCCGCGAGCGGTTCGGGATCGATTTGTTGCGGAAGGAGCGGTTCTCGTACAAGATAAGCTGTGACTTTGATCCGGCGGGGCCTTTCAGCCACCCGATCTGGGCGATATGCGATACGGCGAAATTGGAGGAGCTGGTGCCGGGTCGTAGCATCTGGGCGTCGATGTTCATCTCTCAGCCGCCGTGCCCGGCGCTCCTGCTCAACGTGCGCAATGCGGAATGGGGACGGGTATACATGACGGTCTGGGACAAGCGTGGAGTTACGTTGGGGTTGATTGCAGAGGTGCTGAGGAAGGTGTTTCGACAGACGGGCAGTGAAGGTGGACAATGGGCTAGAAAGGATAGTCTAGGGGTGATAGTCGCCTTTCGGTTCATGAAGACTTGTTAAGGTCACTCACGAAGAATTTGAGGGGTTAAGAGCGTGCCGGTTAAGCGTTCCTTTACAAGTCAGGTATTTCTGAATACGATTCGATAGTTTTGGTAGAGACACTTGGTCCCCCTAACAGCTAACCCATCCGTCATTCGACCTTTACTCCAAACCTGCGCGGCCAAAATCCCCAAAGCTAAAGGTCGCCCTCATCCTGGCTTTCCTGAGTAGGTCCCATGATGTGCTGGCATTCCATAATGTCCTCCATCGTAGCATTGAACGCCTCCTTAACGTCGAACAAGACCCGATCGCGGTTCCACTCGCCGCGCCTATCCCAAATCACGGACATCATAGCCGCATTGATCTGCTCCAGCTGCTCCACGGACATCCCGCTGCTGCGTCTGGCAAGCTCCATATGCACTCTGTCCAGCAAAGAAGTGTCGAGAATGATGCGTGCAGTCGCTGAGGGAGGCTGCTTAGCCCCCCTCTCAGCACCTTCGTTCTCATTCAGGATAGTGTTGATTGCGATGGAGTGTCGCTGATTCTGCTGAGGCACGGCCGGGGGTCCCATTGGCTGCGAACCCTGTGAACCAAATGCCGACTGCTGTGAGGACGGCGCCACCTGCTCCTGGGTATCTGGTATCTGGCTACCACCTCCTGTCGGAGCCATACCTGAGAAATCGGGGTGGTCGCGTCCGGCAATTCCGTTGGACAGCTGGGTGTTGAGCGAGAAAGGGCCACTACTCCTATCGCTCGTCTTCTTTCCCGAAGTTGTCGTAGATGCGCTGTTTTGATACTGATCGAGCTGTGATCCGTACGCAAGCTGCGTATGAGCGCTCCTTTGCGAGCGTTGCCCCTGCGTGTTATGCTGGCCTGGCGAGCCGGCCTGTCCCCAAGGCTGCTGGCCTTGATGGTCTACCTGGCTGTCGAGCATCTCAGAATCTTCTTGTCGCGAAGGTTCAGTCCACCCGTTTGTGTGATGAGAAGGATGAGTGCCATTGGTGCCATCTGTTGTACTCCATCGCCGCGAATCTGGACTAGGCCCTGCTAGTCTATGAGGCGTGAAAGGGAGCTGCGGGACACCAGGCACATCTTGACCAAGCATGATAGGGCCAGACGTATCAGTGGTTGTCTTCGAGGCTCCATGTGGAGGCACATTGGGCGCGATTTTAGGGACCTCATCACCCTTTTCCTGTGCCTCACTTGTTTTCGTCAGACGCTCCCTCTCACGAGCCTGCTCACGCTCGTACACGGCTTCGCATTCCGCGACCAGTGCAGGATACGTTTTTTCGAGATCGTCCATGTCAACTTCCACGTTTGTAAGCAATTCGTTTGCTTTGATGGTCCTGTCATAATCTCCTGATGTTTTCGAGTCCTTTGCGAGCCGCTTGATGTCCGCAGTGAAGTCTTTCGGACGCTTATAGTAACCGTTTGACAGGCGCTTCTCGATCGTGACAATCTCAAGATTGTAATAAAATTTGCCACTTGCAACTTCGCGCAGACCCGGAACGCCCTTGTGATCGGTGTCTATCTCATACGGGCGGAAGAGCTGTTGCCGTTGCCTTTGCTCCTCGTTAAGATCGGTAGTGACAAGGTCAGGGTTCTGCTCGTCGAACAAGTAGGAGATTGCTGCCTCATCGATAATCGGGTTCCGGAATTTCCGATACTTGAGCTTGATCTGATCCATGACCTTTCCAATCTGGAGCTTCAGCGAATTCAGCGTTGAGCGATCTGCTTTCTTCTGAGCCTTCTTCTGGGCCTTTGTGGGTTCAAGAGGTCCAGTGTCCTCGACCGGTGCAATGGGCAGATCCTCCAATTTACGTTTCTTCCTATTTTCGGGCTCCGGAAATTCTGTTGGTGCTTTTCGAATGAAGTCTTTGATGGCCTCGAAGAACTCCAGGCGCGCGGGCTCGTCTGGCCGCGTCAGGCGGAAGAGATTTTTCTGAGAAAAGCCAAACAAATCCCTGAGCATCTTCTTGTCGGTATCGTCGGCCACGCCCTTCGCTGTCAGGTCTCGTTCCATCACACCCAAGACGAGTACAGGCTCGGTTGGGGCCAGCGTCCGGAGCAGTCCATTGAAGGTGTTGATGGTCGTATCAGCTAGAGAATGATACCAAATGTCGACGTTGGGCAAGTATATCACGCTAGGCTTGTGTCGCTTGACCTCCTCAAACATTTGGACGACGGCTGCTTCCGACGACTGCACATACGGTCAGCTCTGAAGAACCACAACGGAATAATTCAATGACTTACCCTGGTAGAGTCCTTCATCAACGTAGCCAAGTCGAAGCTCTGCACGTGCAGGCCCTCGAACTTACTCAAGAGCGCTGCACCCAGGTACTGTTGGCCCATACCTTGCGTCCCATGTATCAGCAGGCGCGGTCGGAAGACTCTTGAGGTCTCGAATTGCATCGCCATTGTTTCGCGCTCGAACCCGCCCTCGTCGTCTCGTTCATCGTACATCGCTTCCTCCAGAGCTGTTGCTTTACGCTTGCGAGGAATCGCTTCATCGACTCTATTACTGATGGTGGCCAAAGGCTTCCGAAGGAGAGGCTCAATGTCTTTCTTCAACGGGGCGGCGCCAGTGGCAGCGGAACGCTCAGATGAAGGCACTATCTTATTGACCGAGATCATGAAGTCCTTCGCCAGGACCTTGATCTTACTTGGATCAATGATGAGCTTCTTGTCACTTGCATAGATTTGAGGGTATGTGCCTTGCACAGCATTCAAGGCTGCTTCCGTGCAAAGCGCACGAAGATCAGCACCACCGTAGCCACGAGTAATCTCCGCAAGCTGGTCTTTGAACTGCGGTTGGAGAGGTGGATCCCATCCCTTTGTGTGAATGTCAATTATAGCTCTCCTCGACTGCTGTCCCGGAAGGGGGAAGTAGAACTCGCGATCGAAACGGCCTGGTCGTCGCAGTGCTGGATCAACAGAGTCAGGTCGATTAGTTGCGCCAATGACAATCACTTGTCCTCTACCGTCCATGCCATCCATCAGAGCAAGAAGAGTGGCAACAATGGAGGCATGAATTTGCTCCTGCTTGCTTGACCGTACTGGTGCCAGGCCATCGATTTCATCGAAAAAGATGATTGATGGTTGGTTTTTCCTGGCTTCCTCGAAGAGCAAACGGAGCTGCTTTTCAGCTTCACCCACCCATTTGCTTAAGGCATCTGCACCTTTGCGCATGTAGAACGTGACCTTCTTGCCATGAGAGCTCACACTGGATGCCAGCGCCCTAGCAAGCAATGTTTTACCAGTACCAGGAGGCCCATGGAACAGGACACCTCTCGGTGGTGTGACATGGAAGCGTTGGAAGACCTCTGGATACAGTAAAGGCAATGCGACCATTTCCTTCAGCCAATCGATGTGGTCGTCAAGACCACCCACCCCTTGAAAGCTGACGTTTGGATCAACCCCAAGGGGATCCGCATCAGCAAGGGCCTTTTTGTCCTTGACCTTCCCGAGACCAGGAGGCCCACCTCCCGGCCCTTGTATGGCATCGCTCCCGTGTGCCTGTGGGACGTAGGGCTTGGGAAAAGCGGATGTCGGGGTCATGCCAACCTGGCCACCAACACCTTGTTGCCCGCCTGCAGCTCTCTCATCGTCGCTGCTATCGGAATCCATGCCGCCAGTCGTTTCCTGCTGACCGAGAACGGGTGGAGGGCCACCGGCTCCTCCAAAGGGACCAAAGGTAGAGAAAAGGGTGCGGAAACCACCTCCTCCTCCACCTCCGCCCCGCCGGTTGCGCTGAGGTGTCATTGCGGGGACAGCGGGAGCGTCATCATCAGGATCCGGGAGCGCCAGCTCTGGCCTAAAGATTCTATAGTCTGGCCTGTTGCCACGGTTGCGAAGGTTCGTCTCAAATTGGATTTGGCTGTCGTTGCGGGTAGCTTGTCGCTTGCGTGGTCGCGGTCGCTTGTTACGCCTTGCATCGTCTTCAAGATCGGCCACCTCGTCGGCGATTTCGTCAGGATCAAGCTCCTCTTCCGCTTCCTCAGACCGTGGGCGTTGCGAGCGACTTCCCTGAGAGGCTGTCTTCCGCGCAAGCCGGCCTGATCGGCGACCGCCCTGGCTCTCATCGTTGCTGCTCCGGCCCCTTGTCGGCTTCAGCAATTCATCGGACTCAGAGACATTCTCCTCCATATCCGCCTCACCCTCAGATTGGGGCTCAAAATCGCTGCTTTGCTCGACGCCCGACTTTCTTTTACGTAGACCTCTACGTGTGCCCGTCTGAGTAGGCTGAGAGTTGGGAGGCGTTGAGGCTTTACGACGCGACCTGAGTGTTCTCGCCCCTTTCGAGACTGGGCCCTCGTCGTCTTCGTTCTCGTCCATCGATTCCTGCACGACCTGCTCTTCTTCGTTCACGCGTTCCATCTGTATGTCGCCATCTTCTTCGGCGGCAGTTTCTGGTTCTTCATCGGGCGATGTTGCTCGCACCTGTGCATCGATTTCTCCAGCTGCATCATGTAATTGTGTGTAGACGTCTCCTTCCTGAACCACTGGATGCTCTACCGCGGAGTCTTCCTGAGACATCTCCATGATCGCGCTGACGGGAGGCTTTTTGAGCGCCTTGCTACCTCTTGCACCTCGCCTGCTAGGAGGAGGCTCAGGCGTCTCGGTACCTGCCCGAGTGACCTGCTCATGCTTCCCGGAGTCTGTAAGCGCGACCAGCGGGTTCTGCTCGTCATGCGATATGCGACTACTCCGACGTGTTCCTAGCCCTTGACCTAGCGGGGTCGGCTCACGGTTGGGAGCTCTACTGCCCGTACGCGACCGAGTTGCTCGTCCGCCCTCCACGCCCTCCATCTTGACTGGTGGAACTTTCAATTTCACAATAAGCGAGCTGCGTTCCGGCTTTTTCCCTCGCCCAGCCGCACGGCGTATGTCTGGCTCTCGTTCCGGAGCTACGATATCTTCGTCGCTAGGGTCCTCCTCGTATTTGACAGCCTTCTTGGCCGCTGACCGTACGCTTCTGCCAGTTCGTGGATTGCGCTCAACTTCTTCTGACTCTTCGGATTCTGCAAACGACTCTTCTTCGCTGGGTTCGTCACTGTCGAGCTCAATGTCGTCCTCGCTGTCGCCGTACGTCTCCCGTCTTCTCTTGGGCTTGCGCGCAGAAGCTTTGGCCTTGGACTTCTTCGATCGGCCCTGAGGGCGTGGTCGAGGGGATGAAGCAGCTTCGTCAAAGTCTAGGTCATCGCTGTCGGACTTCAAGGGATCGAAAGCCTCGAGCTTTCGTTTGTGTCTGCAGTCGAAAGATTAGCGTAAGTCGAAATGTCGAGGATCACTATCGGACGTCCGCTGACTTACCCGCCGGCCATTCGCGTAGAAAATGGTCAGGCTACGCAAGATTTCTTTCTCACATGCCAGAGTGCAGTCTAGCAATAGTCCTGTTGTTGTTGTTGTGCAAAGCTGAATGCGGTGATCTCCGAGCGACCGGGGCAGACTTGGACCTTTTCGCTGCACTGTCGCAGTCCGTTGCGCGTTGAAGACTCGATTGTCGCGTCGCACTAGCTCGCTGAATGCGCATGCGAGGGCAGCGGAGGAAGTAATGAATGTAGCGAGGAGAGAAGCAGATGATCTGATGCAACGAAGCTGAGTGTGCTGTTGCAGCGGCTCAGGCAACACACATCGGGTTGGGAGATCAGTGAAGGGCGGCGGGAGCGTCCGGTTGGCGACGCTCGGGCCACTTTTGATACTGCTTCCCAATGCGCTAAGCCAACTTTCGGGAACGACTTTTGAATAGATCTGGCGACGTTGGCAGCAACAATGAATATGGCCTTGCGATTTCAGTATATAATGTGGTCATTGGACGTATCTATTTGTACCGAATCAGAGCTGAAAGTTGCGCGATCATTTTCCTACCAAATTTGTCTCTGCTACCGGCCCTCCACCTTCCCTCGCAAGAAATACTTTCTCATCTCTTTGAATATTGTTCCTGCTGCTCGGAGCTGGACCACTGCGGTTGATCTCCCCGGCGCAGCTTTATTTTGACCTCACCTTCTCCAGCAGTAGGGGTGATTGGCACGTGATGTACCCGGCTTAAATCCGGGCAGTCGCTACTCTTCTGGTCCGCTTCATCTGCCCGCATTACTGCGCCAACCCAATCTCCGTCTTTTCGACTTCTTTTTCTCACCTCTAATCTCTGTTGTAAACACCACTTTCTTTCGACAATCATTTCATCGTACTCTTGGCAAATTCGGGTCAATTGCCCGAGAATATGCTAATTGTTAGCCTCACTTGAGAAGACTTACACGCACATGTGGCTGCACCAACGTGTCCATACGATCACAATGTATGGAATTGGTTACTAGAGAACAATAAACGCCTTCGAATTATGCGTGGTGAGCACCTGCACGATGCGACGTTCCAGAAAGCGTTTCAACAGGAGGACAGCTTCGGATGTCAACCTTGCCGAAGGGTCACATCAATGATTTCTCAATCAAATTCGCTCCACAATTGGAGCACTTGTCTTAATCGATCCGGGGGAACATTCCGCTACGTCAATCAAATGTCGACTCTCATTCACATCCGCAAGCGCCTATTCCCTCAGCACCAAGCTACCTGAGTATCTCGAGCCCCTCTTCAATCAGAACTCATCTTTTCCAAATAATCCGTTTCAGATCCAAATGGCCCTCATTGGTATGAAAGTCGATTCTAGCCTTGAATGCATCTCTTTTGTTACCATCTAAACGTCCATTGCTATTCGCAAACCTTTCCAGTGGATTTCCCGGGTATAAACAACTCGTGAAGTAAGACATTCATGGATCACGATAAGAAATGGGTGCCTAGG
Organism: Hortaea sp. C3G1500-4; assembly: GCA_022701445.1. Classification (NCBI taxonomy): domain Eukaryota; kingdom Fungi; phylum Ascomycota; class Dothideomycetes; order Mycosphaerellales; family Teratosphaeriaceae; genus Hortaea; species Hortaea sp. C3G1500-4. The sequence continues at coordinate 1,332,773 of JAJVDI010000001.1, forward strand.
TCATACGCGGCTCACTACAGCCGAAGAACCGTGAGCTGACCTCGGTATCCTATCGCTGTCTAGACTACTTGCATCCGCACGCTTCAATTCGCTCAAAACGCTACTCGCTCCCGCGAAAACATCTAAGCCCGTGCATGCGTCGATATTGAAGCACGCATACTGTAGACATCACTGTCATTTCTCGTATCTCTTGCATCAATCGTGTCCCTTGATCCTCCATCTCTACATTGGCCGGAAGCCAGACGTCCCCTCCGCTGGCTCATCACTAGAACTAGCGTCGGCTGTCGCAACACTCTGATTATACGCTCCCCTGTGCGATGGCGCGTCTTGCTGCGCAGCAGGACCAAGATCCAGCGCCGTAGTTTTACCTCCACCGCTACTATCTCCAGCGCCATCGACACCCTGCGGGCCAGCAGGACTAGCCTGAGGACTCTCCAGCGAGCCATCCTGACCCGAAAGCTCCGGATTCGACATGCGCGCGACTTCCTTCTTCAGCTGATTGAGTTCCTTCTCCATCCGCCGCCCGAAAACGTCAATGTAGTACGTCGCTCCGTTCCAGCTGGCCCAGGCGAAGACTACCATCAGGAAGCCGGCGCCTGCCCAGCGATACCAGAACCAGATCGGGCAGGGCAAGATGGTCAGCATAGCGTAGCTGTACTGGAAGCACATGAAGATGGGTTCCTGCAAGTACTCTGGACAACTCAGGACGAACTTCCCAAGGAAGTTGCCACTGTAGCTGCGCTTGAGCCAAGTGAATGAGGTAGGGTTGCCTGCGGCGATCTTCTTGCGCTTGCGGACTGTGATGAGGAAGTGGTAGCTGAGTTGCCAGACTGCGTAAGGCAACGTCGCCCAAACGATCATGTCTCGGAGGCTGTAGTGTTCAGGTGCGTCCGGCGGCGAGTATTTGATCGTGTGTATCGCTGGGAACTTCTCGCGCTGAAGGCTTTCCGGAATGAGGTGGACGAGGACATGAAGCGTAGCACAAGGCATGATGTGGATGAAGAGTCTGTTCAGCTGTCAGTCTACTGCGAATGCAGTAATCAGGACGATATTGTCCAGGCGTGGATTTGCGCAGGATGACATACGATGTTACCTTGTCAAGGCTATGAAGGACAAGGCTGTTCCTCCACAGTGCTATGGCAACCGCATTGTTACCAAGCGCTAAGCAGTAGGTGCTAATGAACAGGCGCTTCGACTGCGGAAAGAACCAGATCGTAAGTATCAAGAGAAAATTGGTGTAGTAACAAAGGTCGGCCAGGAAATAGTGGTATCCTGTCTTGTGGTATTTGTACCATCGAATAGGCATGAAATATCTATCGAACCTGTCAGAGATCTCCTAGAGGCTTAACAAACAAAGCATGACTTACGCGAGTTGGACGGTGTACCAGTAATGGAAATATTCAGGAAAAGCACCAATTAGGTACGCAGAGATGAAAATGTTGAGGCATGCCGTCAGGAAGGATATCTTCTCGCCAAGAGTGACTGACTTCGAGTCGTTGAACCTCTTGCTAAGGCGGTCAACCGACTTGTTCATGCGTGACCGGTACTTCTCCAGCTGCTCGTCTGGATTCAGCTTCACCCTCTTGCGCCATTCTTCAATAGCGCTTTTATTGGGAAGTGCTCTTGATGCCAGCCTCTCTTTCTGCTTCCTGACCTTCTCAGCTTGGTTGTTCAAGGCATTCTGCAAGCTCTCCAGCCGCTGCGGAAGGGCAAAATTTTCCAAGATGTCGAATATGGTCAACCTGTCCACGGGTGGAAAGTCGTTCTGGCCGAAAGCGTCGAAGTCTCCGCTATCGTTGTCCGCACTGGTGGTCCGCGACATGGCCGTCATACCTGCTTCAGAAGGACTGTAAGGATCGTCACCCGTTCCTGACACTACTGACAAATAGTCTGCCGCTTCATTCTCGCCGTATGTAGCCTTTGTGTTGCCATTTGTCTTAGAGTCGCTCGGCCGACGTGTTGAGCTTTCCTCCTTCGCTGCCGCCATTTGGGCCACGTTCCTACCCACCGCGGGCTTTGTTTAGGTGAGTTCAGTAGCGATGTGGTCCAAGATTACGGATGGCTTGTGTCGTTAGAGTCGCTCTCGTCGATTTGGTTTCAGCAACGCTGGGTCGCAACTGTCTGCAAGCCTGTAGCCGCAAAGGCAGGCCCTCCTCTTTGCCTAGGCCGATTCAACTGGGCGCGATCTTTACGGCTTGCAAGCGTGTCTTCCAATGGACAGTCGGCGATCTTGTTTATGCACGTAAGAGCTGAGTCCTCGGGTTGAACAGGACTTGTGCGAGCAGGACGCGTAGGATTGGAGTGAGAAGAGAGAGGGTGTGGAAGAAGGGGCTTCAATTGCTTGCAATATTTACAACCTGAGCGTGCCCTGACCATGAAATGCCATTCGCCGACGTCACAGCACAGTAAAGCTCCAGCTGGGATCTGATGTGCGCTGGCACGGTCAGAAGTCGTGTACGGCGAGACGCTAGCCCAAAATCGCCAGACGCGACGACGCGTGAATCTTGCCCCGCGACTTGGACCACGACCGAACATTCAACATACCTACCACACACTCTTGAAGCAAACCTGTACGCTCGACAGCAGACATTCGTGGGAACGAAGCGACATTGATATAAGTAATGAGTCCCTAGTGTCCTGGCGTAGGACACGGCAGAGCAGAGTCACTCCCACCGCGCATCTAGACTCAGCTAGCCTTTCAAACGACGCGACGCCGCCAACATGGGCAAGCTCATTGCCCTCGAGATCAACTCTTTCAAGAGTTGGTCGGGAAGACACACAATCCAGTTCGGCGACTCTTACTTCACCAGTGTCATCGGCCCCAATGGCAGCGGCAAGTCGAATACCATGGACGCGATATCCTTCGTCCTGGGCATCAAGTCGTCGCATCTTCGATCTACGCATCTGAAGGATCTCATTTACCGTGGACGCGTTCTTAAGCAGTCCAAAATAAACGCCGACGGGACAGCGGTGGATGATGATGGGGAAGAAGAGGGCGATGCGAACAGCAATGCGGAGGCAGGAGCAGACGATGACGAGGCTGAAACACAAACGAGCACGCAGCGCAGTGATCCGCAAAGTGCATGGGTGATGGCATTGTATGAGGATGACGCCGGAGAAGAACAACGCTGGAAGCGCAGCATTACTGCCACCGGCCAGAGCGAGTACCGCATCAACAACCGGGTGGTGACCGCCAAACAGTACAACGAGGCACTGGAAGCCGAGAACATCTTGATCAAGGCACGCAACTTCCTGGTCTTTCAAGGCGATGTCGAATCGATCGCCAATCAGAATCCGAGGGACCTCACGCGTCTGATTGAGCAAATCAGCGGTTCGTTGGAGTACAAGGCAGAATATGAGCGTTTGAAGGCCGAGAAAGAGAAAGCCGATGAGGAGCAGGCTTACAAGCTGCATCAACGGCGTGGCATAAATGGCGAGATCAAGCAGTATCAGCAGCAGAAAGAAGAACTTGATCGCTTCACGACAATGGAGGAAGAGAGGGATCAAGCCATTGTGACGCATGTCCTTTGGAAGCTTTTCCACTTCCAGCGCACGATCGAAGATAGCGCAGCCGACATCCAGAAGCACCAGGAGGAGCTGAAGGAGTTTCGTCGCAATGTTCAGAAGTATGAAGACCGTCTCGAGGAGGCTCGTAGGGAGCAGACCAAGGTTGGCAAGGAGGTCAGCAAATACGAGCGTGAGATCAAGCGCAAGGAGAAAGCCGTGGAGGAGAAGGAGAACGCACTTGTGCCTGTCGACGAGAAGCTGGATCTAACGCGGAAGAAGGTCACAGCGGCAGAGAGTCATCTGGAAGAACGGCGCAAAGAGTACGAAGAGCAGAAGCGCCTGTGTCAGAAGCACCAAAACGATCTCAAGACTGTTGAGAAATCGAGACAGCGCTGGGAGGATGAGTGGAGAGCGCAGCAACAGCAGGCAGGTCGCGAATTGAGCGAACAGGACATGCAGGAATATCAGCGCCTCCAGGGCGAAGTCTACAAGCGTACCGGCAACGACCAGACTAAGCTAGACAACATTACGCGCCAGCTCAAGACGGATGAGGAGACAGTGAATAGCCTGAAGTCGAAAGTCGAGAGTACAGAGGCCCAACTCAGCAGCCTTGAAGGCGAGGTCGCTAGCTTGACCGAGCGCCGAAACGAGCTTAACCATACCGTCAAGTCGACCACGAAGGAAATCGACGCGAAGAAGAAAGCGATCAATGCACTGACTTCGGAGCGAGAACGAACAAATCAGAAGCGCCACGAGCTTGACGAGAAGCTAGCGGAGGTCTTGCGCAAGCTCCGTGATGCTGTGGACCAGCAGCGGGCATCGCACAAGGAGGCGACTCAGCGGGAGACTGTTGCGCAAATGAAGCGCATCTTTCCAGGTGTGCGTGGAATGGTGCACCAGCTCTGTCGGCCCAAGCAAAAGAAGTACGAGGCAGCCGTCGTTACTGCTCTAGGTCGCCACTGGGACTCTGTCGTTGTTGACTCCGAGAAGGCAGCCAAAGACTGCATGGCCTACCTTAAGGATCAACGCGTAGGCCAGATGACTTTCATTCCGCTCGACACCATCATACACAAGCAGCCCAACGCCAATCTGCGCGGTCTGCATCAAGGTGTCCGCCTGGCGATCGATACCATTGAGTTTGACAATAACGTCGAACGCGCTATGAGCTTTGCATGTGGCAATACAATCGTTACTGACAATCTCAAAATCGCCCGCAATCTCTCTTACGAAAGAAATGTTGATGCTAAAGCTGTCGCACTTGATGGCACGGTCATTCACAAGGGCGGTAACATGACCGGTGGTGCGGAGCCTAGCGACAAAAAGCGCCGCTTTGAGGAGACTGAGGTCGAAAATCTGCGCCAGTTGGCGGAGAAATTCAGGGCGGATATCGATGCTCTGCCAAAGGGCCACAAACGCCAGGCTGAAGAAGAACAGCTGCAATCGGAGCTTACTGGTCTAGACACAAAGCTGAAGTACGCTCAAGAGGAAGTCAAGGGCCTTGACCGCAACATTCAGTCCAAGAACAAGGAAGTGCAGCACATCCGGACACAGCTCAACGAGGCGCGACCCAAGTACCAGGAGCAGTCGCGTGGCTTGGAGACGCTGCGCGAATCACTTGAACAGTATGCCCAAAGCATTGCTGAGGTCGAAGACGAGATTTATGGCGATTTCTGTCGTCGCCTGGGCTTCGAGAACATTCGTGGCTATGAGAAGCTACAAGGCTCGCTACAACAAGAAGCCAATCAGAAGAGGCTGGATTTCATGAACCAAATCTCACGTCTTCAGAATCAGATCAGCTTTGATACCCAGCGCGTGACGCAAGCCGAGCAGCGCATCAAGAAGATGGAAGAAACGCTGCAAAAAGATGAGCAACTGATTGCCCGCCTTGAACAAGAAAGGGAGGAGATCGCTGGCGAGCTCGACACTTTCAACGCCGAGATTGAGGATTTCAATGACAAAATGGAAGAGTTCAAGAAGCAGTACGAGCAGCGAGGTGAGAAGGTCAACGAGGCTCGCCGCGAAGTGCAGAAGCGTAGCAAGTCGGCCGAGAAGGCACTCAAGGAAGTCTCGGCTCTCGAAGCCGAGGTGCAAAGGGCTTCAACGCAACGATACACAGTGCTGAAGCAAGCTAAGCTGGAAAATACCAAGATCCCACTGGAAGCTGGAAGTCGGAAGCTTGATTCGCTGCCGTTGGAGGATGCTGTTCTCGAGGAGCCAGATGAAGACACTATGGACGTTGACGGCGAAGAGCGTGGCACTCGCGTCAATGATTATGGTATTCACATCGACTTTTCCGACCTTGACGATGACCTTCAAGACGACAATAGCGAGGACTGCGACGCGCAGCTCTCCGAGAAGATCTCCAAAATTCAAGAAGAACTTGAGAAGATCAACCCCAATTCGCGTTCAGCCGACCGGCTGGAGGCTACCTCAGACAAACTCCGCGCCACCGAGCGCGAATTCACTGACGCTCGCACCGCAGCCAAGAATGCGACAAGGGACTTCGAGCACGTCAAGACCCAGAGGAAGGAGCTGTTCGACAAGGCGTATTTCCACATCAAGGAGCAAATCGAGACGGTGTACAAGGACCTCACCAAAACCAAGAGCTTCCCGCTCGGTGGCTCTGCGTCTATTGATGCAGAGGAAGAAGACGAGGGCTACCTCGCAGGCGTGAAGTACCATGCCATGCCGCCTCTGAAGCGCTTCCGCGACATGGAGCACTTGTCCGGAGGCGAAAAGACTATGGCGGCCCTAGCGTTGCTCTTCGCAGTCCACACATTCGCGCCCTCGCCGTTCTTCGTACTGGACGAGGTAGATGCTGCGCTCGACAACAACAACACCACCCAGCTAGCAAACTACCTTAAGGAGCATGCAGGCCCGGGGATGCAGTTTGTGGTCATCTCGCTTAAGACCGGCCTTTTCCAGAATAGCGAGACGCTGGTCGGTGTCATGAGGGATCAGGCGAAGAATAGCTCACGGGCTTTGACGCTGGATGTAAGTGTCTTTGTGAAGAATTTCTCCATACAAATCGGTACTTGTGCTAACCCTCTTCTGCAGCTTCGCAAGTACCAGACGCCTGTTCCAGCCGCTGCGTAAGCGTGGCTGTGTAAGATACCTCAGCTGGACACAGCTCATGATGATTTCAAAGATGGAGGTTTGGCGTTGCCGTGAATAGGATGAGAGGGATGTATGAGTGTGGCTTGAGTTTCTGTCCCTCTGATGAAATGGATCTCGCACTTGCGTACAAATAAATTTACGTAGCTTTCTAGCAGATGTCGTCGGATTGCGTAACGTATGATAATAAGTCAAGTGAGCCCCAGGAAGACCTCTAGTCTCCACCAACGAACGCCATGTCTGTCCGGGTATCATTCCCAGCCTTTGCCCAGATAAACGCCATACAATCAATCCAATGTGCATTGTGATGAAGTCAGCAATCATGTCACCATCCTCATTTCCTCATCGACATCTCTGCCTTCCTCTCTAAGTGCGTCGAGCTCTTCGGGCTTGAGTGCAGCTACGCTTGCGTCCAGGTCGGCCACCACGTTCTCCAGCCCTTGCACAAGCGTTGCGATCTCACTCCGCTGCTGCAACACGCGATCTAGAAGTTCCGAATTCTCCGCTTGCGTTGCTTCCTGCTGCTGCTGGATATCCTGCGATGCCTGCGCGAGTGAAGGGGAGAGGTGAGCTAGGTAGAGCTGTGCTGCAGGGAGCGTATGGGGCCTAAGGTTACCGCGATCAGAATGGTGATCCTCTTCTTTTGCTGGCAGTCATCATTTTGATTTCGATATAACACTTACGGCATCGGGGAAGATTCGACCCCTTCTTCTTGCGCTCGCGTCTTCCGTCGCTTGGCTTCCTCGACCAGCCTGTCCAATTCGTTCAGGCTCGGTACCACATTACGATCCCGTAGTACGTCCTCGAAGTTGCTTCGCAGCTGGTTCCCTAGCTTTTCGTTGAATTGCTCGTGCAGCTGCCGCATCGATTGTGGGACCTCTCGGGATGGGGTCGGGAAGCATTTGGCAAAGTTGTCGTAGGAGCAGGTCTTGAGGACGTGGTTGATCGCATCGTTGTAGAGTTTCTGCAGGGCTGCTGCTCGCGGTCCGGGGGCTGAAGCTACGGGGGGCGCTGATGCTGGCGACGGTGATCGATCGAGAGGGGCATTCTGTAATTCGGCTGCCATTATGCTCCGCGTGTCTTGCGTCGTGAGACGAGTCTTGCTTTCGGTGGATCACATGTCAATCCTGGATCGCGTTATGTTCGTGACGCGGGAGTAAACACTTTTCCAAATTCGGTATGGCGAAGGCCGTGCGGGGATGTGCAGCTCCACAACCTCAGGCATGAATTCCGGAGCTGAAGTGACGCGCGACTTGCTCTGGCGCGCAGCTTCGCCCGCTGTCTGTCCATTGATCTGCCACTTCACCTTCATCTCTGCACCTGATTCCATGTAACTAAAACCCTTTTATACTTCGTTCATTTCAAAGCTTTGAACAACCGACCCTCTTGACCCAAGTCTGTCACCACCGTTTCGACGCGCCGAACGAGCGCTTCAATAGCATCCACCACTATGGACTATGCTAAGAAGAAGGTACGCAAACACACTGGTATATACTGCACGAGCGTGCAGCATTGGGACGCATCGTAACAATACTGTGGTAGAACGATGAGTTGATCTCCCTCTGTAAAGAGCGCGGTCTTCAGCACACGGGCAAGAAGTCAGACTTCGTCAAGCGGCTAGAAGAGTACGACGCGGCGCAGAAAGGCGAACCGCTGCCGGCTGTACCTGCTTCCAAGGCTGCAGGGCTCGAGGATGACATCGACTGGGACGACGAGCCGGCTGCGACTGCGGAGGGAAAGGCTGCTACCACGGAAGCTGCAAAGGAGACGCTGGACGCTGGTGGAGTAGGCGAAGTCAAGAACCCAGTCGACGTGCCAAACCAGACTCTTGTTGAGGACCCTGCGAAGGAGAACGAGCTCTCAGTTGCACCTCCAGCATCAAACGGCGACGCAGCTGCGGCAGCGACAGCTGAACCGGCGAAGGAAAAGAGCCCCGAGAAGGACTTTACCAGCGGCATGGGCGAGCGTACTATCGAGGAGGAGATTGAGAAGCGCAAGGCACGGGCTAGGAAATTCGGTTTGCCAGAAGATTCAGAGGAGATCAAGCTTCTTGAGCGCGCCAAGAGGTTTGGCACTTCTAACGTTCCTGGCTTGTTGAATGCGGCGCTCACTACCGACAAGAAGGAGAAGAAGAGAGCAGCTGAGGCGCTGGAAGAGGGCAACATCAGAAAGAGGAGCAGAGGTCCCAAAGGCGGCCGAGGAAGAGGTATGGGCAACAGGAGAGGAAGCAACAGGGGCCCGAAACCGGATCGTGACAGTTTGCCGAAGACTGCGGCAGGCCAAGGTAGCTGGATGACGGAAGAAGATAAGAAGAAGGCCGAGGCAAGAAAAGCAAGATTTGGTGCCCCAGCGTAAAACGACTTTGGAGAAAACGGACGCGAAGCGCGCGAGCGAAGATCGAGACTGGCGACTTTTCTTTTTGTACTAGTACCCGCGATTGGCCACCGAGAGACTCTCTACATGCGCAGCTTATCTGCTGCGACTCACTAGCAAATTTATGAATGCCAGCCTGCAACGGCAAGTTTCCTTGACATGTGGAATTCTTTTCATTCAGCCGTTCCTGGCGTCTTCTCGAGCAATATTAGACACACGGTCTACCCGATGCAAGGCGTCACCTCAGCTCGGATCATGCACGCACCTTGTGCTCACATCGAAAAGCTTCGGCAGGAGCTCAAACTGACTCGGGAAGTGACATTTTATTCCACTTCTGCAAAGCATTGGAAATGACAGGCGGTGTTGCGACATCACGCATGGCCAACATTGACGGGGTCGACTTGTGACCTTCTCATAACTTTGAATTTGCAGTCTTAAGCTCTTCCTTGGGGGACCACACCTGGATCTCAGAAATGCTGTGATATTGAGCAGGGAAGAACTGCGGCCCAAGGATCTTCTTCACAACTTTACCAGTTCCGGATTTTGGAAGCTCCCCATCGACCATCCGAAGCAGAGTAGGCAATTTGTATCCGGCCAGCCTCGCTCTAAGGTCCTCTCGGAGCTTGTGCAGTGTCAGCTTATTGGCTCTCAAAGTGCTGTCTTCGGCGTCGTCTTTGAGAACAACAGCACTTGCTACTCTCTCGCCGAACTCTTCGTCCGGTACACCAACAACCATCACTTCCGATACGTACGGAAGTGCCATGATCTCCCGCTCTATGTCAAGCGCTGAGAGCTTATATCCGCCCGACTTGATGATGTCGACACTGGCGCGACCCATGATCCAGTACCAATCGCCCTCGCGTCTGGCAATATCGCCGGTCTTGTAATACCCATCCTCAGTGTGCGCAGATTGCGTAGCCTCAGGGTCGAACAGGTATTTGGAGAACATCTCTGGGCTCTTCACCAGGATCTCGCCCTCATCGCCCTCGCTGAGCCTCACATCGCAGCCGGCGAATAGTTTGCCTACGCTGCCATCTGGTACCTCAGGCGGACATGGATATGGTATTTTGAACACCGCCCCGATCTCTGTCGCGCCATAGCGAAGCAAGATCCTTTTGTTAAGAATGTCCGTCCAGAAGTCTGCGATGGGGGTTGGCAAGGCAGACGTCCCACACAAGCAGGCTCGCAATCCTCTTGCGCCTGCAATATACTCGTCTATCTCAGCTTGCGAACGTTTAGAGATCACACTTTCAAAGTGCCGCTTCATACGCAGATAGATTGTAGGCACGCCGGAGAAGAATGTTAAGCCGCCTTTGCGCCAGCGCTCCCATGTCCACTCTGGGCTAAAGGAGCCGGATCGAAACTCTATCTTGGCACCGGAGATGAGGAAGGGGAAGAACATAATTCCCAGGCCTGTCGCGTGATGCACTGGCAGGACATGAATGAGCGTATCTTCCTGCGTGACGTGGTAATGGTCTGCCACTGCCAATGCCCCCTCGAAGGTGTATCCCCTTCTCATCACTGACCCCTTCGGAGGACCGGTCGTACCTGAAGTGAAAATAACCACTGCAGGATCGTTGTCGCTTAAGTACAAGTCGCTAGAGGTTATGAGCTCATCAGGTCGAAGAGCTTGGGTGAAGGTTGATGAAGCAATAGGTACGCAGGCAAATGTGCTCTTGCTATCGCGGTCCCGCACCAGCTTCTCGACCGCTATACCTAGCTTTAGTGCACCGGACGACACACAGACGGCTGCAGACCGCGACTTGGTGACGAAATAGAGTGCTTCCTCTGCGGGTACCGCCACAGTCATTGGCACGACGGCGGCTCCAAGAGCTAAGACTGCAAGCATCGCCACCGTATATTCGTAGCCTCCAGGCGCGAGAACAGCAATATAGACCTCTCTCCTGTGATTCAGTGCATCACGGGCAGGCGGTGTCAGATTGCGCCAGATTCTGCTCCGGAAATGGACCACGTCACTGAGGAGCTGGACGTGCGTCGCTTCGTGTCCCGTATTGTCATCCCGTACGCATACGCGTGGCGGATCATGGTGAGCGAAACGGATTAGGCGGTTGAATAACGAATGGTTCGGCAAGATGTTGTGGCCGACATGCTTGGGAACATTTAATGTCCTGTCTCCGTCCATCCTAGGGTGAAGCTCTTGACCCTCTCCAGGAATCGCCGTGCCTTCAAGAATCCTCGCGGCGGTTTCGGGTGATCTCACAGGCGCTACATCGGTGGGATCGCCTGTGGCTGTAGAGCTTGAGCTAACGAGTTGCCGTTCGAGGGTCCTGAACAGGGTGGTTATACTTGGGTATCCTTTGTTCATAGGCTTGATCAATTGTGCATCTGTCCTTGCAGGAAGCACCTGGTTAGCTGATCTTGCATGGCGATCTTTCTTAGGCGATATCGCTGCTGCATTCCATTGCCGTGCTATCCCCAGAAACCTGGAGAGATGTGGGGTGGACGAAGCGGGGTCGGCTTCAGCTGTCCGAGGATGTATGGCTCCGACCTTGGATTCGCGCATTGCTCATTGAAATGATCGCCGGCCCGTTAATGCAAAAGCTCATGCTAATACTCTGTGATGCTACCTGCCGTCTGATGGGTCATTATTGAGCAAGCATCATCGCTTCAAAGCAGGTCTCTAAGACTTATCAGAAATTCTTCAAGCATACAGCAAGAGACTGGTGCATTGCGCTTTTGGAGCTACAAAGGAGGCTTGCGATCACCAGAACATGCCGGACTTTACAGATCTCCTCAAACCAGCTACCCCCGATGGACCAGCAATTCTGGCCAAAGAGCGACAGCAATCTGACGTTTCAGTGGACCAACTAGCAGAGCATCTCTTTTCCCGGCAAGACTTTCTCAGACGACAACAACGCATACTGAGGGTTTTGGAAAATGACAAGCTTTTCAAGAAAGCGAAGCAACAAAATCTATCACGGCCTGAGCGCTACCAACTAGGATTGGCGCGAGCTAAACAGTTGCGGCGCTATGCAGATCAGTATCGTTGGGATGGCGAGGACTTGGACATGGCCCAGTATCTCTGTGACGATGTCAGCCCTTATATGGTGCACTACTCCATGTTCATAACCACTATTCGGGAACAGGGTGATGAAAACCAGCGCTCGTACTGGCTACCCAAAATCGAAGCCATGGAGGTTATCGGATGCTATGCCCAAACTGAGCTTGGCCACGGCAGCAACGTTCGAGGCATCGAGTGTGAAGCTAGATGGTGTCCGCAGGAAAGGGAATTTGTGTTGCATAGTCCAACTCTGACCGCCAGTAAATGGTGGAACGGCACAATGGGACGGACTGCAAATCATGCGATTGTCGTGGCTCATCTACTGGTGCCTAAGTCGCCCGACTCAAGCGACCACGTTGACCATGGTCCCCATCCATTCGTCGTCCAGATCAGGGATACGAAGACTCAGAAGCCACTGCCCGGAATCGCGGTAGGTGACATTGGTCCCAAATACGGTTATGCTCCGATGGACAACGGCTACATGCTCTTTGACCACGTTCGCGTCCCGCACTCAGCTATGCTCTCACGATACTCATGGGTCGATCCAAACACCTGCACCTACAGTAAACCTGCAAATCCTGCGGTCGTATATGGCAGTTTGACCGCAGTCAGAGCCAGTATTATCATGCACGCTCGGTTGATCATGGCCCGGGCGGTCACGGTCGCGGTGAGGTATACCTGTGTGAGGCGGCAATTCCAGGATAGAGACAGCAAAGACAAAGCCGCACCGGAACTCTCTGTGCTCGATTATCCGACTGTTCAGATACGAATCTTGCCATTACTTGCCACGATGTTTGCTCTACATTATACTGGTGCAGCCATGCAATCGCTATACGAGGGCACAAGGGCCAAGATTGACCAGGGCGATTTCAGTAAGCTTGCAGTCCTGCATGCTCAGTCGTCTGGGCTGAAGAGTCTTTGCACTGAACTGGCCGCAAACAGTATCGAGACCTGTAGACGGGCATTAGGCGGCCATGGCTTCGGCGGAGGGAGTGGATTAATCCAGCTCAATAATGATTATTTGTCAAAGCCTACAGTTGAGGGAGATAACTGGATGATAACGCAGCAGACTGCTAGTTATCTCATCAAACGTATGGCTGCGGCAGTCGCAGCTAAAGGCGAGAGTCAAGATGAGGTTGAAGCGGCTTGTCGTGATTGGCTTCGCGCTGGTCGCGCGAGCGGAGGAGCACCGCTGAGAATCTTTGACGATGACAAGCAAATTGTAGAGGCTTTCAGTCGTCGGTCGCGATACTTGACATATCAGGCCTATATGCAACGAGAAGTCAAGAAGCGTAGCTGGAACAGCATGCTTATCCAGCTTCGAAAAGTCAGCCATGCTGAGTCGCAATCGATACTGGTTTCTAACTTCTATGATGCGTTGCAACGATCCGATGAAGATCTACGGTCCGGGGTGCGAATACATTTGCAGAAGCTGTTTAAGTTGTTTGCATTGTACACCATGGACCAAGAGGCCCGAGACTTCCTCAAAGCACAAGCCGTTTCTGATGAGGATCTTGATCAACTACCTGAAACGATCCAGACGTTGATGGCAGACATTAGACCGCATGCTGTAAACCTTGTCGATGCTTGGAGAATACCAGACTACCTGCTTGACAGTGCACTTGGCCGGTATGATGGCAAGGTCTATGAGGATTTGTTCAATCGCGCACACAGGTTAAACCCACTGAACGACATTACCTTCAATCCATACTACCAAAATGAAGAAATCGTCATGGGCCAGGGAAATGACGAGCTGAAGAAGATCATGGCAAAGCTTTGATGGACAGTGAGGAGACATGCTCCTTCGCGTCACATTTATATCTTCGCCTTTGCAGGCCGATCGGTCGGCTTGCCATGTATATAGCTGATATCACGAAACGCCCTTCCAGCTTCACCATAAAGTTCGTTTCTCAGCAGTGAATAAACGCCCATCTTCGCTTTAGGAGCCCATTGCTTTGCAAGCTCCATAGCTACATCAAACATCTTGTCAGGTTCGGCGACCGCATCAACAATGCCATCCTCTAGCGCCTCCTTGCCAGTCCATCGATGCGCTTCAAGCAGCATCTTGCGAGCTACCTGCGGTCTCAACTTAGCCCGTGGCAAGGCACCGATTCCTGGGAAGTGGAGTCCGAGGTTAACCGGGGGCATGGAGAAGAAACCGCGTTGGCTATTCATCACGCGGTAGTCATGCGAAAGGGCGAAGGGTCCAGCACCTCCGAAAGTATGGCCTGTGATGAGAGCTATAGTTGGCAGTGGGAAGTCGACGATTGTGGCCAGCAAAGGGAAGAATCCTTCCGAGTTGGCATATGGATTCCGGTCCGACTCATCAAGTTCAAGACCCTAATCAGAGAGCTGATTGTCAGCCTGTCGAATACGTTTTGATAGTGATCCACTGACTGTGCACCAGAACTTGGCATCGTTGCCTTTAGTTATAACAGCACCCTCACTGCCAGGGCCGACCGTCTTCCTAACAGTGTTGAATGTGCGGATGAGCTTCTGACAATAATCGCTGTTCAGGCGGTTTTCAGGCGCCTTGCGCATGGTGATGACGAAGATATTTCCATCATAGCGGTCGAGAGCCAGATCTGTGTCGTTCACGATTGATTGCGCCATTGGTTCGTTCTGCATTGGTCAAATGTATGGTCAACATGTCCTCTATCGTTCATCAACTCGTATTCAAGGGATGGCATTGGTCGCTCTTCCCTGCTCGGATTGCCGAGGCTCGAAGCGATGCGGGGCTCTTCAAGGACAGGGCATGCTTCAAGGCTGCGATACATCACTTCAACGGTACACTTTTCCACGTTGGGTGTTTGGGATCTGTTGTTTTCCGACAGCAGTAGAATCGTTGAACATGACCCAGATAATGGCGTGCACCCGGATAGATTTCGATTCGGATGTGCGCCAATAGTCATCGGCCGCCCTTTCGCTTCTGCTAAAAGCAGCCTCTTGGAACTGGCTCTGCATCACGATCACAGAAACGTTATAGTGTACGATCTGGACAGAAGGCTCGGCTTGATTTTGCTGTGGTGAGGATGCAACATCCTTCGTCCACCAGCCGCTAAGTCTGCAACACGTCGTGCATCCCCTGTATTCCCTGCGCTCCAATTGCCAGATCGGTGGGAGTAGGATCAAATACTCCCCAATGCAAACAAGTTTAGCGGGGCTCCAATAGTGTGAAACGATTCTATCCATCGCATTGGGCCAATAGACCCTCGCCGCAGCAAAGAAGCAAAGACCAATGCCTGAAAAGCACCAGCACGGGACTTGCATCACGCCATACGCCATACGCCACACGCCGTGTATCTTGTAAACGCATTACATTTTGCGTTTCCTGAATGTGTTCGCGGATGGCGTCAG
This sequence comes from Hortaea sp. C3G1500-4, assembly GCA_022701445.1. Lineage (NCBI taxonomy): Eukaryota > Fungi > Ascomycota > Dothideomycetes > Mycosphaerellales > Teratosphaeriaceae > Hortaea > Hortaea sp. C3G1500-4. Next base: position 1,348,146 of record JAJVDI010000001.1, read on the forward strand.
AGCAAGTTAGTTTGAAGGGTCTTCGTCTCACTTCGGCTGAAAACATTTGGGTACTAGACACTAGTTCACAGCTTTACACTGTGGCAGCGATCGGCTGGAGTAACCTCTCAATGTTCCAATGTTCGGATCGAAGACGTGCTTGAGAGACATTGCAATAAAGTCCTTGGAAGGCTGGTTTGGCCAACGGCCAGGAGACCGCAATGTTGATAGGGGACAAGAAGAGCTCTGCGAAGACGCAAGCGGACATACGCCCAGGGATCCTTGCCTTCAACTTGCAGAGCTGCTTTAGATAGCGAAGCGAACTGCAGGTAAGTCTCACATATTTAGCTCTCTTCTGCCTTGGTATCGCTTCGCCAAAGCTGGCATAAAGACCGGGTTGTTGGCCAGGGCAAAGACAACATGATGAGAAAAGTGGCGGGCCATCATGAAACGAAGCGCCGTTAAGTTTGGAAACATGGCGAGGAGGATAGCGGCAATGGTTGAGTCGTGACTTTGCCAGTCGTGCCACAGGCGCCGTGCTATGAACATATTCCGACGATGCGAATGGTCGCGTGGCGTTCAACCACAACTCCAAGCGACAATACGAAAGATGCGCCTTTGTTGCTGTGATGCTTATACCAGTGAGATGTTTCTCTGTCTTCCCAACTCACAAGCACGACAGCTGGCTTGGCTTGGCGGGAGCAGCCGCTTTGTCGGCTAAACTTCTGGGGGGCCTGAGCCACAACGTCGAGAACATCCCGTCTGCAACAGCATTCACACCGGCAGTTATCAGTCACTCACCGAGTCATGCCATAGAGACCAGATGGACGCCGAATTGGCCACATGTCTCAAGTTCTGGTCCTTGTCATGAATAGTATTCCGCCTTGGTCTCAAACACATACGGATGTATTTTTCACCGCCCCAATCCACGCAAGCAAAAGCCCTTCGTCGCTTGGGGTCTCGCGAAATGTTACTTGTCAAAGTCGCACACAATTAGAGAGTCATTGGCAAAGCTCGACGATTGCCACCTTGATCTGTCTGTACCAACATTGAAGCCAGATCAATGGACGACGTCTGAACTTTGTTCTGACGCCTAGCACCTAAAGGAACGCGCCACCTTCTGGCTCATGCCGCCTACTCATGCATGATCGTCCGCAGGACATCCACACTATGCAAACCCTACCTGGACTTCGCATTCGAAATTGGCAACACGCGAACCCCGAGCGGGTCAACCCCGTCTAGTAAAACATCCAGGTTGTTGGCCCGCAAGGAAGGCAACCTACTGCAGCAACCGTGCACTGCCGCTTTCTCCTGTATTCCAAAATGGTCACATCTTGTGTAAGTCCAGGGTAGTCGCGAAATCCAGAAAGGCACATATGAGAGCCAGATGCCTCTCGGCGCGCGGCGTTCTCTTTCTACCCAGTCCCTCGTTTGACTGTCCATTCGCTTGCACCTCCATTTGCAGAGGCCTGGTGCCCTCGTTCTAAACTTTCTCCCTTCTAATTGACCCTTACCCTTGTCCATCGTTGTAAATGCTTTCAAACGTCTAACGTAACATTCGTTAAATTTGCTGTCGTTCAAAGCACTTGAGGTGCCCCCTTATTGACATTTGTCAACCATGGCTTTTCTTACTATCACTATTATTACTGCGGTCATTGCGACGGTATCCATTATACGATATTTGGAGAATGCCGCCAAAAATCGTCTTCCAAAAGGCGTGAAACCGCTTCCCGGCCCGAAGGGTATGTCATATAGTTTACTGCATTCTGAGTCCACAACGGATACTGACTCTAACAGGTCTACCACTAATCGGAAGCGTTCATGAGCTCCCGGAGAAGAATAGCTGGTTGAAGTTCCATGAATGGGCCGAACAATATGGTCCTATCTATCAAGTAAATCTCGCAGGTGTGAATCACGTCTGGATAGCCCGAGATCATGTTGCAAAGGACCTCTTGACAAAGAAAGGCGCAATTTATTCAGATCGGCCACATATTCCTGCCCTTGAGCGAGACAACCGCGACAGTGGACAGTACCTTCCACTTATGAGCCGGAACGCCTTATGGACCAGACAGAGACGCTTTGCAAAGCAGATCATGGACACTTCCGAAAAAGCATCCTTTTACGGCTACCCAGAGCTTGAGGCAGTCCGCCTCCTTGGTGAGCTTATGACCAACCCGTCCCAATACAATGTAGCAATGGAGTCCTTCATCTCCCGCATCACCAGCCGACTAGCATGGGGCACATCTGCTTCGTCGGACGAACTCAAACAGCGAGCTAGAGAACTTCTCATTGGCGTCTCACCAACTGGCGCTTTGGGCAACAAGCTGCCTTTCATCATGTCTCTCCCCGAAAAATTGATCTCTGCACGAGCTTGGGAAAGCCGGCGTTCTCGAACCGAGCGCAAGTTCTTTGAACAGATGCAGCATCAAGTTCGATCCGAAATGGACGACTCTACACAGTCGAAACCGTCATGGATGCGCTCTTTCCTGGAGAACAAACTCAAATGGGGATTCGCATCAGACTTGGAAGGTGCCTTCGCCGTCGGCATGCATGGTATCGCTGGAGCTCTCACCATTGCAGCGCCTATGCAATCCTTCTGTCTTGCCATGTGTCACTATCCACAGTACCAAAGTATACTTTACGAGGAAATCGACAGGGTACTTGGCGACCGAATGCCAACATATGGCGACCTGCAAGATATGCCAGTTCTCAGAGCGTTCATCAGGGAGACCTTGCGCTGGCGTCCACCAGTGCCGACCGGTATCCCTCATGAGTCTACTGAGGATGACACCTATGAAGGCTTCCACATACCTGCAGGTTCCGTTATGCATCCTCTCGAATGGTCCATCTCACGCGACCCGGAAGTATTCCCTGAACCTGATGAGTGGAATCCGCTTCGATGGCTAGATGAAGACTTCCCTACGTACCAAGAGCCATTGACGAAGTTTCCCACTATCACTGAGTACAGTCAATTTGGCTACGGCCGACGTACTTGCCAAGGTATGGGTGTCACTGAAGCCGACCTTTTTGTCGGCATAGGCAGCGTTGCTTGGCTCTTCTCTATGCAGGCGAACGAAGACGCTGTAACTCCTGAAAAGCCAATGATCTCTGAAGCCGAAGCTGAAGCCGAGTCTTGGCTTCAGGAGGAAATCAGGTTGGCTGATGAACGTGTTGGGGGTAAGAAGCTCTCCGAGGCGGAACTGGAAGCTGAGTCCTGGCTGCAAGAGCAGACCAAGGACATTGAAGATGAGCAAAATCAAGCGGAACCGACCATCCAGGAGCTAATGCCACACCGTCCACCACCAACCCCACCTATAACGCTCCCGCAAGATTCGCAGGTCGCTGAAGATGTTGCGCCACAAATCAACATCCAGTCTGAGCAAGAAGCCGAGCGCGCGTTCTTCGAACGAAACGCAAAACGTATCAAGCGACAGTCTTGGGACAACAGGAGGTCATCCTCGCAAAATGTTGGCGATCTGCAGAATGCGATTGCAGCAAAACTAGCAGAAGATGAAAAGCCAGCTCCTAGAAGCATCGAAGAGCGCCGACGTTCCAAGCAGAATCGCAATACGATGTCAGAATACGACCGCGCAGAGCAAGCCGTCACCCGAGTGCCATTGCCATGGCTTCATGCGAACGACTCTGGGATTTGTTTGCCGCCAGATGATGATGACGAGATCACAAACGATACCGCTATGGCAGCTACGCCTTCTCAGAGTCCAAAGTTGACCAAGAAGCTGCCGCCTTTACCACAAATTAGTGATATCAGCGGTGATGAGACCATCAACGTGCCCGCGCCTGCTCCTACGCCGGTTCATACGCTTGCGCCTGCACCTGCACCTGCACCAACACCTATTACCAAGACGACCGACACCGTTTCCACACCCGTCAAGCTTCCCCGACCCGACACGGCGCCAATACACGGCAAGGTAGCGGTCGATAACGATCCGACCATGGACTTCTCCACTTTACTCATCGCCAAACCTCTACCTTTCAAGTTCGACCTCCGCATCCGAAACAAGGGACGGGCAGAGCATGTACAAAAGAAGTGGCTGAGCCTCAAGATGCAGGGTAATTTCGAGGAGGCAAAGTGCTATTGGGGCAAGACGCACGCAGGCAACGCTGAATACGGTTGGGGTGAGACATTCTCTTGAGACGACATTCTTCCTTTTTTTTTTTTTTTCTTCTCTCTTCTTTTTGATATTTTTGTCTAACCAGATACGCTCTTTTCAAACTCTGGCGTTGGGGGAAAGAAAAAGAATGAGAGCACGGAGAAAGAAAAGCGAGGCCGAAGCAATTGGTTTAGTTTTCATGATTGAAATGTCTGCCTGTACAATAATTTCTCTTTTGGGCGCCTTTACAGTGTACAATAACTACTGATATTCTCAAACAAAGATTGCTCAATAAGGCGGTCGCTCCTGATGTTTCAAGCGAGCCTGTATACATGAGAAAAAGCCTGTCGCTGTGGCGCTGAAATCAGTAGTCGCTAGGCTACTGGGACTGCTCTTGCAGGAGCGTCTGAAGAGGTCTCTGGTCAAGACTTTGATTTCTCGGTACGTAAAGATACAAGTGTTGAAGGGCCACATTGGATTGTTTCCGGTAGAAAGATCCTACTCTTACCACTCCAGGTACAGTAAAGGGCGATACAGATGCAAAGAGTTGCTCGCATGGGCGGAGAAACAGGCACTTATGAGTAGGGGTTAGACGCGGCATCAAGCTGATGCTGGAACGGAGGGTCCACTGTGTAGCAACGGTCGTTGCTCATGCGAAATTGCCCGAGAAGCATGAGTGTAACCGGAAACCATGTCGTGCGTTCCCCTTTTGTTACCCTATGAGAAATCCTTCTTGACAATGGTGGGCTGATCGTGGCACATGTCGAAATGCCCATGGACCTCGCGAGACAAACCGTCCCTCTTTGGCTTTGAAAATTGCGCCTCAGGGTGGAGTGACCGTAAGAAGGCACCCCGCTCGAGCATGTTGACTCTTTACGTGTTCGGTCCATGCGTCCATAAACTGACTGTCGGTGACCTGGAAGAGCTGATCGTATCGTATCGCCAGCACTTAGAGTGCGCAACCCAGTGCCCTCCTCGGTGCGTGCGCCTTTGTTGGGCGTAACCCGGAAAGCCGCTTCATCACAGCCGAGTGTCAAAGCGAACGCGACTCACCAGATGAAGCAAAGTCGCTAGCATCCGTAACCCACCTTCGCTACATCATAAACTTCGGTCGCCTCTCCTTCGTCGCCTCTGCCGTCGTAGAACCGTCATTTACCGCAGCATCGCGTTCCTTCGCAGCCAATTTCTCCTTCTCCTGCGCCTTCCTCTCCTCAGCCTTCGCTGCTCTCTTCGCTTCCCTCCTCTTCTGGCCTTCAGCAAGCGCATCGGTATTCTCCAGATCCCGCATAACTTCCTCCCACTCCTTCTCCGCCTGCGCGTCCCCGGTCCCAAGCATCTTCTTCACGTCCACGTCCTCGCCATCCTTGACCCGCTGGACTACCTCACGTAGTAACTCAAGCTTCGCATCCGTCTTGCGATTGTAGTTCAACATCTCGTTCCGGAGGGCGAGGGTGTTGATAGCGTTGCTGCCGACCACGATGGCCAGGAGGATAAAGATAGTGTAGGGGTTCCACTCCTTCGGTTTGGCATTTTGGGCAGCAGCTTGTGCTTCTAGTTCTTCGAGGGAAGACTTTCGGAATGCTCGGGGTATTAAGGAGGACCATAGTGAAGGGCTGGCTATACGGGGGAGACGGGATTCATTGCTGCGGATGTCGTCGAATCGAAGACTTGGCGACGTCGCAAACTGCCTTCTGTTCACTTGTTGTCGTCGCGCGCACGATGCGCATATGCTAGGCAAAGGTCGAAGAGCTCGGTTGGAGGCCATATTGGTTGTGCTATTAGTGGATGTCGAGGGTGCAATGGACTGCGCGAAAGCGTGAAGTTGACCTCCGGAAGTACCCGTATTGGTATCACGGTACCTGACACTAGAGGTATAGGTACCCTTTTGCACTATTGCGATTGCCACTTCACAAATCTTCGTTTGGTTGAAGGTAAGGGGAGGATCAGCGCTGAAGAAAACAGAAGGACGATAGTACTAGTTGACGGACTCGCTGTTGTAGGCATATCGTCGATCACGCCTCATCAACCATTAGAGCGGCTCATATGGGTATGGAGAGAAGAACACGATGAGTAGATTCCAATCATGAAGTCTCTGTTAATACATAGCACTGAAGCCTTCTCTGTCTAATTGCAAACTGTGCAAAGTGCACAAGTAACCCCATGCCCCTATCATCATACACAAAGCTTGCTGCTTAGCGAAATCACAAAACCCCCTCCCGTTAACGATACCGCCTACTTCTTGCCTTCTTCCGAGCAGGGGTCTTCTTCTTCTGCTGCTGCGCAGTTTCAAGCGGCTGCACCGGACCGCCCTTGACCGGCGTTTCCTTGCCGTTCGGGGTAGCTTCGACACCGTTGACGGCCAGCTCAGTAAGCGTGTCCTCATCCATGTCGGAGAGCTCCTCGGACATGTCGCGTAATACTGCTCTACCTGTGTAGCGCTCGTCGTGCACAGTCGTGCCTTCAGGGTCAAATGGCTCAAGATACCAAGGAACGCCGCCGTTAGCGAAGACATCTGTGGGATCTTCGTCGATATGCGCGTGAGTCGTTGGTACTGGATGGCCGTGCGAGTCGGTGCTGATCGGAGGTGACAGCGGCTCCGTGGGCTTGTCACTCGTCTTGTTGGTAGCTTGGCCGTGGCTACTCGAGGTGCAGCTGGTTGCTTTAGAAGCTGGGGTTTGGTGATCGTGATGGACCGGCACCGTGGCCGCGCGTCCTGCGACGTTGAGGTGTATGACCGACTCATCCGCGTTTTCACCAGCGTTGGCCATTTCGGTGTCGCCGTCGACTTCAGCACCTGGAACAGCATCGGTTTCTTGATTCGAGCGGCGCTTGCTGGCTTGCTTACCCGCTTCGTCCGAGTCCTCTGTCTCCAAGCCCCTTGCTGATGCGAAGATCCCCATTGAATCAAGCTTACGTAGTGCTTCTTCGTGTTCTCGGCCCCTGAGCTGAGCTTCCTTCCTGACGGCGTCTTCGAGAAGCTCCTTGACGGCCTTCACAAGTCGTTTCGCGAGTGCCTTGACTTGCTTCTGCTCAGCGCTGAGGGCATGATGTTCGGCAGTACCGGGCTTGACTTCGTTGAGCGCGTTGTGAATCGTCTCGATATCTGCATCTCCGGAGCCTTGAATGTCATTGTATTTAATAACGACCTTGCCGATCTCGGTTGACAAATCGCGAGAGAATTCCTGTACGGAAGTGTAGTACCGCTCTCTCAGACGGTGGGAAAGCATTTCAAAGCCTTCAGTGAACAAGCGAGTCTTTTCGTCGATCCTGCGAATTGTCAGCGCGGCTCTTCATTTACAGCGATTTTGTGTGTAATCTGGAACTTACTTCATGGCGCGCTGCATGATTGGGTTCAGGAGCGCTGTCACGGGGAAGTAGACGGTGTCCACCAGGTCCTTAAGAAGTTCGATCTCCTTCAACCTTAAATTCTCGCGTTCCCGTACCTGGGCGCACAGTTGCGTAAGGTGAGACATGTCGTGCTGTAGCATTTCTGCAAACTCGATGCGCCTTTGCAGACGTGGTCGGCCGACAGCACCCATGCCGGCAAAGTTTCTCCTGGTGACTTCCATTGTCGAAAAGCCTTCAAGCTGCAATTGAAGGCGTTTCAGCAAGGCAGCACCACGACGTGCTTCGCGCTTCAGAGTCCAGTACTTGCATATTCTTTCGACGAACTCTTTGCGCTTGCGGACTGTGAAGCGTGTTAAACTAGCATCGACACTGCTGAAGACTACTGCAGGAACGACTGGCGCACCCGATGGGAGTCGCCAGCTCATCTTAGGCGGTTGATTGTTACGCTTCCGCTTGTTAGTCACTGCGATCGTATCCTCGAAGCCCCCAATGTCTCCGCCCAGCCCGCCATCGGGCGGAGGTGGCGCACCGAGCTCAAGCGCAGCACTCTGGCTGTCTGCCCATTTTCGATCTTTGAATGCATGCCTGTACCACCGCTTGGCATCCACGATGGCGTTGTCGGTATCGTGCGTGCGGCGCCACTCCGGCGGTACGTGCTTGTCGCAGAACGCTTTTAGAGCGCTTGTGTCAAGACCTTGCTGATGTTGTGACTTCATTTTCAGGAAAAGTTTCGCGCGCCTGGCACACGTGACATGGAATGCCAGGTAGCAATTCTTGTTGCCACACTGAATACAAGCGCCCATCTTCTGATTACAGATGTAGCAATTCAGCTTCCATCTACTCTTGGGCACCTTCTCCACATCGGTAATTGGCTCCATAAATGTCATGTTTGCAACAGTGACCTCTGGAATCCATATTGCGCACAACAGATGGCTCCATCTCAGCGTATTCGTTTGCTTGAAAGCGCCGTCCACATTTGGACAGAAGATGCACGTCGGCGTTCCACGCCCAATTTCCTTGCACTTGCGGCAGAACCATTGGCCTTCTGGGATGAAAGGAACGCCGTAGCATTCCTGATGAACAGCAAGATCACAACCGTCGCAAAAGATGATGGCGTTGGCATTCTCGCAGTCACCATCGTCGCATATAGAGCATTTGCTGTCCGGTTCGTCGCTTGGCGGATTCGGATCACCGTTGACCGCAGCCTGCGAGCTTGAACGCGGTCTATGCGTCTGAGCGTGGCGTGGCTGCGGCTTCGGGATGCGCTTTTCAAGAGCATGATACTCTTTCTCGATTTGTGTCATTGTGATTTCAAAGATGGCTGGCTTGATAGCGTCGACACCTTCGGCACGGCGTTGCTCGTTGAGCTCATCCAGCCATACAACGTCCTGCTCGTCCATGTCGTATTCCACCTTGCTGACGGCAGCCTGAGCTTGCGATAGCTCCGGTAGCCCGTCGCTCTCCAACCGTAGGCTGACCTCGTGCTCATCGTCCACCTGATTTCCTTCTGAGTGCCTAATGAGCGCCCTCGCGGGCAATTCGTAACGATCCGTCTCCTGATATCCAACATGCGACATAGTCCGGTCGACGTAGTTTACCTTGTTCTCTTTGAGGTCTTCCTCGTATTGCAGGAAGTGGTTGAAAGTGCGATAAGAAGGTTTCGGTAGGTTCAGTCGCTCCTTGGGATTGTGAGTTGGCAAAGGCATAATTCGCGGAGCGGGAGGCGACCCAAGTCCTGTAAGCATGGATTCCGGCCGGCGGGGAGGCCTTCCTGGTCTTCTTCTTGGCGTATTCGTGATTTGCTGAGCTTCTTCATGTGTGCCTTCAGCTGCGCCATCCTGCATGTCCACATCCTCGTTAAACGATCTTCCGTCGCCGAATGAACTGGCAGCATGCGTTAAGGCCGGCTTGAGTGCTGCAGCTTTCGCAGTCCTCCCGTCCACTTCGTCTGCCGTGAACACAGGCATGGGCGAGTCGAGATCCAGATCTGGATGGAAATCCTCCCAGCTCCGCTCCTCCCTTGGTTTGTACCCGTCACTTGCCTGACTAGCCGCCGCAGCGGCCGCAGCATTACTATATCTGGGGCGCGGCGTGGCTTGCGGTGGATATCGTTCAGTCCTCTCTCGGCGCGGCCTTGTAGATACCGCTGACCGCGCAGGCGTCTCCGCATCTTCCATTACCGGCTTCAGGCTGTGCTCTCTCTTGGGCCTTGAAGGCCTTGGTCTGGGTGCAGTCTTTGCGAAATCGATCGTATCAGACGTTTCGTTCCCATTTTCATCTAACCACCGCCCTCCACCACCTGGTCCGCCCGGGATGTATCTGCGCTTCTTGTGAGGGGGTTCGGACACCGCCTCAGTTGTAGTCCGCACACGCGGTGATCGAGCCGGCGTACGCGCGTCCCGACGCGGCGACAGCGTCGGTGCAGCCATCGTAGGTGATTTGAGAGTCGTGGACGCGCTGATCGATCGCGAATGTTGTCGTGGATGGGTAGTTGCCGGTAGATTCAGCGGTGCCGTTTGTGTCAAGGCTGCATCTCCCAGCAATCTCAGCGCATTACCTCCATGCGCACGTGCACATCAGACTCGCCGGTTAGTGCTCACTTAGTGATTCACTGTCCTCTGACCAACGTGAATGTAATCTGAATCTCCTCCTTTGGGCCAACAGTGAGGTCGTCGTGATGCGTCGCGCTTGCCCCGCATGGATACGGTTTAGCGCCGCTTAGTCACTAATTCCTCAATGAAAGTTCGGGGATCCGTCCGTGCGCCTAGTCATGTACGGTAAAGTAGGGCAGTACCTGCATATCCCCTCTGTCCTGTGACGGTCAACTTCTCGGCATATGACGGCCATGTCGGAACTTTGATATCTCCAAGTGCTATCGGTACATCTCTCCATTGTACGAAGCGAGCACAACGCCCATGTCACTTCAACGATGCATGCGAGCTGAGCAGTGATTAGCGGAAACGAGAACGAAGACGAGCATGCGTTCAGATCATACAATCATCGAACCGCTTGCCACCGTATCCAATGCCTAGCGATCAAGTCGTAGAGCTCGCCAAAGCTTCTTCACGGTATGCGCCACTCTCCACGCTCGGCACCCGATCCCAAACGTCTGATTGCCATCACCTCCCGCTTGTAGTCTCTGTGGCTGGCTCTACTTCACCGCGTGGTCCATCAGCTTCTACCCGCAACCCATCCTCAACGTCCAACGCAAGACCACCCAAGGTCTAACGCCGGACTTCCCGCTCTTGAACATTGTCGGGTTCGCGTGCTATTCCATCACCCAGGCCGTCTTCCTCTATTCGCCTGTGATACGCCGGCAGTATGCCGAACGACATCCCGTGTCTCCGGAGCCGACCGTCCGCTTCAATGACTTGACCTTCGGCGTCCATGGCTTCCTGCTCAGTGTCGTCACGTACTCCCAGTTCTGGCCGGTGCTCTGGGGCTGGAAGCAGAATCCCGGTGCACAGCGGCATGCCAATAAAATCACCCTCGGTTTACTATGGGGCAGTGTGCTAGGCGCACTCGCCACGGCTGCTATCGTGCTAACTGTGAGTCGAGATGGCAAAGGCATGGACGGCCATGACTGGGCCTGGATAGATGTCATCTACAGCCTGACCTACATCAAGCTTCTCTTGACCGTATTCAAGTACATGTAAGCACGACAACCTATCTCTTCACCGACAAAACCAAACTCTGCTAATACTTATCATCTACCTTCTAGACCGCAAGTCATCGCCAACTTCCGCCGCAAGAGCACAATCGGCTGGTCCATCACGCAACAACTACTCGACTTCAGCGGCGGGATCCTCAGCCTTCTCCAGCTGGTAATGGATAGCGCTCTCCAAGCCGACTGGTCCGGACTCACGGGGAACCCTGTCAAGTTTGGACTCGCCAACATCAGTCTGATCTTTGATGTCATTTTCATCCTTCAACACTTCGTACTGTATGGACCGGTCAATGAGCGCGGCGAGCGAGGTGAGATATTGGGTGACCCGATCCAAGGTGGAAGGATGGAGCGGGAGCCCTTGTTGCCGAGAGAGGAGCAAGACACGTTACGGCAACGTCGTTTGTCATGAGAATTCGTGAGAGGTTTTCATGGATTGTTCTCAAGAGAGGCTTTGGCCTGGCATCGTCACCGCCTCCAAAAACACTCTCACAGACAACGACTCAATACAAAAACAACACTGAGCTTTCCTGTAGCACTTGAGAATTACACGACTATCGTACAGCTCATAGGTACAACTGCATTTCGCCACCCGCCCGCTTTGCCTTTAATATTACATGATCAAACGCTGCGCGTCTCTCAGCAGCGCAGCGGAACTATTGCCTCATCCTTTCTGCAAACGCCACCCGTAAAAATCCGTTTGCTTTGCTCTGCCTTGTCTTTGCGTCCCCAGAAAATTGTGCTGAGCTGAACTATAGTGCATGCCACTCTGCGCAGTGGCCTTTCATATTACCGCCTTGGTGGATATCTTGCAAATAGCAGCTCATCCCTTCTATCCCAGAAGAAGAATTCCCACATATAAACGCCGTTTGTCCCTTCCCTTCCTTGGATGCCCTTATGATGTACTGCTCGCTGCTCGCTCGCTGGATTCGCCGATCGCAAACGCCTCGCTCAAAATCGCTATCGACATAAGAGAAAAAGAAAGAAGAAGAAAGAAAGGATCGTACCTGTTAGTAGGGGTGGCCCCCCATACTCGTTCATGCAGCGAATTTCCGTTTGAGGTTAGTAGACCATCCCCTTCCTTGGATCCTCGCGCTTGGTCGGAGTCTTTTCAATGTTGAACGAGAACTCGCTCGCGCCTGCTACGCTCTCTGCATCATTCGCACCTCTCGGTCTGCTCGTCGGCCTGCCGTTCTGGTAGTTCATATAGGTGCCTCCAGACGCAGGGCCGCTGTTCTTGCGGCTGTTGGACGGACGTTGCGCACCCGGTGGATTGTAATAGCCCATGTCCCTCTCACGCTCGGGGTGGCGCTGTGCCGGTCTACGCCCGCTCTCAGCGTCGTAGGCATTCAGCTGTCTCCTGTCGTTTAGCTTCTGATGGCTTCCGTCCCACTCCTTGCCTCCAATGTTACTAGAGACTGGCGGGGCAGGCCTGAACCTCCTACCGGTGGTGCTGAGCACGCTGGAGCCTTCCTCATCCACGAGAACGACCATCCACACGCCGACGGCGCCGCTGTGCCCAAGTAGAGGCGTACAGTGTATCCACCTCGGGCGGCCTTCACCCTCGCCATTTTCGTCGGCCTTTGTGAGCCATCTGATCTTAGCGGTGACACCACGACCTTCGCCCAGTGCGGCTTCGAGATCAGTGCGGACGCGCGAGCTGCCTCCGATGCGGTTGAGGAAGGGAGATTGGAGAATTCCGGGAACACGGAGGGACGGGGAGGTGAAAAGGATGCGGAGGGAAGGTGCAGGACGGACGAGCAGGTACTGCAAACGATTAGTATTCGCAAGACCAAGGGTAATATGCAATGACTTACGTGCTGGTAGACACCCTCGAGACGGCCATTGAGCCTCTCCTTAGCCTGTGGCGCACCAAAGCTAGCCAGACTCTCAGCGCGATCGTCAAGAGCATCCTGACTGGGATCCTTGAGGAGCACGCGCCTACGGCTCTGGGTCATACTTTCGGCATCGCTGTCGTCGGCATACTCCTTGTGCATTCGGCCACCGTACTTCCTCACCGTCTCTAGCTCGGCACTGTTAAACATCTCCGACAGATTCTGGAACTCGTCTTTCTTGTTCTGCTCCTCTTCTTCAGCTGCAGCTTCAGGGTCTTCCTCTCGCTCGACCATCCTCTCCAGCCCAGCTAGATCGGTACAGTCCTTGATAAGGCCTGAAACGTCCACCTGGGCACCAATGTAGTATCTGATGTTTCCCTTGCTGTCCATCAAAGGTGCAATCATGAGCAAGTTCATGAATGGACTTCCGTCCCGACGGTAGTTCAGAAGGACCTCGCTATGCTCCTTGCCGGCCTGACAAGCTTGCGCAAGTCTCCTAGGCGAATTCGGGTTCGTCCTAGGCCCTTGCAGGAAGCGGCAATTGCGACCAATGGTGTAGCCCATCCCGTATTGCGTGGTACGCGCGAACTCTTCCGAAGCGAAAACGATTGGATTGTCAGGCCTGCTAGGGTCTGTCAAGCAAAACACCTCCGCCAGGCCCTCCGATGCCTCGCGCAAATGCGGCGCTAATGTGCCCGTAATGCGCTTTTGGATGCTCAGGCTGACGACTTGCACCCATCTGTGCGTGATATAGGCCGGTAGATCCTCGCGGACCAGTATGTCAAATGCTCTGCTAGCCTTGTCCTCGAGCTTCTGGTTCACACTCGGCTGTGCGTCATCGTCTGTAAATTCAAGGCCTTTGATCGGCTCGAGTGCTTCAGCGACTGCGTTGGCATAAGTCAGAGCGCGTAAAGCCTTCAGGGCGTCGAGGTAATAAATGAGAAGAGGGATGCTCTGCGGACGATGGACATTGAGATATCCAGTGAACCGGAGAAGGAGCTTGGGGTCTTCGAAGATCTCTCGGAGATGCTGGTTGCTAAACAGCTGCTCGGAGCGTCTCTCCATGGCATACATGCCCGTGGCCGCACCTTCCTCAGCAGGCGCCACCAGGTCAAAAGACCGTGGGTCGTCCTCGCCGATTGGTTCGAGTTGCTGCGCATCACTGTTGTCGGGCCCTTTGCTTTGAAGCGGTGGTAGCGTATGTACTGAAGTTGCCTGAGTGTCGGCCGAAAAGACTGAGTCTGCTTCGCCGCTGCTCCTCTCGTAAACGTTGCCGTCCCGGCGTGGACCTTCATTGGGCGTCTCCGGTGACGAGGTAGGATACGATGCAGCCTGCCCAGAGCGGGAGGTTTCGCGGTTGTCGCGAGTAGTACGTGAAGACCCAGCCATTGCCTGTCTGGAGGGCTCAGGGTGCCCCATGGCGTGGGGTGTCGACTCGTCAAAGCCGTCAAAGTCTGGAGCGTCGGGCGGTGACTTGATGGCCTGGGCTGACGAGCGGTTGCTGTGGGTGAAGACGTTGTCGGTGCCTCTACCCTGTTCGAAGACTTGCTTGCTAGAATAACGGTCTTGAAAGTCCTCGACTAGAGGCTCGTTGAGAGCTTCACTGGATGAGGATTGAGAAACGCCTGCGTTGCGGGTGTCGGGAGGGAGTGGAATGGCGGTTTCGGCTGAGGAAGGTGCGCGCACGTGCGGGTTGGAAGAGGATCCGGTGCCGGGTCTGCTGCTCGAGCGGTCCTTTTCGGCCTTCAGTTCACGCTTGCCGTTGCTCGTGTGGTGAGGATACTTGATGAAAGATGTTAGAGTGCTGCTCAACTTTTTGGACTTGCTCGAGGCGGAGCCTGCGCGTGAGCGGGGTACATCTGGCGCGTCCATGGTAGTAATTGCCGTTGGATGTGTGACCTGAAAGTCCAGCCGTCGCGCGCAGGGAGTTGTCGAGCACTGCGCAAAGCGAGATATTTTGCATGCGCAGAGGCAATAAAAATGTAATACTGCCTTTGCCCACGCGAGCAGCCCCAATGACGACAATGGCCGCGGCCGATCATGGCTGGTGCCGAAAGGTACCAACCACAGCCGGGCTCATCCCAGTCCAGTCAGACATTGCCCGAGACAGTGGTCACAAAAGGGCAATTCCTCGGCTGGCAGTAAGAAGCAATAGTGAACTTACCAAACGGTACGTAGGCATGCTAGCCGAGCCTTCTGACGCCAATGATTGCCGGGATGTCTGGGAGGTTTGCGATAATCGCTTCAGGGATAAGCGATGGAAGATTGCAGAGTCCCGTTTCGACCTGGAGCCGGTCGACTCCGCGCCGCTCATGGAGGAAGAACGCGAAGAGGAAAGGACGAGAGGATGGAGGGTCAGTTGTGACGCAATCGAGGCGCGGTTCGACATAAGACTATTGCCTTGAACTCACTACGCGAGAGGACGATCAGACGGGGGGAAGGGAAAGATGGAAAGCGGCTGGGAGATGTTCAACAATGTCGCTACGCCGGCAGCATTCTAACAGTGAGCTCCGTCACAATCTTTGTGATGGCTGCCGCTACTCGTGAGTAGTGACGCCTATTCCCCTGGCCCGCGCGGATGGTTCTGCACGAGGCTCGTGGGATCTCCTCCCGCGGTACACTTGCGGTTGCTTGAGTGAGCTCTAATCAGCGGCCTAGCGAATGGCATTTCGCTGTTGTCCGGATGATGGACAGTCGGGACTACTTTAAACTTCACCTGGCGTTCACCGGCTCAAGAACCGACCCAGCTCGGACTGCGCATGGTTCGCCGACACGAGTAGTGTCATCATCGATAGAAGGTTGGCGCACGAGGCATCGCCGCAAAGCCAGCACATGCGTTTGTATCTTCGAAGCGTACTGAATCGCGAGAACATTTTCAGTCCCAAAATCACCTTGTCTTCTGCCTCTTTTCCCCATCTCACGGTTAATGCAGACACCAGCGTGTCCAATTCGATGCGCAGAGGTCGGCACGCTTCAACCATGATCCTGGTCTATGCGTCCCATGGTGCCATCCTAGCCACCTTAGCCGTCGATCTGCGTTCTCAATTCCAACGACCGGGCCAAAGCGGAGCTGTCAGGCCCGAAATAGCAGGGCGATCAAGATGTGATCTTGCGCCCTCAGATAGGCAAGTGCGGAGAAGATTTGCATCTTCCACCAGTTCTGCCTGCTCAGCGCCTATCGCGCATCGAGATTGCAGTTCAATAAAGCAGTTAGGCTGGTCAAGTGCTAGCAAGGATTCGACGCAGGGGCTTCACATTGCGATACGCGTCTGAGGCGTCGTGACTGAGAAGCGTCGACGTTCACGTCTTTGCTTTCAACCGCTTTTGCTGACGATGAAATCTGAAGGAGGCGCCGCGATCGATCACATTCGATCGATCGAATTCGATCGTGAGCCCCACTATATAATAAGCATCGTCGTGAGCGTAGTAACGGGCATTGGACGTTTCGCGTGAAGCTGCTGATGACCTTGAAAGACAGGTTGAGACATTTCATCTTGGTGATGAGACAGTGTGCTGGGATGCCGAGGACTTCGCCCGAGAGGCAGCGTCCTCGATGGAAGAATGCATCCAAATCCTCATCTCTCAAAGCCTCTTGAGATTTCGCGCAGCGGGAACTTGACCCGCAAATCGAGTCCTAATAAGACATTACATGTGAAAAGATTCATCTCTGCTTCTTGAATATACCAAGGAAGCCACCACCCACAATGCTGTCTCCGACCTTGGGCCTACACACCATCTTCCAACCCTCGTCTTTGGCACCCTCGTCAGCCCCTTCCCGGCCGTCGGACGCTCTAGGCTCCTGCACATCGTCGCTAGTCCCACCTATACCACCATCTTCTGCACCGCTGTCATCCTCTCCTGCGCCAATCGATGACTTCGTATGCTGTGCCCTCGGCTTAACAGCTCGAACGTCCCATTCCCGTCCTCCTGTGCCCCCGTTGACACCCAATTCTATCACTCTGTCCAGCACCAACGGAACACCGTCTTCCTTCACTTTCGAGAACGAAGCCATGATTTGCGTGATGCTTGGGTTAAAGATAATCAATGTACCATCAGTCCTTAGCGCTTGCGCGACAGAGCTCAGATGCTCTTCAGCACCCGGTAGGTCCAGGAACGCGTGGGAGAGGAACGGTTGCTCATTGCGAGCGACGAGGGCGGCAGAAGCCCATTCGCTCACGTTTCCGACATGGAAGTCGACATTGTGCGCGTACTGCCCGTGCCTGAACCCCGCGACGACCGTGCGCGCGTGAGCGGAGTACTTCGCTGAAATCTCTATGGTGTGGAGGACAGCCCTTCTGCTAGCTTTCCATTGCTCGAGAGCGACGTGGTCTACCTCGTCCTCCTCTGTCATGGCTCTCTGAGGGAAGGGCGTATTCGCAGCATGTATGGCTCTGGAGAGATAGAGCGTGAGAGCTCCGTGACCAGTGCCTGCCTCGAGTATTTCTAGCTTCGGCTTATTCCCATCCTCCTCCGCCCAGGTGGGAGGCTCAGGATGCAGGTCGAGCAAGTCGACGATCAGTCTTGCATCCTGCGGGTAGAGCGGTGTTACCAGTCGCTTGGTCAGGCGGACATATTCTTCCAGCTTCACCTCATGCAGCCGGTATTCTGTGCCAGCCTGTTTGCCGCTCTTGGTCGGCGCTGTACGAACGACATCCCGAACGTGCTTGCCCAGGATATCGTTGTGATGCAGCGTCCCTCGATGGGTGTCGATGCGCTTGCCTGCTTGCAAAGGGCGGGTCAGGACCGGTGAGGCGTAGCGATCGTTCTTCGGACGGAGGACGGCGAGGTCATTCTCGCGGAATGGTCGAGCATCAGCGATGCGACGCACTTGACATGTCGGCGAGCGAGAGAAGGGCGCGTGTCGGAAAGCGCGCCATAGCATTGGCATGTAGTCACTACTATACCTGGGGGATGGGTATCTTCGGGCTTCTACCCGTCTCGCAGTAAACAATATTTGGTTAATTTGATCATGGAAACGGCAAGCTGCAGAAACGGACGGGGTCTAGAGTGGCGGGAAGAGGCGGGTTGCAACGTGCCGAGCCCGAGATCTCGCGTGTGGGTGAAACGTGAACGGGCGTCAACCAGTCGGAAAGGCTGGCTCGTCTCGTCTCCAGCCTGCCTGGTCCACCGTTCCAACTACTGTACGGGTGTACTGGTCCCGTACCAGCAGCTCGCAAGTTGCTAAGTTGCATCTGACAGCACCAACCTTTGACTGGAAGCACACTCTTGCTCCTTCACACGTAGCACCGCCGTCCGTCTGTTGCTGGAGATGGCACATCTGTCCCTCTCTGTCCCTCCCGTAACCCTGTGATTCTCTGCTATCGGCTGCCACGGCCACTGCTCCTGCCACTGCCACCATGACCCGTCGTATCACGCGAACCCTCGGCCAGGCAGCTGCCTTTGTCGCCCTGGTCTTCCTCTTGGTCTTCATTGCCGATTACCAGTACAAAGTCTTGCCCACCAGCCTCCACACCTTTTCGCCGACCCATCACGCCGGGACCGTAGTGACCGACATCAAGATCGCCTTCTGCTCCAAGACCAACCCCTTCTCCACTTGCCGCCTGGATCCCGAGAAATGGCATCGCATAGAAAAGGATCTGTTCCTGCACACAGGCTGGACGAGGAGCGCTTGGTTGCACGTGAAGCGGAAGAGAGAGGAGGAGCTGACGGAAGACGACAAGATCGTCGTGGGGGTGCGGGTTGGACGTCTTGATCCTGGGGTGGGTGAGAGTGGGCAGGGGGGAGAGCGTTGGGAAAGCAGAGACGGTGGCCTATGGCTCTTACGAAGCTCGAAGAAGAAGGACAGCGACAGCGAGAGAGTCGTCACTGCGGTCGACGTCCTGTTCGGCACAGATGCCATGGACCCTCGGCCGGGATGGACGCTGGCACAGATGCCCCTGCTATTGAATGCCGGCGAGAGCGTGCAGGTCGTGCGACTGAGCATGAGACACGGACAGCCCAAGGCAGAAGTAAAAACACCAGTGCCGAGAGTAAACAAAGGCGGAAAGTTCAAGGTCTTGCAGTTATCAGATGCGCACCTGGCTACTGGAGTGGGCGTGTGTAGGGATGCAATTGGCCCGAAGAACGAGCCAAGTACCAATTGCGAGGCTGACATACGGACACTGGAATTCATTGAGACTATCTTGGACGACGAGAAACCAGATCTGGTCGTTCTCTCAGGCGACCAGGTGGAAGGCCCGCAATCTCCTGATACCCAATCGACCCTGTTCAAGCTCGCCGCGCCTCTCATAGAACGCCAGATTCCTTTCGCGGCAATCTTCGGCAATCACGATGATGAAGGCTCCTATTCCCTCTCTCGCGAAGCTCAGATGTCGTTGATGCAGACTCTTCCTTACAGCCTGTCCCGGCCAGGCCCCGAGTCTGTAGATGGCGTGGGTAACTATTACGTCGAAGTCCTCGCCCAATCGCCATCGCAGCACTCTGCGCTGACAATATACCTCCTTGACACACACGGATTAACCCCCGATGAAAGACACTACAAGGGCTACGACTGGCTCAAAGACAACCAGATTTCCTGGTTCCGCTCCACCGCCCAAGGCCTGAAGAAGGAGCACGCCAAGTACTCCCACATCCACCTGGACATGGCTTTCATCCATATCCCTCTGCCAGAGTACTCGGAGAAAGGTCTTGTGACGGCTGGAGGACAATGGAAGGAAGGCGTCACGGCTCCGACTTTCAACAGCCACTTCTACGACGCACTGGTCGAGGAAGGCATTGTAGCCGTTGGCTGTGGACACGACCATGTAAACGACTACTGTGCGCTGCGATCCCAGGATCCACAAAGCGACAAGGGAAAGCTAGGACCATGGATGTGCTACGCAGGCGGCAGTGGCTTTGGCGGGTATGCGGGATACGGCGGCTTCCATCGCCGGGTCAGAGTGTGGGAAGTCGATACGGGCGCTGGTCGCGTAGTCAGCTGGAAGCGCGTCGAGTGCTGTGGGGAAGAGACGAAGAAGAAGATTGATGAGATTGTGCTTGTTGAAGGCGGAGGAGTGGTTGCGCCGCCTCCGTCTTGATGAACTAGATCTCTCGCAGGATATGATGCTAGTAAGCGAGCTTTTGAGGGTCTAACAATCCGCTGAGACGATTTGGTGTGGGCGCCAATGCGCGCTTGTCTCCACGTCTCCGTGAGACCGAAGGCAGCAGGATTCAACATCACTCCCGCTTAGCCTAAGACGAATGCATTGTCCTCGATCGCAGATGGACGCTTTGCGCGGCTTCTTGACAGCCTCACCTACGGCTTGGAGAGTAAGAGCCAAAAAGGCGAGCTCGACTGATGCGCCTGCAGGCAGCTGCAGTATGTACCGTACGGCATCGGGTGGCCGGCGTTGAGCCAGTCCGGTAGATTCGATCGCCAATGTCTCGCGGACCTTTTTAAAAGTGGTTCGCAGCTATATAAGCAATGCCGGAACGCAGTAATGAACTGATCCGCCCAACAAATCAAAACTACCCCACCACCACCACCACCACCACCACCACCACAGAGGAGCCGTGCAGTGAGCAAAGCGATGCCGATCAATCGAGCCGCGCCGGAAGACTTTCTGAGAAAAGAGGCGCATGGGCAGTCGTGGCATCACGAGGAGGGAAGTCTCCGGCCGAGTGTGGGAGAAGGTTCAAGTATGAGTGATGCCCGGAGAGATGATCGATGGGCCATGTAGCCTACGGGTTGAAACAATCAAATTGCCATATGATCTCAGCCGTACAAGCAGGTATATTTGTCTACTTTAGTAGCCCTACACATCACGCATATGTGCTTGGGTGGTGCAGTCAGCCCCCTTGGCAAAAAGGAAGAAAAGAGATAGAGAGAGAACGAAAAGGAAAGAGAAGACTCTATCATATCATTTACAACTGTTAAAAGTGTATCTCGAAAAGAAAGCGTAACGTGTCCTGTAAGCCGCCATCCGCACAAAAACAACACACTGAGAATGCTTTGGTATTTCAATCGCTTAAACGCTTCACGAATTCGATCTTCATCCTCTGCAATCTCCCCTGCATCTCTCATCGCCTTCTTGGCAACAAACCATCGCCACCACCACTCCCGTTGGCTTCAAAATCCTTCGTGCCGACCCCTTCACCCTGGATATTGATCTCAGGCATCGTGTCGTACAGGCTATTAACCCGTTCACGATCCCGATTCCACTTCGCTCCACCAGCCTCGCCTTCCGATTCATAAGGCGCCACATCATCGTCGTCGTGGATGAGATGGTTATCTTCATCGTAGGCATCTTCGTCCGTGGCCGTTTCGTCCGCCGTTTCGTCTGCCGTCTCCGGATCTGGATCGTCCCAGAATACACCGCTCTGTCGCTTGAGCTCCGCCATCATACTTCCTCTGCGTCCAGCAGGGCTCTGCAGCTCCCCTACGTTGGGACGGAGAGTGTCCTGGCTTGAGCGCGGAGAGCCGGGGTGCTGGAGGTTGAACCAACCGGACAAGCGCTTGGAGAAGGATGGAGACTCGGCACGTTCATGATGCTCGGGGTACGGCCTCCTCGGGGATGGGTAGCGCGGCTGTGAGCGCTCTTTGGAGGGTGTGAGCATAGATGTGGGGATTTCTACTGGTCCATGGTTCGCCCTGGCTTTCTCCAGGAGGCTCTGCAGATCTTCTTCCGACAACACATTTCGCAAGGACTTTTCATCGGACGTCGGCATGGGCGTTGGTAGAGGTTGATTTACCGGCCTTGTCGCCTCCCGAGCCTCCTCTATGACCTTTTCTATTGCCATGCGGTTGCCGATGAACTTCAATTTCGGCCATGTAGCAAGCTGGCCGACATGGATCATTCTCGCCAGCCGCTCCATGCTCGGGTCACTAAGAATGTTCCAGTAATCGCTTATTATGCTTTTAGGCCAAATCGTGATGGTGCCTGAGAACCTTTGCAACCAGATCTCGCTCCAGTCCTGCCCGGCAGGCCGCGGTAGCAACTCCAAGTGCCGGAGGACTTTCAACCATTTGTTGAGATCAAGCTTGATGTATTGCTCAATTGCACTGCCCAGGAATCCGCCTCGCCATCCGCGACCTCTACGATGCGTTACAGGTCGGCCAACTGCCCCACGGGACGAGAAAAAGAAGAGATTAATGTGAGGGTTGACCTGCGAGACAATGGAGAAGTTGACATTGAAGTGCAAGTTCAGGCTCTTGAGCGGGATGTCGGTACGCAGCGATCCATCTTTCCACTTGTGACCGAATGAATAAGGCTCGAGCCTTCCGTCCCGATTTTTTCTCATCAGTACGACAGGATTCAAAATGCCAGGGACAGCAGCAGATGCGATGACTGCCGACCAAATGACGCAGTCTGGCGCTGTAAGGTAGTTCGCGAGGATCGTAGGCGTATGCGGGTCAGACGGCACACACGTTATGTTCAGAATCCGACCAGTACGCTGGTAAGCTTCGAGGAAGGTGAGACTGCCGCGACAGAACCATGAGCAGCGCTGTGCCCAGTCCACGCTGTCGAATCTTGCGCCGGTGCGCCACCAGCGAGGTAACCAAACAGAGAAGGGCTCGCTGCAAGCTCTGATACGGTTCGCCAGTGCAGGTACGAGCAGTTTCTTCAGCTCATCGTCGGTGCGCGTACCAAGAAGAGCCGCCACCAAAGCGCCACCTGAAGTGCCTGTGATGATCCAAGGCAGGAGATCTGCGTCGAGGAGAGCTTTTGCGATGCCAAAATGGTAATAGGCGAAAGTTGCGCCGCCGCTCAAGCAGAGTGCCGTGCGGCCAAAGTTGGTGCTTAAATGCTTGGAGAGGGTACGCTTCTCTTCCTGGCTCAGTTGGTGGCTGGATAGTAGGAATTTGAGGGTCGTGGAGACTTCATCGACGTAGTCCTGGACCAGATTCTTCGTGCCGTAGTAAGTTTCAGAGTATAGGCGAGGGTTCTCGAAGCCGGCGAAGTTGTTTTTGACGCAGGCTTCGGCCAGGCTGCGTAGGTCCTCGATCGCGCGCTGGGATGTGCCATTCTTCCGGCCCGTCTCGTCTTGTTCGGCACGATGTCGAAGACTGCGCAGCTGCTCCATAACTCTGCGCACTGTCTTGCTGTCGTAATACGCGTACTCGTCTTCCTCCTTCCACCTCTCATTGTCCAAATGGTCGTCTAAGTCCTTGGCTGCCTTCACCCAGTCGCCGAAGCTCGTCTGTTCGCTCAACTTCTTCCGCAACCTTTGCCTTGTTCCTCTCCAGGTAATGTATTGCTCGTATACATAGATGTAGAACCTCGTAGCTAAATAGCTTATTGCTAAGAAAATTATCCAGCCAAGGACCACGGCCAGCAGTGGATATTTGACCAGATTGTACGTCCATCCTTCCCTCGTCTCATCTTTCCCTCTCCTCGCTTTCCCCTTCTTCTTCTGCTTACTGGCGTGAGCCGGTTTCCTCTTGTCGCCTCCTCGCACGCGCTGATGAACCGGTCGCCAATCATTCAACGCCGTAATGAACTCGGTATCTTGTCGCTTCTTGCTTGGGTGCAACAAGTCCTCCTCTGAAGGTGAGGTATCCGGTGCCGAAAGGGCAGAGGCGAAGGCAAGTATATCGTCTGACTCAATGAAATCGTTATCCCAGTCTGGTAAAGCCGTGTAGTCCCAGGCCTCGGTTGAATCGATGGGTGGACCATCTGTTTCCTTCTTCGCGTCTGCCATGGTCACTGACAGTCTGTCTGAACTGAGCAAGCCTACCAGCGGCTGCTATGATCGACCTAGGATCCAAAGGAGTGTGGGTAAAGTTGAAGGCAGAACATGTCGTGCGTGCAGCGGCATGTCATCCTCAACGGCGTCAGGTCCAAACAAAGGCGCATGTGATCGTCATCATGCAGGTTCGCCGCCTCGGCCCGGCGCCTCGGTTCCTCCTACCGCGACCTTG
This sequence comes from Hortaea sp. C3G1500-4, assembly GCA_022701445.1. NCBI lineage: Eukaryota > Fungi > Ascomycota > Dothideomycetes > Mycosphaerellales > Teratosphaeriaceae > Hortaea > Hortaea sp. C3G1500-4. The sequence goes on from JAJVDI010000001.1 coordinate 1,371,945, forward strand.
GATCCGCCACGAACGCAACCTGCGTCTGGGGATATGCACTATCAGATATCTGCAGTAGCACATTACCACATGACCTGGCACGCCACAACATAGTTTGATCTCTTCTTCGGCCTAATCGCGTGGCTCTCATGTTCCGTTCCAGCGTTCGAGCAAGGCATCTGTTTCGGCGCAATTCCGCGGTTCCATTCCGAACCTTGCAACGCACTCCTTCACAGAGGCAGCTTGTCAATTATGCCAATTTTGCCACAGAGCGCACATCACGCAAGGCCCCTTGGGATAGAGTGTGGCCCTCCTCAATAAGACGGAACGATGCGCACCGGTTCTCGTCAACCAGCAACCCAAGCAAAGGAGGGGGCTATTCTGTTCTTGCTATCGAGACATCCTGCGATGACACTTCAGTAGCCCTGGTGGAAGTTCCCAATGACTCTTCAAACCTTCAAAGTGGCACTTCTGCCAATGACGCACCACATGTCAGCGTCCTCTTTCACGAGAAGGTGACGGCGAACAACGATGAGTACACGGGAATTCACCCACTGGTAGCGCTGGATTCTCACCGAGCAAATCTAGCACCCTTGGTCCAACGCGCGATGAGAAGACTTTCTTATTACGCTTCTGATGATGCACGATCATCTGAAAATGGTCTTCCGTTGAAGTTTGTTGCTGTGACCAGAGGCCCAGGAATGCGCAGCAATCTAGCAGTCGGGCTGGATACCGCCAAGGGCATTGCCGTTGCATTGGACAAGCCTTTGATAGGCGTGCATCACATGCAAGCTCACGCTCTCACTCCACGGCTCCTCACTGCAATGGTCGACAAGGCTCAGGACGCCAAACCATTGGAGCCAGCATTCCCTTTCCTAACTGTTCTTGTCAGTGGTGGTCACACAATGCTCCTAAACTCTACCAGCTTGACAGAGCATCGCACTCTGGCCGAAACGCAAGATATCGCTATCGGCGATTTTCTCGACAAAGCCGCACGTGCAATCCTGCCACCAGAGAGATTGCGGCCCCCTTTCGGCAAGGCGCTTGAGGAGTTTGCGTTTTGCAGCCAGATCCGCAAAGTGGACGAGACAATGACGGAGAATCTGGACATTGAGAAGGGAAGCGAGTATCCGCTTAGTGAAGAGGTTATTCAGCCGAGCGAGCCGGACTATAGCGACTACTCACCGCCTTCACGACGACAAGACGAACTGGAGTCACGATCGACTCGGTGGGGATGGGCTCTCACGCCTCCCCTGGCAGAAAGTAAAGGAGGCGACAAGAGCTCTCGGCGGATGGTCTATTCCTTTGCAGGGCTGTTGACTTCTATCGAACGCCTTGTCAAGCGGCCTGAGCCGCTATTCTCGTTGCGCGAGCGACAAGACCTTGCGCGGGAAGTCCAAAGAGTGGCCTTCCAGCATCTTGCGTCTCGTATTCTTCTATACCTTGAATCCTCGTCGACTTTCACCGGCGATACTGTGGTGGTATCAGGCGGAGTAGCATCGAATAGCTTTCTCAGGCATGTCCTACGCAGCACGCTCGATGCCAGAGGTTATCAGCACGTCAAACTTTGCTTCCCACCTATTGAGCTGTGTACGGATAATGCGCTCATGATTGCCTGGGCCGCGATCGAGATGCATCGAGCTGGCTACACATCTAGTCTGGATATCGGCCCGATCAGGAAATGGTCAATGGATTCCAACGCAGCCGATGGCGGCATTCTTGGTCCAGCTGGATGGATCAAAAACAACGGCGACAATGGGGAGAATTAGCGACCCTGTTCTGCGCTATGGCTCATTCGACCTTCTCCTTCCGCTTTGCAATCCCCGCTGCCATCAAAAGCGCCACATCTTCCACACTCTTGCCTCTTACCCGACTCTCGACCTTTTCCGAACCAAGTTCCGTCCCCTCGGCAACCAGCCTGTACACCTTGGCGATCGGCCTAAAAATACTCTCATCTTCGGCAAACCCACCATCAGCTTCGAAGGTCTCGGCAATCTCTTCCATCTCCCGTTCCCATCGGTACGCCTTGGGAGGCATCGTGGTAAGACTATTGATCGCCTTCGCCGCGCCAGGACTAAAGTCCTCTAAGTGCCGCTTCAGTTCTGGCAGACAACCTAGGTTATGCGCAGTAGTCAGAGACTCAATGGCGAGAGCTGTGAAGCCTTTGGAGAGGGCTGCGAAACACATCTTCAATCCCGTGGCGCTGCCTATTTGCGGGCCGACATGGGTTGTATTGAGGATTACGGCCAGATTTGAGCCGCTTGGGGAGAAGGAAGCGATATTTTCAGGCCCAGAGAGTGGGATAGAAGGACGGTACCAGGATCCGTCGTCATTCCGTCTTGGTGGGGCCCCAATGATGCCGCCGTCGACGAATTTCACGGGAGACTGAGATGTCTTCAAGACTTCATCGATCTCCCGCGATGACTGAGGACTTATGGCATTCAAGTCCAAGTAACAAAGCGGATTCGTGCGAGACTGGCATCTCGCAGACTCAGTAGCGGTGACAATGCGTTTCGCAGTCGCAAAGGCATCTCGAGGTGGGACGATAGAGAGAATGTAGTCTGCTGTATTGCAGAGCTCGACATCGTCTGACATGAGTTCGACACCGTTGCAGCGAGCACGATCCTGGGTTGCATGACTAGAAGTATGTTAGCTCCAGCGATCTATGGCTACTGGTAGATATGACACTACCTTCTGTCCGAGGCGTTTGTTACGACACGGTAGTTATTTGCGATGAGCAGCCGCGCAATCCCAACCCCCATGTCACCAATAGAGATCACGCCGACCGTAGCTGGAGGCGCCGATACTGATTCCATGATGACATATGAGCTTCCACGTCAATATGTTTTGCACGACAGAATGATAGCCCGCAACCTGCGTACAAGCGGCTGGTTCTCAATTCATTTGGAGAGCTATATTGTGACGTCATCAAGCAGCTGAATCAAGGATTAAGGAGATCAGTTCAGTCAAAGTGTCAGAGGTCAGAATGATGACAAAGATGCTACTTAAAGAAAGAAGGAAAATCTATGAAAGGTCGCAGGTCTCGGAGCGAAGACATACACTCGAGACTGCGGGAGCAGCCGCGTTGCTGCCTGCCGCATGAGTCACACTGTCGGGTGGTGCACTGCAAGGAACATGAATGGCAGAAACGTAATCTCACAAAGTCAATGGATTGTTTCAGAGATCTCCTGTCAACTCAGGGAAGCCTGTAGCCAACCGAGAGCCAATCCCGCCAAGGTGCAGACCCAAGCTGCAACCCCAAAAGCGCCTTGGACATCATGCTTCTTAGAGGCCCATACAGCACCAAAGACCAAGCTACCAACTGCAAAGAATATACAAAACATCATCCAAACTTTAGAGGCTTCGAAACCCTCCACAAGCGAAATGCCCCATCCCCTACCTAGACCAAGCCGACCGCCGCTTTTCTTAGGGACTCGCAGATACGTTATCATTTCACCGTCATAGTCCTGAGGGTGCCTGAATAGATGTAAAAGGTACTTGCTCCCCACGGGAGGCATCAGATCTCCAGGCTCGAAAGCATAATCCTGACCCGGCAGTGGCATGTCGGGAGACTTCCTGATATCCGCAAACCGGTTCTGGTGTACCTCGAATTGGACAAAGTCAATCGTAGCAAGCCCCCGAAGCTTCAAAGCACGCCACCACTTGTTGTTGACCTCAAAGTAGTGATTGCGGAGCGCCATAGCTAAGTCTTTGTCTGAGCGAATGTTGTGCGGAGCCATATCTAAGTGAGCAAGTTTGGGAGTTGCGCGCCCTTCATTGGCGCAGGTGAGCAGCCATGGTGGCTCTGGCTGGTTGAAGAATGGAAGACTGAAGGGCGAGCTCGTGGACGTTCCGGGGACTTTCAATTTGTCTTCCCCGCCTGGCGAAGTGTTCTGAAATCCATAGCTTGACCAGGAGGTGTTCGCGGACGGTACGCCTCCCACCGAGCTTCCCGTAAAGCTACGACTGCCCTGTGAGCTCGACGGACTCGTAGGACTGCCTCCCGTGTAAGTTCTTGGCCGGTTTAAATAGGCTTCGAGCTCTCTTGCAGCACCAGGCCGAAGCTCGACAAAGTCATCAAAGAGCTCCTCTCCGCAACTACATGTCCACTTTACCCGCGACCTATTTTGTGCCATCGGCTGCGGAGGCCCGTAATGGCTTTGAATCCACTGTAAGATTTCGATGATTCTGGTGAGCAAGGCCCATGGAACAGAAGCAATGTTATTGATCGTACTCATGTCAGACTTGTGCGGAGATGCATACGTTATCCACGGGTCAGCAATAGGTGTCTCAGTTGCACTTGCTACAATCGGTGAAGGATCCTTGGTCACGGGATGGAAGGTGGTTTTGAGCACCGGAAGACTTGTCCTCTGCTGAGCGCGGTCTCTCCGAAAATTTCCCCATGCCTGCTGAAGGCTGGATTGGCCGTAGGTGGTCTCGCTTGTCTGCGATGGATTCTGCAAGGGGTCTTCATGCTGATCATTATCTGCTGCTTCATCGTATGAGTTCTCTGCTGTGAGAAGATCCCTCGAGAAAGCTTCTACTCGAGAATGGCCAGAGCCCAGAATATCTGCGGCTAAAGCTCTACTTTGACGCATTGTTGTCAAGAGTGTCTTTTCGTTGATGCCTGAAGGCTCGGATCGATACTCTGCCAGTTGAGATCTTGCTTGATCCGCTAGTTGGTGATCTGGGCCAACCAGCTTCACTTGCGAGTGCAAAAGCGAGGCCAAGATCTCGTCCCTTCCAGAATCAATGCGTAAGCGTTTGGGAACGGTTGGTTGACGCCGCACTAAGCCACCGGTTTTTGTTTTTGTTCTTTTCGGACGTGTATATGGGATGCTCGGCTTTCTCGCCCTGCTCTGCAAAGCGCCTGTACTTTGCGTTCGATTTGAAAGCATTGCGTCTCGATTGAACGTGTCAGTATTGATCGTATCACCCGGGCTGGGCGGTGCTACGCCGGTCTGCGTTTCATAGCTAGCAGTGTTTGAAACCCGGAGACCGTCTAAGAATGGGTTTGTCGAAGACGTCTCGCGCTCGCCTCGGCTAGCCTCACGCCCACTGGTGAGCTCGCGCCTGACATCCGCGAGTAACTTTTCGAACCGCTCTTTGGCGCTTCGCTCCTGGTCCAGTCTCTCATTTGCCTGTTCAAGTTTGGCATGTAGCGCTCGAAATTCGACACTCGAGTTGGGAACGTACCCAGAATCTGTGTTTGTATGTACACGTTTCTGAGCCTTGTCTAGAGGATCACCATCCACGACACCGTTGAATCTGGTTCCTGGTGGCGATGATACTCGATCTGGCGTAGAAGAAATGGCTGCTCTAGATGCGCTGCGACTTCCCGCATCCGGTGCAGTCGCATGACAGCCGAAAGACATCTCATTCCCAGATAAGCTGGTGGGCTCATATCTGGGCAACGGATCGACATTGTCATCCAGAGACGAGCCCGATAAGCCACGGGCGGGCGGGCATGCTAGTTCGCGAGCTCTCGAACTATCAGGGAGCTCTTGAATCTCATGAGGCTGACCTGGGAGTTCGGCCACCGGTGCTGGCTTTTCACGAGGTATCGCTCTGGGTTCTGGAATCAGACGAATGTCCGTGACCTCATCGTGCTCGAGGTTGAGCTTTCGACGAAGGCGGATATCAATGCCAAATTTACTGTGTCGCGCCCAGGCCCTGACTTTGGCTGCACCTTTGCTAATGGTGCTAGTAGAGTCCGGTTCTGGGGGCGGCCCATACTGTCTGCAAAGCTCGCGAATGAGCTTCGGTGAAAGGTAGTCCAGATCAACCCATTGCTTGTTGTCATGCAGCGTCTGGATGACGGGGCTCTGTCCGGGCATGATATCTCTGACCGGCAGGGGCGAGACCGGTGAGGAGATGGCGCTTTCTTTGCCTGATCCTGTATCTGGCCATTGCATTCCTGCGTGTAGAGGAGAAGACTGTCGGATATCCTAGCTATCATTAGCAGTGATTATCAAGATCATGACACGTCTGGATATACCATGATAACAGACTGAAATGTACAGGTGTGCGCCACGAAAAGGACGTTTACAATAAGACATGGCGAGACGCGAGAACAGAAGAGTTGCACTTATTAGGAACCCAGGTTCGGGACCGCCTGCGTAGCGAGGTAGCGAAGAGACGCCCCAGCAGAATACTTCAGCTCATGGGAGGTACGTCTCATCCTCAGCATAATTGGCACCCATTGGCCAGTTCCTGCAGGACGCTGCATTGTCCGGTGAAGGTGGAGGCTGTGCGGGGCGCAGCAGTGGAGAACCTGTTGGTGAGAGCACGATGCCTCCTAAACTAGCCGGCGGGGTGATGCATAGCACAAGACCTAGTGTACGAGTGGCACGATGGTACATAAACTTGGATTCTCAAGGGCGCGCTGCAAATGATAAGGAGGAGTTGATTTGCTTGAGGTGAAGTACCGGAGGAACCAGACGCTCGGACCTCCGGGGGCCTTGGTGAACGTCATTACCCATTTGATGAAGTTCACCTCTCGTCCTTGGACTCGCCATCGCATATCAGCTGTCATCCGCCATTGAGAGACAATGAATTGATCGTCATGATGCTGCTTTCTAGATCCGGAGTTATAACTAAGTCTGTCTCATCTCGCTTCGCATCCATCCCCAGGCCTTCAATACGCTCAATGGCTACAGTCCGTTCTTCGCTCCCTCACGAAGACCGGACGGCAGCCGAGCCCAGAGAGAGCAGGCTCGAGCCCGTCGTGCTATCGAACATCCGCCAGGTCAATGAGAACATCAGACTACTGCGCCTAAATGCAGCCGATCCAAACCACACCATCAAAGTCAGTCCGTGCGAACTGATCTTAACGCTTTCGTGAAACTGACTGGTCTCCTAGTAAAGTTCTTGCCGGGCCAATGGCTAGACACTTTCATTCCCGGGCTCCCCAAGGCCGGTGGCTTTACTATTACCTCCACTCCAAGTGAAGCCAGACCGTCGAGTCATTTGTCGCCTTTTCTTGAACTGGCTGTACAGAAGAGCAGCAATCCACCAGCTCAATGGCTTTCACGCCCCGAGGAAGAGATCCTTGGACAGAAGCTGGTGGTGAGAGTCGGTGGCAGCTTTACATGGCCCCCGCCAAAATTGGACCCAGGCAGTATTGATAGACTAGTGCTCATTGCCGGAGGCGTTGGTATCAAGTATGTCTAGCCCTCCACACCTCCAAATCAATGTACTAACGGAAAACTCCAGCCCCTTGATCTCCATACTTTCCCACTTAATACGGACTGGTCAGCACCCGAAAGAGATCCATTTCATCTACGGAACCAAAGCGACACCGGAACTAGATCGACACAGCATTTTGTTCCTCACCCGGCTTATGGATCTTGTCGGTATAGCGAACGATCCTAACATCACCCTCAGTCTGTACTTGACTGGCACAGGCGACGATGGTGCTATCGATCACGGGAATTTCCCAAACCGGACATTCGCTCGACGTATTACTGAGCTAGACCTTGCACGGGCCCTCGATGGGTTTAAAGAGAGCCTCTACGGCGCGGAGCACGACCGTCAGGGAATTGTCTGTTATGTGTGCGGGCCACAGAAGATGACTGATGAATTTGTTGACTTCCTGAGTGCACAGCCAGGTATGGCTAGAGATAGGGTGCTTTGTGAAAAGTGGTGGTGATTGGGCTGGCGATCAGGCAGATGAGTCCTTCTCTCGCCTTCTTCCATCGACCATGAACTGTTCAGAATGTATATCTGCTACTTCCTACGGCTTTCATATGACCTGTGTCCATGTTTGATTGCCAAGCTCTCAGCCGACGACCTTCCAATCATGTCTGTCACCCCCTATAGACATTTGCAAGAAGACGAATGCTGCTGTAGGCGAAGGGGCCTTTGCCAATTCCACAGCTTTCGCGCACGCGAAATTCAAGGTCGCGGACCTCTGCGCACCATTCGAGCCGAGTCCCATGCATCAAACAGCTAAAGGTAGGCCCACTGAGATCATGAGAGTAGACGAGCGTAATGTCACGAGCATCGGAGCAATTGTCATCCAAAAGAAGCAGATGACGGGAAGTATCATCTGAAGTCATTTTTATGGCTTCAAGCTGCACAATCAGTGTCACAAGCGAAATTTGTCTGCACAATTGAGTACGCACAACAGAACTTGGACTTCAATGACCCCTGACAGAGTAGAAAAGTCAGCAGAGATCATTCAGCTCTTGAAAGCATTGTGATGCCCATGGAGGATGAAGTAGTGCCAAAGCGCATGAGGGATGGTAGCACAGTTCACTGACCAGATGATCGAGCATATGACAGATGATGAAGACCTTGTGAGTCTTGTGTGAAAACACTTCACTGCCCACGTCTCGCTCAAGGAAGCATGTGCTGAGACCAATTCAGCTTGTGAAGTGGAAGCAACTGTAAGTATAAATGAACACTTAGCTTAGAGCGAAAGCAACTCTACGACCAAGGCAACGCCGTTGACTACCATGTACTCTTTCTATCAAGCTTTATCCCTAAAAGCAACTGGTATCGACCCATTACTAAACCTTCGCAGGCGCCTGCAGTGATGCATAGCCATCTAACGCCATGGGCTGAAAAGAAAACGACTCAATCCCTGTGTATCTGTAATCCTGCATTCAAACCACTACGCCGTAACGCTGCGCTGTAATCGCTCAATAAGGTCTCTTCCTTGCTCAGACTTTGCTTGGATATCCGAACTAACGAGTAGTCATACTATCCCACTTCTTCGAACAAGCTGCAGAAGCGAACTGATAGCTTCCGCCATTCTCCTTGATCCACTTTGCGATCTTGAGCCAAGGCAACTTCCTTGACGCCCGAGCCCTCGGAGGAAGCTCGCGAGAGTAGTGGGTCACGGCTTGGCGAAGGAGAGCCTCCTATGAGCACGTTAGCCAGTTGGAACAGTTTTACAGGGACCGCGGACGATGTCTTACATCCTCGGTTGTCCACTCTGGACGACGCACGCGCTCGGACTTGTCCTTGGTCAATGTTCGGATCCTGCCACGAAGGGTCGACTCAGCGACCTTGAAGTTGCCAATCGCCTTGATGCGACGGTACGGAGTACCCTTCCTCCACTCGCGAAGCAGAAGCTCGTCCTCCCACTTGTGGCGTGCAGCTGAATCCATCGAGGAATTGGAGCGCGAAGAGCTGGTGTCCTCCATATCGGAGAATGTTTCATCCTCGGGTGCCGGTGCGTCTGGAAGCTCCTTGACCAGAGCGTTTCTTGCCAATAAGCCCGAGTCAAAGAGCTCATTCTCCTGACGAAGGAAGCGTGCGAATTGCGAAGGTTCTTGTGCCACATGCTGATCTTGTGTAGGAATTACAGGAGCCGGCATGACCGCGTTCGGACTAACCGCGATGGTAGGCGAATTCGACTGCATAGCTGCGGTACTTTGTGAGGATTGTGGCCAGAATGCTGGGTCGGGGGAAGCAGCAGGGTACAGCGGCGCGATCAATAGATTGTCAGCAGCGCGCTTGGCAGCGAAATCCGCAGCCACCGCATTGCCAGCATGACCTTGCTGAAAGAAGGTTTCAGTGAAGGATGGGACCGACTCTGTATTGGGAGTCAACGGAGAGTTGATCGTGTCATCCGATCCTGGAGACGAAGCATCAGCATCATAATCGATAGATGCCGAGTCCCAAAGGTCATCTGTAATTGGAAGGAACTGAGAGTTGTCCACGTGGCCTGCTAGAACTCCAGGTCTAGGGAGCGACAAAGCGCTCTCGGCCTTGACCGGCACGAAAGGAGGCATGGTGATAGGCGGAGATGCCACGGTTGTTGGAAGGAGCGGGCGAAAAGCCACCGTGGCCTCTGAATAAGCGAAGGCGTCGTAGTTGTAATCTGACGCGTAGTGCTGCTCATCATGAACATGATAATACATCTCTTCCGCGAAGAAAGAGGGGTGAGAGCCGGTGTTCGCCATGGTATCGTGTTGATAAAGCGGCGAGTATCGCGAAACGGACGGCGCGGGGGCGCGGATTGAATGATGTCTCTGGTGTTGTCCAGGAAAGATAATCTGGAGCGGATATGTGTTGGACATACCATTTGCCCGCAAAAAGTCCGGAAAGCTCATTTTGACCACACCTGCCTTACACCGACTTGCTGCAAGTCTTGTGGTGCTGACGGCGAATATGTGGCCTTCGCTGGAAGACGACAGTGCGGTGTGTATATGCCCGCAGCGTTGCAAAAGTGTATGGTGAAGATGGAGTGTGTACCTGTGGATGTTGCAGAACACCTGCAGGAGCTCGCAGCAGCGGCGGAAAGTTGCAGAAGTTCGTAGAGCGTGGTTTGTGTAAGGCGGTGAGTGGAGACCTGATAGAACAAGATCGCCGCAAGTACGTAGGGCTGACAGCAGGGAAATCCTTGGCGCTTCAATGCTTTGACGCAAGGTACGGATGCTTTTGCTAATCAATTGTTAGCTTGTTCTTCGTGAAGAGATCGATTGGGAATGGAAGCAGCAATATATAGCGATTGATTGCAAGATACTCACCATCAAATGAAGCTGGCAAAACCTTCGCAGCGATTCGAAACCGACAGAGCTGTAAGCATCTAGCACAGTAGGTGCTCCTTCTTCGATTTGCACAGAAGCTGCACAAGTGGTGAGAACGCAATTGGTGAACGTGCTCTCTCGGTATTATTAGCAAGAAAGATTGAATCAGCCCGTCGACCTGAGGCAGAAGAGTCAACGGCTCGCAACAGAGGCGAAAAAGATCAACAGCAGCGAATGAAGCCTCCAACAATTTGAACAAGTGTTGAGAAATCAGCAGGTGAAACCCAGCTACAGCCGGCAGGATGTGAACGTAGCTCTTTGTACATCGAAGTCTTATAACTCTGATAAGCCAAGGCATCTCAGCAAAACAACCCACAGCGTTTGAGACGGCTGGAAGGCAAGACGGGGAAGAGGACCCTTCAACATCCGGGCCGCAAGAGAACCGTGTAGTCGGAAAGTAGAAAGGGGCCTGGCCGGGTTACGGGAAAACGATATCGCGGGTGATCATCAGGACAACTTGTTCCGAGATATTCGTCAGGGTATGTAGTCTGCGGATGCTCCGCGGAAGATTCGACATGGTCATGAACAGGTTGTCGGGTTGGCTGGACCGGTACATGATGCTACCAGCCTGTACGAGATAGGTGGAGTGGCCAAAGTCGATAAAAAGTGATTACGCTAAACCAGCAGAGAAGTCCTGCTCGAGCAGGGCGTTTCCTTGCAGGCCAATAGGAGCCGTTTCCTCACATAGGACTAGCGACGGATAGGTGCACGAGCAGAGCTGTCAAAAAGCCGTTTGATGCAGGCAACCGATGCCTTCTACGTTGGCATTGGCGACGTTCGTGCTTAAGGACGACTCAATCGACTGCACGTTGAGCCGAGGAAGATTGGCACCACCAAGTGTACATTCGGACTGCGAACTGTTAAGAGCATGAAACAAGAAGCAGTCTCACCGTACGGGGATATCGCCATATGTTTCTAGAAGTGTTGGACAAGAACCTTGGGTCGAGCATATGCAGGAAGCGTTGGGTCCTGCGGAGAGCCACAGGATCATATGAAGCTCGCTAGATCCAGGTTGCTACATGACCAGCGGCTCGATGAGACGAGAGAAGCCATCTTGCAGACCTTGAGACGAAGTCTTCCCACATCCAGTGGCCAATTCAGCCGGGCTCAAACGTGCGGCGTCTGATTAGCACTGCTTCGCTCATCGCCGAGGAGCTTTGCGATGATGTACAGCCCGTTCGCACATCGTCTCATTGGTCGACAGAGACCTGTCAACTCCTGAATATCTGCCGCGAGGCCGGTTCATTCTGCTGCACGCACCCGACATCCATGCTGGCGCTGCAGGATACCAAAATTCTGGTGTAACATGAGAAGCTGAGGCCTATGCAGAACCGGCTGGGTCCACTTTGTGAAGGCTCTTGGTGAAAGCATGACTCTAGAAGAGAACTCCATTTCTGGCGGTAGTGGGTAAAATGATGGCTTCATGCTTGTGTGCATCTCAACTCTTGACACAATGAATGTTTTTCGGCTCTTCAGCCTTAGGATTGACCAAGTCATCAAGATTGTACAATATTCGTAGACTTCGGAGGTCGATAGCCCAGATACCGCGGTCTGATCCCCCTTAGACGGCCGGCCTCAGAGACGCTGAGCACAGTCTAGATGCATGTGTGTTGTGAAGGCGTACTTGGTGTACTTGCCGTTGACAGCGCAGTTTGATGTGAGGTCGGAAGCTATGGCCCGCTGGTGAAAATTAGTCAGCAGCGACAGCCACTCAGGCTTTGCTCCTGACAGGGAGGAGTCTCGATGGCAACGTCCTCTTATGTCGATGTTAAGCTCTTTGCAAGAGTCGAGGACAGAATTCGAAACCAGAGCTGGACAAATTTCAAATAGTACCGTACTGTATTTTAATCAGAAAGGCAATACATAGACGGGCGAACATACTATCAGTACTTTTAGGTCGAGGATACCAAAAAAAAAAAAGAAAAAAAAAAGGAATGAAATGTCTCACTCCAAGATGAAATGCCGATCTCGAATTGACCTATGTTCCGATGCCCACAGATTCGGAATACTGCTCTATAAACACATGCTCACGTCCACGGAACGCGACAAATGACCTTAAAACCCACCAGCCTGATCCCAATACCCATGATTAATCTCCCGAAAGGACTCCTGGTCCTCCCCTTCTTCCATTCTACCTCGAAGCTCCGTCCACTTCTCGTTCCCGATACGATCCCGTGAAGCCATGTTCCGATCCACGCCTAGAAGGCGCTTACATTGGATCAACATTGCGGCGTCGAGGATCTTATCCGCTACGGGCTCGTCATGCTGTCTTCCCACCATCGCATCCTGCGACAGATGCCTGCCGCAGTCAAAGAAGCTGACTATTAGTGTTTTCAATTTCTGAGCCTCGTTCAGAACGGCAGCGAGTCGGCGGATCCTCGAAGCGACGCGTTCAATCGCAGCCAGGCGCGACCCGTCATACATCACTTCCAGCTCCAAGTGGCGCAAATTCCGCAGTATCTGGCTATCTTCCAGCGCCCCGAGGCTGCCGAGGGAGGCAGGAGAACCCTCCTGGAATTGTCTGCTACTCCCGATGCTGATCTCAACCGCAGCTAGATCATACAGCATATCGATGCTATCGTTGAAAATCGTCCGACAAACACATAGAATCGCGGTTTGTTTCAATGGCCTTGCGGTGGTAGTGCAGTCCGAGAAGATCCCGTCCAGGATGAGGAAAGGCCGTCGACTGCTGACACTGCGTAAGACGTAGCCGAATATCTGGATCCTTAGTTCCGGTGGGAGGGAGAGGAGGAAGGGCTTGGATCTCTCCGGGAGAGAGCTGTGCTGGTTCATGATCTTCTTCTCTTCTTCGTCGTTGCTTCCGTGCTTGTTACGGCATCAACTGTTAGTACTTTGAAAACATTAGGAGCATTTGAGAGAGTTGAATGGCCAGTTTGCGAAGATTATAAAGCTCTTTCCATGCGCGGTAAGCTGCGAAACCTGATGGAGATCAGCGAGAAGAGCGATGTAGGAGATATGCACCGCGCTCGCGTCCGCCCTGTACATAGGCGAAAGCCCTCCCGCAGTGGTATGACCGGGAAGCATATGAAAGGCAATCCCGATAACTCGTCTATGCATCTCGCACTAGGATCAGCCCGAGTAAGAAGCGGAGAAGCTGTGCGACATGCGGAGCCTGACGGAGAGTGTCAGACAGAAATTTTGGATTCCTGCGACTTGACTCTAGATATGACCAGATATATGTTTTCGTGTATTTCGTAATGTGCGTTGTTTTTTACATGCCCAAACTCCAAGCAAGTCCAACGGAGACAATGAACCGTTGCATTTCTATGCCCATCGGACATCATCGCTGCTACTCCCGCTGCCATGCTTCTCATACCTGCTACCCCTCCTGCTCCTGCTATGCCGGCCGCGACTGTATCCAGCTCTGCTACTCCTCCTACTTCTCCTTCTGCCGTCGTCCCAACCTGGCGGCGGGTTGATGTTGCCCTTTGCACTTGACCCGCGCCGTCTCTTCGCCTCGCCATAGATCGCCGAAATGATATACACGAGCCAGATAAGGCCAGCGATGACTCCGTAAGCGATGATAGCGCCCGTGGAAGGAGCGAACGCACCCGTTCGCTTCGCCCATTGTAATCCGAGCCCGCCGTTGATGATGCCTACGGTGATGATCGCCCGACCGAGCCAGATGTGCCCGTACGACCACACGACCCGTCTGCTGTGCTTCTTGAACATGACGTGGTGCAAGAAGCCAAGAAGAGGCTGGAAGAAGAGCAAGACGAAGAGGACGATTCCGATGATGGGGTGGGCTTCATGAAGAGCTACACCGTTCGGAGAGCTCGTGACCAGGTAGATGCCGATGGCGAAGGCGGCGATGTAGAGCATATAGGCGAAGATCTGGAAGAGGCCGTGAACCCACCAGAGGCCGGGGAAGGAAGCGAGTCGGATCATGATGCCGCCGACGGGAAAGAAGAGGGCGAAGGCGAGCGTGGCGAGGACGGCGTGGGCGATGATCATGGTGTGGTAGCGGTCCGGGATGAATTGGGAGAAATCGCCCCCAAAGCCATTGCCGCCATTACTGTTCCCGCTGTTCCCGTTGTCGCCTCCATTATCGTATGGATTGCCTCCACCGCCGCCACCGAAGTTTCCGCCGCCGAACTGGGCATTAGCGAAAGTCGTTGCTAGAACGAGGTCAGTCATCCATTTCATATTCTCTGCGAGTAGACGAAGGTGCAATCCTACCAGTCGCCAGTAAAAGCACTGCCGATTTTGTGAGATCTACCATGGTGATAGATCAGAGGATCTCGCGTTCCTCAATCCAGATTCCCAGAATGTTCAGAGGTGATGGCCTGCACTTGGATGGGCAGAAGCAGGGAAAGAGAAAAGAAAAGGCAGCCGGAGAACAGAAAAGGTAAACGGAAGCCAGCAATACATATCTCCTACCTTGTTTGCGTACTCTCCATTCAAAGCATGGACCGGCCTAGTGAAGTCCGTAGTCCCGTTGTGATGGGTTGGGTGGCAGGGTAAGACAGGCGGCGGTCGGGGGGAACCCTGTGCTTACGCCCAAGCCACGTCGATGCTATTCAAAGCTACAACACCTCTCTCAGCCATTAAGGCGTGCGCATTCGATCGTGTTGCCAACCTTGTGGGAGTGCCCGGCGAGATCTACAGCCGACAATGATGGTGAGGATGACGCTGTGCTCCGACGTGAATTGCGCGTTCATGTCCGGAAGAGCGTGTCAGAGGGTTTGTGTTTGCGACCAGTTCGAAAGTGGTTCGGGGAATGGATGTCGGAGAGCCGACCACACGCGATGCCGGCTTAAGTAAGATTGGCTTTATTTGGCATCGTGCTTTTGCAACGCAGCTGCAGTGTGCTTGTTGTGAGGCTGGGGACATACATAGTAGATAATCCTTACGCTCCTCCATGTACTGTAATATATGGGAACATAGCCATGCCACAAGTACAGCTGATACCAACTTACATGGCAATGGTAGGGATATAGAGTGCGACCCCTTCATCTGAAATGCCATCGAGCTGCTTAACGACAGTCATCGAACCCCGAATCAGATGACGAACACTAGGTAGCTGCTCATTGCAAGGCAGTTGAATCTGTCAAAGACGAAAGAAATATGGATTCGTGTTCAAGAACACGGGCTAAACTCCGAACCAAGCGCAATCCACCGTCTAATAACTCCAATGCCGCACTGCAAGGTCCTCATTGTCCTCCGGCCTACCCTCGAGCGGCCTCTGCTGAAACTGCGGCATCAGATAAAACCCCAAATCCGCATGCGACGGCTGTTCCTTCAGCTGATTGACGGCCCATCCATTGCCGAGCCACGCCATCTGATTCACCTCTGACCCATCTTCTTCAGGGATATACTCATAGTCGAAATCCTCCCACCGCGGACTCCGGAGCGCTTCGATACAGTGCAGAGTACTCCCCGGCCACAGTCCCGTCACGAAATCGCCACTGCGGCCTTGCCCATCTTTCCGGTACCACGATTGGCAATCATCCATATACACTGTGCCGTTGAAGTACGCGTCGCAATACCGGGTGAAGTCGCGCACGCGGCCTGGCTTGATGCTCATAGACTTGATATTATCCCGCTGGAGCTTTCGAATGGCTCGTAAGATGTAGTCGCCTGTGCTCTCGATCATCATCGTTAATGAGCCTTCGCCAATGGCACCATTAGGACCGAGCATCATGAACAGATTCGGGAATTGGTCGGTGGCTAAGGAGAGATAGTTGGTTGCGCGAGTATGCCAGTGATCCTTCAGAGAATGTCCATCAAGGCCAGTAACAGGGAAGGGAGGTGCGGCAGAGGCATAGAAGCCAGTAGCACAGATGAGGACGTCGATCTCATGGAGCTTGCCGTCTTCCGTGACGACTCCCTTTGGCTCGATGCGCCTAATGCGGTCTCTAATGAACGAGACATTGTCTTCGACAAGCGCCTCCAGGAAACCCGGCCCAGGCGTCAATCGTCGACAACCCGGAGCGAATCCCGGCTTCAACCAATCGAAGTACTCCGGCTTCTTCTTCAGCCGCTCCTTCATACCCTCTTCAAACGCCTTCTGCGCACCCTGCTGCATCGGCGTTCCCTTCAGCGTGACAGCATGGATATTATTCGCATCAGCTTCGACCATCAACCGGAAATCCAACCAAGCCTGGGGATCCTCGCGAAACTTCTGCTTCAGCTCCTCAGTAAATTCGAACTTCTCCCCCATCCCGAGCTTCTCCTGCACTCCATGAGCAAGAGGAGGTGAGATCCAGGTCCTAGACCGGATAAAACAGTTCAAATGCGCCCCTTCCACCTGCTGCAGCTTCGGGATAATCTGAATCGCGCTCGACCCAGACCCAATCACACCCACCCTCTTATTCCTAAAATCATACTCCTCGTTCCACGCAGCCGAATGCATCACTTCCCCTTGGAAACTCCCCAACCCTTCGATATCAGGCCACTGCTTCGTATTCAGGTTCCCGCGCGCCGTCACCACCACATCGGCCACATCCTCAAACACCTCCCCCTCAGGACCCCCCTTGCGAACTCGCACCTGCCATTTCCCCTCCGCCTCATCCCACCGACACCCAATCACCTCATGCTCCAAATGCACGAACCGATCGGCCCCGAACTTCCGCGCCGTGGACTCAATGTACTCCCTAATCTCCCAGCTCGGGGCGTAAAGGCTCGACCAGTCATGCTTGGGGTTGAAGGAGAACTGGTACGAGTGCGAGGGGACATCGCAGGCGGCGCCCGGGTAGCGGTTCTCGTACCAGGTCCCGCCTATGCCCGCGTTTTTCTCGTAGATGGCTAAGGAGCAGTTGCGCATCCGTTCCGGGATCCGGATCCCGCAGTATACGCCTGAGTAGCCGGCGCCGATGACGATGACGCGCATGGGGCGTTGGTTTTCGATGGGGCGGTCGTGGAGTTGCCATTGTGGGGTTGACTTGGGGTTGGTGTGGGAAGCTTGTTGTTGTTGTTTTGGGCCAGTGGTATTGTTCGTTTCTGGGTAGTGTGTGATGCCATTCGGTTGGCCGGTCTGCTTGACCCCGGCGTGTTCTACGTGGGAGACATCGCTCTTGTACTTTAATAGTGAATCGTGAGACAAGCTGGGGTCCACTGGATGGACCCGCAGGACCTCTTCGGGCAAGTTGGGCACAGCAGACATAATGAGAGAGCAGATAGGGAGAAGGTCGAGAGATGGAGGAAGACGATCACCTACGGGTCTGAGATGCGGACAGCCGCGCACTTGTAGTCGTCGGCAGTGCTGGTTGATAATGGGGAGGAGCAGAAGTACCCGCAAAAGATCGGGAGTTGTATACTGCCAGTAGTGCGATGAAGCAGTGCCCCACTTTAGTGGAGGTGATCCTGCGCACATGGCCAGGGAAGCTAGCGTCCCGGGGATCCTGGAGCTGGATATCAAGGTGTCCAAAGCAACATCACTGTGAGAGCAGCAAGCTCGTCGGAAAAGCGAGTCGGGAGATGAGTGTCGGCTAAAGAGACAGATATCCAAGAATCTGTCCCTCTGTACTGCTTGCACAAAGCCACCTCCGCTGGCCAGCGGGGCTTGGATGGATACCTCCTAGATAGCGAGGCATTTGTCCACGGCAAGCTGCAATGGACATCTGCCGAAAAACCATATCATCGCAAGGTCGTTTTACGGGCCGCGATGGACCCTCAGAACCGTCTTTGTCTGGTCATTCTACAGAGCCCCTCAACTTGGAGATCGCCTCCACAACCAGCTTGCTTGCTTTACATCTGATATACTGCCTTGTCTACTTTGGCTCTGTTGTATTTATGGGGATCAAACACAGCCAACGTTGAATCGGGAATGGAGTCGTTGTTCGATTGAATCAGTGACAACATCGACTCTACATCTGCCGGATTACTGAGGTACGATTGACGTCTGACAGCAACAGCGAGAGGGACCCACTATAGACCAAGTGGGTCGACGAATTGCGGAGAAAATAAGCGGGGTTCGGTGGGGGCTTGTGGGGTGCGGTTTCGGTTCCACAGAAGCACAGAAACAAGCGAATGGCATATGAAAGGGCACTCCTACCTGTCTGGCTGGCTGTGAGCGCCTGAGAAGGCAGATACTCGAAACTCGACCGTGCTCGCTGCATAGCTCTCTCGTATCTGACTCGCTCTACAAAGACGGAAGGGGACGACATAGGTATCAACGCGATCTGAACGGTATGGATAAATGGTATTCGTACAAATCATACAAGATTGCCCTCCCCAAGGTTGGACTAACTGCTCCCATTTCCTTCTATTTCACTGTGAGTACCGGTACTATGCAACGAAGGTCTGAAGCGAATGATCGCCATCTGTAACGATTTCGTTAGCAAGAAGGTTCACGCAACCGTTCTGGGAGGGGATGGAAACAACGAAAAAGGACAAGAAAGGAAGACTCACCTCTTTCCCAACAGCAAACCCCAAACTCTCACCGTCCGCACTCCAACTGAGGCTAGGCTCGGAAACGCCATCCTCGCCATTGACCTCGTGCTGTTCGCCATTACGCTCACCATTCCTCTTCCCATGACTACTCAAATGCTCAGAACGCCACGTAACGAGCGGCTGTGGTGGTAATGCCTTCTCACTACCTTCCTTTTCATGCCGGAAAAGATCCTCGGTCTGCCACACTTGCACCAAGCTCGTGCCGGCGATCGCGAGATGCGAGCCTTGCGATGACCAGGAGATGGCGAGTGGGGTCGTCCAATCTGTGAGATCGAGGCGGAGGAGCTCGGCGTAGTTCGGTGAGGAAGTCTCGCTGGAGCGCGTGAGCTGGTAGATAATGGTGAAGCCTTCCTCAAACGCTGCCGCGATCAGTGATTTCTGCGTCTCGGCGTTTGCCGGATCCGATCGGCTCTCCGGAGTGCTGTATCTCCCATTAGAAACTGAGGCTAAGGCAGTCAATTGTCCAGGAAGACCAAGTGAGCCTTCAGTGTCGGCTTGCTCTTTTGTCATATCTTCATCTCCGCCGAGACCTGGATATATCGAGCGAGTGATCATCATCTTCGCCTCAGTAGAAGCGAGAATGGCCGTCCCTAGCCTCTCGTCAAAACGCAGCTTGTCCCACTTGCACTCCTGGCCAGAGATATCCGATTTTCTCTCGACCAATCCCTGTATAACCACATTATCGGCTGTAAAATCTCCCTCAGCCTTTGCCTTCTCATCTAGTTGGTAAGCAATTGCCAGACCCTTGTCGCCACATACCAAGAAAGCGTCATCGGAAGTCCAGCACGCGTCGAGGACCTGCTTTTCAAAGATCCGCCAGGCAATAGGTTCGGAGTCGTCAACGGCCAGAACGCCTTCCTCGTTATCACGCTTCAGATCCAGCGAGCGCCAGATTTGGATCATGCCGCGCACGAGATTGGTTCGCGCCACGAGGATATAATCGCCTTTAGGGCTGTAGCGCAAGCACAGTACAATGCTGGCGGGCTCGAGAAGCTTCGAGCTAGCATCTAGCATTGCGCTGCCGAAATCCTGACTGTGCTGCAGAATGTACTGAGACGGCTGCGACTTTTCTCCCGCAAGATGGCGAAGACCGTCGATCGCGCTTGCTGCTGAGTGGCCGGAAGGATGCCATGCAGTGGCTGTGACGACTGATTCGGCGGGTAGCTTTGGTTCGTCGACATGCGAGATCTACGCTCTGGATTAGTCAAGCATTCTAGCCGGGATAGCAAATGAGACAACATACCTCCTTGGCATTCTCTAATGATTCTGGTATCTCATATACCCTGCACAAAGATTCGCCGACAGCAAGTAGGGATCTGACATTTTTGCCGTTTGTCGCGTCCGGGTTCCACATGCTATGCAGGACATGTGCGCCCGGCTTATCAATTTTCCAATACATCGTACTCGTCTTGGGTCCGGTCTTGACTTCAGTCTGCGTGGCAACGTCCATGGAATCGTACCGCTCCGGTATCTCGACGATCTCAGTGTCAGAGACGACATGTGGCGATCCGGACACTGCGTCAGGATCTTCGTCCACTTCCGCAGAAGGCGAAATAGCATCGACATCCATGCCGTCCTTCTCCCCATTCACCTGCTGCGCATTCACACTCTCCTCGTTCTCAGTTCTTCTCTGCCTCTTCGGCGCAGGTGTAGGAAAGTCCTCCGCCACCTTTGTCACAGGCGGGGCTCTTCCCTTCCTCTTCCCGCTACTACCAGGCCGCGAAGATGCTACACCCGCAGTTCCATTCTCCAACGCGCCTCTCGCGACAGCATCACTCTGCTCCTCCAATGGCACGCGCGGATTGACCCCGGTCCATTTGAACTTCCTGTCCCACTTCCTTCCTCGCGCTGCCAGCTCATCATACAACAGACCGTCTTGCACGACACTAACGAGCGCATGTCTCTTCACAACATGTGCGAACGGAAGGTTTTCCGGGTCGCGGAACTCGTGCGGCCGATGCCAGTCGCGATGGAAGGCTATCGCCGCATTCTCGTGGCCGTGCTCCTGCAGGTAGCGGTAGATGAGGTAGTTGATGTGGTCGGAATGGAGTGCGCCTGCTGCCATGCTGGGTGGGCGCGCGCTGGCAGTAGTGCGCTCTTGTCAGTGATTGATCTTTCTGCGATGATGCACCAGTGCGCGGCGGAGATTTGCGGAGGATGTGGCTTTAACGAGGGCGCAGGATTTGGTTGTGGCGCATTGGCGAAGGCAATGCGTATTGAGTCCGGCAGACGGCGATGGAGAGTGGTTTGGAGAGTGCGGTGGTGAATACTGACTCGCTCGATGTGGCCGTTGTTGGGGTCTGGTCGTGATGCAGAACTGGCAGGTCACACGAGGTCGGCAGCACAGTCGTGAGTAGTCCCGTACTGTAGCCGCCATTCGAGCCGATCTGGTCGCGGCGCCGAAGCCAATCTGCAACGCGGCCCGTCGGTTTGGAGAAAGCCACTGCAGGAAGCAGGGACCAGCACACGCGCGCATCGCATCGCGAACCCTTGCGGGAGCCCTTCGTGACTCCGAGAAACACGCGACTCGCAATCACGACACGCTCGTGAGTCCGACGCCCCCTCATCCTGTGATACGACTCTCTATGGCACTTTGGGATATGCTCTTATGACCCGTTGCTATTCGGCAATAGCCGTCCCACCCAAGAGACCAACAACCACACCACGATGCCTGCACGAATCAACCTCCCGCCGTTAACGAGGGGCCTCTTCCTCGTCGTGCTCGCCCTCTCTGCCCTCAATGCCGCCTTACGCTTCAACCGATGGAGCGAGGCCCTCTCCGCTACGCCTGATGCCTCCCTCATCACCAAGACTTCTAGCTATCTTACGAGCCCGCAATGGGCAATCCCTTACCTTGTCCTAATCCCGCTCCAAAGCCTTCGTTACCCTTGGACATTCCTGACCGCAAGCCTGGTTGAAAACAATGTGGCTAGTCTGGCAGTGAGTGGCGCAGTGGTTTGGTTCACAGGAAGGTACCTAGAGCGGGCATATGGAAGCTCCGAGTTTGCCAAGTTCACCTTGTTTGTCACTATGATACCCAACATTCTAAGTTTCTGCATTTACGCGGGATTCCATCTAGTTTCGGGAACGCCAGAATTGTAAGTCTTTTTGTGAGATTTCATAAGGATGGGCTAAGTCTTGCTTCCACGGACTCATGGCTGATCTTTCAAATTTACAGTCCTACGCCAATCCAAGGTCTAATGCCACTAGAGGCCGGTTTCCTCGTCGCCCTCAAACAGCTCGTCCCAGAGCATACGGTCTCGCTCTTCAAAGGCGCCGTCCGAGTCCGCGTCAAGCATTTCCCCGCCCTCTTCACGCTAGCGAACATCATCTCTGGTCCTCTCCTAGGGACTGATACTGCCCTCTGGCTCTCCCTCTTCGGCTTCCTCACGAGTTGGATCTACCTTCGTTTCTTTCGCGTGGCCGAGATAGGCGATGGCGGCGAGAGCGGAGAGGGAGTTGTGAGCATGAAGGGAGACGCGAGCGATACTTTCTCGTTCGTCTCCTTCTTCCCAGACTTTGCTCACCCATTCTTATCTCCCATCTGCGACACCATCTACACAAGTCTAGTTCAGTTGAAGCTCTGCACGCCATTCTCGAGCCAAGCTATTGAAGCTGGCAACCAGTCGGCTCAGTCCCGCTCAGAGGGTTTACCAGGTATTATGAATGGCAGTGGCGGCAACGGTGGTGGGAGGAGGGCGGAAGCGGAACGGAGGCGAGCTTTGGCTTTGAAGGCTCTAGATCAGCGGTTGAGTGCTCAGGCCGCTTCTAACAGAGCATTGACTGCTGCACCTACGCAGACAAATGCGCCTGCGCCCTCGGGCGACATGCCTCCGGCGGAGGTTTCTGCAGGCGCTGGTGCTGAGGAGGGGGCTCAGGACGTCAAGCAATCACAGACTTGATCTCTACAAGAATTCCCGAGCTTCAGATAAAGCGTCGCTTTTTGATACCCACTGTAGTGCTAGGCTCTTATTATCTTTATCTTCCTCTCCTTTCCTGTTTCGCGCAGTACTAGCAGTGCCTCCACTTTGTTCCTCCACAAATTTAAAACTCCCGATCGAGAGTACCTAGGTATGATCAGCTTGCGTCGCTGCCCAGATGACAACTTCGTGTTAATCTGGACTTGCAAGACGCAAGCAGTATTATTTTCAGAGGATCGTGTAATGCGCTCCATGTAAAAAGCTCGTGAATGGTCTTACAAAGTGTACGCACCTGTTGGGAAAGTACGGGGGTTTGATTGCTCTTTCCCCCTCTCCAGCCCCAAAGCCTAAGCTGCGACCCTCATCCATCTCACAACCAGCTCAAAGCAGTAGTGTCCTTCATTTAGAATATTCACAAAGTCAAATAGGTGCCTTTTAAAATGCTACCGCTTGCCGACACGTCCGTACTCGGCGCGAATCCAAAGTTCGCAGCGCTCTATCGCGACCTTTCTTCGAACAAGCTGAACACCGATGGCACCTCTAAGCTGGACGCAAAGGCTTTGAAGGAGCGCGAAGCATTTGAAAAGGTCAGTCTTAAGATTGTTTGAAAAGTCTCTCGACCTCATTAAAACAGTCACGGGCTCGCGCCCTGGACGCGTGAGGTGGACGAAATGTGCCAGACAGCCTACCGCCGCTTGCGCTGTGGAAAGCACAGAGCTAACAAAGCCTCAGGATATCCAAACAGCTCAAGTTGAGTCTGCGAAACGGCAAATCGTACATTCTGGACTTGGTGATCTGGTCTATCGAGGCGATGAGTTGCCAGAAGAGGTGTGTTGCCACCACTCCCGCTACCTCTTCGCTGCGTCCGCTAATATAGACGCAGCTGCAAGATCTGGTTGGCATTACAGCGGCATCGCTTGCGGGAGACATAGGCGACGAAGACAAGGACATCATAGCGAATGAGTTGGAGAGATTTCACGTACTGAACGCCTTACCCTCGCGATGCTCGAAAAAGCTAATGCCAAGAGCAGGAGTATGCCCCCAGGATCGCTGAAGTCATCTCGAAGAACATGCAAGAAGACACCACTGCTCTAGCTAGTCTGGTGTCGCCGGACAATGCGCTCCACGTCGAAAATCTAGCAGACACAATCCATAAGGTCCAGGAGACTCTTGCCACCTCCACATCACGACTATCTGAACTCCGCATCTCCATTGCACAAGAAATACCCACACTACACGAGCTCTACCGCGAGATTATAGAGACGAGCATACGGATTCTCGAGCAAACAATCCACGGCTCGGTAGCTCGCGGTACAAAAGCCAAAGCGGATTACCTCGCCGTAGTAGCAGAAGGCATGAGCAAGAAGCTTTTGCTCCAGCATGGGCAGCTGATGCAACAGATCTACACGCCTGAGATTCAAGACATTCTACGGAACAAGCAAGAGGCACTTGATGCGGAGTCGCTGTCGTTGAAACGGAAAATACGTGAGATGGACGAGAAGCTGGCCGCGTATCGCCAGGAGAGAGGGATGAAGCAGATGGTTGGGGAGTATGCGGAGTTACTGAGGGAGACCGAGAGGGTTGAACGGGAGATCGATCGGCTGGAGACTGGTGGGAAATAATCTACCGCGCGTGCCTGTATTCTTGAAAAGGATAGACTTGACCTATAAGGAAACAGAGAAGGCGAATTTTTAGCCTTGGCACTTGCCGTAAAAGGTAACCGGTACAGGTACACGCTATTGTGGAGCGTTTAGCGCGAGGTGCCTGGTTTTTGTTTAAAAGACGAACATGAGTCTGAAGATAGTCGCGATGAGTAACTTGATACCTCGTTGCCAGAAAAGAATTGCCAGGAGAGACAGAGAAAATCAAATCAGTGCTTTCATTTACGTTCAAGAACGGAAGAATGGCACACGCCAGCCAAAACGGTTCATTGGTTAAAGCTGTGGCTAAGACGGAGGCCATTCTCAGAGAGCAAGTAAGTGTACATCCACAGGGAGAAGATTGCAAGCTCCCCTGCTTCGCCTCTCCCACGCTTTGATGCGGATTCCCGCGGTTCAGCATTGCCACAGTGAAAAACTCGATCCAACGCCCCTACATCATCTGCATGAAGACTTCCCTGTGCAGGACGTGCACGGCAACACACAGAATCAATCAAGATGCGAACTGTAGACCTCATTGTGCTGACCCAATCTGCCGCCATAGCTGCTTCAAGGGGCACCCAATCACTACATCCTCCACTGGAAACCCGAACTCGTGCACGCGGAAGCACACGCCGACAACACGTCCAGGATTGTCTGGCGCTTCTGCTGCCCGGCAGAGTACCGCAACCCAGTCGGTCACGTCTTCGGTGGAGCCATCGCCACGCTCCTCGACGTCGGCACCTCGCTCTGTCTTAGCCTGATCGGTAGGCCGAAGTTCTACTCGACGCTGGGCGCCAGCCGTAATCTCAACATCACTTTTTTGAAACCGGCCAAGATCGATGAGCCGCTTAGATTGGACTGCAAGGTGAGTTTTTTTTTTACTCTTTTTTTTCTGAGACTTCGACTTGGGAGATAGTAAATGCAGGGTACTGATGACGAGCAACAGGTGATCAACGCAGGAAATAAGCTGGCGCTCATAAGAGGGGATCTGTATCGGGAGAAAGACGGAGCCTTGGTGGCGACGTGTGAACATAACAAGTACAATTGGGAAGGCGACAACCCCAAATTATAGTCCAGTAACAACTCTTTTCGAACACCAAACGATGCCTTGAAATCTTCTTGCAGCACCTGTTCCCTCATCTTCCTTAAAAGTCGGTGACTCGGCCATTGTAGCTCCAATCACCTGTGTTTCCCCATCTTAGCGGCTCGTTTTTCGGCCCACCTACTTCGCCCGTCTTGGGGTTGGTGTCGCCTTCGAACTCGGGCGCGGCGCCGCGTCGAACATTCGGATGCAGCTCCTCCCCATCACCTTTAGCTGCTAGTCGGGCCCGCTCCCGTAATTGCTCCAGCATGTCGTCTGCGCTCATGGATTTGGTTTGGGCTTCGGCATTTTCGGCATTTTCGGCGGGCTCTTCTTGTGTGCGCGGGGTACTGAATGCGCCCGTCGATTGCTGTTGCAGCTTCTCGAAGATCTCCTGCTCTTCCTTCGGCAGCTTGGGCGGAGAGGGCTGTGGTCCCCAGCCTGCTCGGGCGGCGGGTCTGGAGGTGAAGGTGCGACGGAAGAAGCCGGGGCGCATCGTGCGCATTGCTCTGTGTGTGGTTTGCATGGTTGATGATCGGAAAGGATTGGGTTTCGCTTGGGAATAAGTGGAAGGATTGGATCAAAAAAATCGAGCCAGATGCGATAGATCAAGGGTTGTAGAGCTAAAAGGAAGTGCTTATGTCATTTCTCGTGGCAACATTGAAGATAAAAGCGATGCCGGAGGAAAGCCCGGCCGAGACCTGGCCTGTGCTTTGTCTTCATTGCCATCATCTCCCGTCTCCTCATCAACCTCACCTCATCCAGCTTGCCTGGGCAAATGCGCTTTGAGCGCAATGATACTGCTCGAGAGTAATTGAACCCATTGTCCAGATGCGATCGCGGCCGTAGACTACTGTGAGCCACTTCTGAGGGTTGATGAAGCTGATGCTGAAGACAAAACGTCGGGGCGACAAGTATGCCATCAGGCATGATAAAGCGCCCAGGGGAGAATACTGAGGAGATTGTCGGAGAGTGATAATGGCGTGGACGAAGGTGGGAGCTTCTCCGGGAGCAAGAGGTGGGTAGTAACTGCAATTGAACGATGTTGACGCTCATGAAAGGGGCCCATATGTCTTGCAAGTTCTCAGACCAAATTATATCTCTCTTTGCGCCTGTCAGCTCTTCGTCTCCTCTTTGAACGATTGTTTTTGCGGACTACGTAAATACTTCGAATCCGGTCTACCGCCAGCATGGAGACGTCGTGCACGGAAGTCACGTCGTCAGACCTACCCCCGCTAGAGAGACCGTAATAGCTTTGAAAGCCTGTAAGTATGAAGCTACATTGTACGGATTATACCTGCAACTCTACTCAAAAATCCGCGGGTTGTGGATTGGGCGCTTGATGCCGCTGGTTGTCGCAAAGGACAGCGTCCTGAGTCACTTACCCTCAAGGGAAGCCACGCGCTCCGAGGAAATGTCAAATGACTCTATCATGTCACGCATGAGCAGCAGCAGCGATAATTCCACATGCGGCTTGGAAAATCTGGTCGTATTGCTCACCAGTCTTGCCGATGCGACAGCGACTCACGTTTTGGCAAGTGTAGGTTACATCTGTCAAGATCCCCAGCTCACAGGAAAAGGGGAGAACGGGGTTTTACTTTCGGAGATACAGAATTATTCAACTTCCAGGCAACTTATCGACAGCAAGCCGAAAAGGCCTCAAATAACACTTTAATCGCATCAAGCGTAGACCGCAAGCAGCAATCGTGTCGCCGCGGGAGGGTGGTATCTTGATCGGAGACAGGCACGTGGCCGTAAAGGTAAGTTTAAAGACTCAACCGATGCAAATTCACTTCCACATGAACACCGCTGAAACTATTGAAGCTGCTCTTTGGCACAATAGCACGCCGGAAGTCTGGGAGAGGTGACGTGTGCACGTGCTCCGCTATCTGCTTGTGCCGGGTGCGCCTGCTTCAATCCGCGACCGACCTCAGTTCACCTCAGCTTGGACCTCTGAACCGCCCTCCGCCCTCCGCCCTCCTCACCCACCGACCTGCATCTCGAACTCCAATCCGAATACACCGAAGCCAAGCAAGATCGTCTTCACTGTACCATCCGTTTGAATCCTGCCATGGCCCACTTCGATCCCAGCAACGAGGCGTTCGCCGGCAGTGCTCTTTCATGGTACCGAAATCCCGCGTTGCCGTCAATGCGCAATCACATGCTGGATGTGAGTTTTCCAGCCACCTGCTTTTGACTTTTGAGGCTGTGCAATTGTCCACGTCCCCCACTCCTATTGTCTGCTACTACACTTCCACCTCCCCAGCCTCCTGCATTTCGAGCCTTGCCATTGTCGATGACTCCTATTGTCGGCTTGGCGTCGTCCACATAAAACTCCTCTCGCGCCCTCGTTTCCTCTCTCTTCTCTTCATCAACACTTTCACACTCCGTCACACATACTCATCAGCGCTCCGTTCTACTCATCATCAACCAACATCCCAGTCATCAGACTTCTCATACTCACTTCTGGAAAGCTCGGTGCCGGCCACCTAGATCGTCCAGCTCAAGACCTTGAATACTCATTCACCTCCAAGCTTTTTGCACAGTCAATCCCACACTACACCTTCACCATGCAGTTCAACACTGGTTCCGCCTACATCGCTCGCAACAAGACCGAGCAATTCCTCATGGATGCTGGTGCCGACCCCACTGCCGTCATCACCATCAACACGCCGAACGGCAAGAATGATGACAGGGTTGCCCCGACTTCGCCACTGCGCGCCGAGGCTCCAGCCTTCCAGGTCAACTCCCAGTCGGCCTCTGAGTATATTCCAGGTCTGACCCCAGTCAAGAACGTCACTCCCGCTTCGGCCATCAACGGCAAGGCCAAGGACTTCAAGTCGACCACCCCAGGAGACGACCATGCCGCTGCCAAGATCAAGACCTCAGGCACCCCAGCCACATCGGCTTCCGTCAACCAGCTCAAGAAGTTGGTCGGCACCCAGGTCACCGAAGAGATCCTCAGCAAGTGGGACCCGTCCAACCCCGACCTCAAGATCACCATGCCCGTCTGGACCCAGCCCATGTACAAGGGGTCCGATCGTGCCGCTTTGCACAAGGTCATCGAGAAGATGTACGAAGGCCGTCTGTACCGCAAGTTCGACTTTGGTACGAAGATCATGAAGATCGCGTTGAAGAAGGGTATTGAGGGCCGTCTTCCAGCCGATCGCACCAAGGCTTCTGACCAGCCTGGCAAGGGCACTTCCCCTAAGCAGAACGCCACGCGTGTTCAGCAGACCACAGGGCGCACTCAGCCGACCAACTCGCGTGCTCTCCCAACATCACGCGTTCGCACTGATTTCGCAACAGTCAACCCTGCGTGGGGCGCCTTCCTAATCACCGAGCATGGTCGTCTCGAGAGTCTCAACACGAATCAGACGGCGCTTGCCAACAACGAGGCTAGGTGGGCCGCGTCGAAGGCCGAGAACGACAAGTGGTGGGCGGAGCGTAACGCTCGCTTCAAGGCTCAGCGCGAAGCGAACGTCATTGAGCAGGCGGCGCATACCGAGACCTGCAAGAACGAGGCCACTGTTCCCGAGACCAACAAGACCGAGGTCGTCAACAAGTCGGCTGAGACGCCTGTCGACGCCGTTTGGCCGCCCAAGCCCAACGTGCTTCCTCCGCATCTCCGCGTTCGCGCCTCTGCTCCACCTTCCACCGTTCATGATGACAAGACCAAGTCGTCCGACATCATCACCGCTGTCACCGCCGCCAAGTCCGAGACCTCCGAATGCGTTCCCGACTGCGCGTTCATCAAGCGCGAGGTCAAGAAGGACGTCAACAACACCTCCACCAACGGCAAAGGTCAGAGCCCAGACGCCAAGCGTTCTTGCAGCCCGCCGCATGTCAGGTACGCGCTGGCTCAGGCCGCTGCCGCCAAGGCTGCGAAGCAAGAATTCGTCGCGGCCAAGCTGCCCTTCATGTAAACTCACCATTTTCCCCCAAGACTCACGACAGCACGACATCATGATTGTCTGACGGCAGATGGCGTTCATCGAGGGTTGGCATCAAGATACCCAGCAGCTTGTCGTCAGTCAAGCCTGCTCCTTGCGATTTCCTTACTCACTACTCACAAGCTTCTTTCTTCGCGCCACATATTGCGCACCTAATCATCTTGACGAATTGCAGCTGCGATGGAGCCGAGGGCACTGGTATGCTACGATGGTGTTGCAGCGAGAGAACTGGATGGCTGAATGCAAGGATGGCGGTGCGGCCAAAGGCTACGATGTGACTGCCCAATGTACTGCTTAGCACAGCTCTCAAACAGATAGCACAATGACGTTTCAAATCAAATCCTTTCTCCAATGCCCTGCGGTTGCTCTGTGATCAATCGTGCCTTCTGCCCTCTGTATCACAGTCTCCTGTGCTTTTTCTGTCAGATTTAAACACCATCCATCGTGTCTCCGTCAGTTCAGTACGTGAGTCTTGGGAGGTATTCGATCGTTATGTCGTGTTCAGAAAAATGCATACGCACAACTATTCAATACATAAACCCGGGTATATCACTCAGTGAGAGTGCCAGAAAGACCATCACGCCACCAACGCCCTCGCTCAAAAGCATCTCGTCACTCCCAACCACAACACAACCACCACTCCCATCATCATCGAACCTTTCCCAATCCCTACTTGATCTTACTCATCACAGTCTCCATCCCCCTCTCGACCTCCAAATTGGCCGCCGCACTCTTAACCGCACTCAGCATGCCCCGATCGAAATCGTCTCGACACCGCAAAACCGCCTCGACCCAACTCAGCTGCACATCCCAATACTTGGCCTTGAGGCTCGCGAAAGCCTCGACGATCGGCCCTCCTGCTCCAGCACCTGTCCCTCCGACGCCCACCACACCACCAGCACCACCACCAGCGGCATTCTTCTCCGCACTCAACAGATTCTGGAAATCATTGACAACCCGCCACTTATCCTTAATCCCCTCAAAACTTTCCGGATACCCCTGGAAGAACTGGAAAACTGTCACCACATCGTCCTTGATCTTCTCCGTATAAGGATCGATCCGCAACCGAATCTTCACACCCCTATTATGCACGCTGGAGAGGTACGACGTCAGGAGCGTCTCGGCCATTTCCTCGACGAGGATCGGTTGTAACGAAGGATGCAGGACCTGGATGATGTTGTTCTCGCCCGAGAGGTAGTCCTCGAAGGTCGTGGTGATCTGTTGCATGCTGCGCTCCTGGTACCAGGTCGGCGGGACGAAGAAGGTCTTCAGCACGTTGCGGAAGTCCGTCGTGAAGAGCAGCCGGGCGAAGAGGTGCAGGCAGTGCGTGGAGAGGTCCACGTAGGAGTTGGTCAGTTGGTCGTGGTGTTGTTGCGCCGAGGTGAGGGGGTAGGAGGGGGAGACGAGGGGTTCGTAGGATTGCTTGAAGCGGGTCAGGAACGAGGTGATGCCGTCTTGCGGCGCGTCGTCGATGTTGGTGATTTGGTCGTTGGCGATGGCCACGAGCCAGTCTTGATAGGAGGAGAGGCCTTCGATGTCTGAAGGGTTCGGGGCTGTGGCGGCGAGGTTCTCGATCTTTTGGAATTCTCGGTCTAGGAGGGTTTGGTACATGCGTTGGCGGGATTGTAAGGCCCGGTACATGGCGTCGACTACGCCTTCCACCACGTCGGCGCGGCCAGAGGCTTCGGCCACGGCGAGTTGTTCTCTGAGCATGGTCCAGACGTCGCCGAGGCTCTTGGTGTGAAGGTGGCCGTCGGCGTCTTGGTCCAGGCTGCCTTCTTCTCGGCTGGAGAAGGCTCTCGTGTCTGCGGATTCGATGCGCGCCATCCATTCTTCGACCGCCTTGGTGATGAGGCCACGGTATTCCCGGACAAGATCGCTCTCACGCTCGTCAATGACATGCGGCTTGAGCTCGGTCTCTTCCACACCCAAGCGCTTCATCTTGCTGTAGTACTTGGGCACCCAGTTCAGTATGGCCAACATATGCACTGGACTGATGTTTTCATCATCTAATCTCTCCGTCAGGAAGTCGTGCATAAGTTGGTGGTAAATGTTGGTGTACGTCCGCATGATTCGCCACTTCTTGGGCACCAATTCCACAACACCTAGCTTGACTGTATTCAGATCATTGAAGTACCATCTCAGGCTCTTCTCTAAACGCTCCGGATCCTCAGCAAAAGCTTCTTTGACTCCTTCAAATTGCGCAGCAGCCGAATATTTCAAAGCCTCTAGGAATTTGCCCTTGTAGCCGCGCAGTGAGCGTTGAGCAACCGCAATGCTCTTAAACCTACTCGCCACATCCTGGAATTCTCTCTGGGCATCCTGCAAAGCCTTGACCTGCTTATCCTTTTTCTCCTCCTCCTCAATCACGATAGCCAGCCTCACCACCAACCCATTATTTCCCGCCTGAACCAAATTGATGATGTTCAAACACGCACTCCCCACATGCTCATCAAACCAATCCACCACATCATCCAGTTTGGTAAACCACTCGCGTAGCGTGCCCCCTCCTCCTCCCTCACCAGTGCCACCACCACCCGCCAAAGGCAAATTCTCAATCAACTCCAACCCGCTCTCGCCCTCTGGGCCCCGACTTACTTGCTCCATCGCTGCATCCCTCACATCCCTCAGCTCCGTCAGCCCCTTGTGCACCGCGAGCAGATTAGACTGGACATCAGGCTCGTCGTCATCCTCCCTCAACAAGCCCTCCAGCTCCTCCAACCGCTCGGAGAAAGTATCGATACTGTCCTTCATCGCCTCGACAGCGGCGAAGTTCCGTTGCATCAGCCCTAGCTTCTCGATCTCAGGGAAGTCCTTGATCATGCCCTGGGCTTCGGAGCAGAGACGGTCGATCTTCAGCATTTCTTCCTTGATCAGGCTGACGGACTTGCTGCCGTCCGTTATGGCCGTCATGCCGGATTGGGTGACGGAGAGTTGTTCCGAGAGGCCATGTTTGAGCTGTGCGTCGACTGCGGCTTTTTTGCGCGTGAATTCGGCTTTGAGTAAAGGGAGACGGTCGAGGTCGTCGGGGTGTTTGAGGAGATCGGCGAGGTGGGAGGTGGGGGTTTCGTGGTCGTGAGGGAGGTGGTGGTTGGTGGAGGAGGCGTGGATGAGGTCGGCCATTGTGGGTCGACGAGGGTGGGAAGTTGTCACGCGGTGTGTTGTGGGAAAATGGACATGTGGCAACAGGCCATGGAGGCGACCATGAAGTGTTCCGCGATTGTTGTCCTGGTGGTGTTGTTGTTGTTGGAAGTGGTGGAGATGGAGCTGTGGGACATGGATGCGGAGGCGGAGATGGCTCGGGAGTGAGCTGCCCAGCGGCATCCACGAACCCTGCTGCTGCTGCTGTCCGTGATTCTCCATCTGCATATTCCACCCAAAACCAACCTACACACCGTATAATACAGTCGCCAGAAAAAGGACTCGCCAGATCAAACCAGGGAGCAGGCGAATAGACACACTACCTGACGCCTCTTCCAGTACAGCGGCACCCATCACACCACCACCACCCGCCGCCGAGACATTCCCACCCATACCGTGGGATCCCCTCCCACCCATCCTCCCGGATCAACAAGAGAAAAGAATCGATTACAATGGCGATCCCATCAGCAGCAACAGCCGCATCAACAGCCGCGCAAAGCTACTTCCGCATCACCCTGATGCGGTCCGCGATCGGCCTGCCCAAGAAATCCTCCGGCGTCCTCGCCGCCCTGGGCCTGCACAAGCGCTTGCGGACCGTGTACCACCCTGTCTCGCCGCAGACGGCCGGTATGGTTTTCGCGGTCAAGGAACTGGTCGATGTGCAGGAGGTCGATCAGGCGTTGAGTAAGCGGGAGATGAGGGAGTTGAGGCGGCCGGAGAGTGGGTTTTATGTTGAGAAGCGGGCGGGTGCTGAGAGGCAGTGAGGAACGTAGGACTCTAGAGGCGCTTGGCCGGAGAAGCAATGGTTTTGATGGGATTTCTCTTGAAAAAGGCGTTGGTCAGATTAGCGAGGAATGTTCTATCGGGCGTACACGGGCTTTGCGAATGAGAGACTACGGTAGGCGGAGGGAACTTTGTTACGGCTCAGAGTGAGAAGTGACGTGGTGAAGAACTTCGCGACTGCCTACGCCCAGAGGTAATGCCCAAAGGGGGTTGGTATGGAAAAGGCGGGAAGGTTATTACTACAAACGCCGCGACATATACATCGACAATGCTGCGACATGAAGGTCACGGATACTACGCCATCCAACAACCTGCAACTGAAACGAGCTCGACCACAACGGGTTGACGAGAGAGGAGTGGCTGTTTGAAATCAAGGCAAAGAGAGCCAAACATTAGCTCAATGTATTACTACATGTACGATCAACCACCTTAAGGACGAGATCGACGCCTTTGAGAAGCTAAAATCTCACGCACCTGGACCTAAGGTGTC
The DNA here is from genome assembly GCA_022701445.1 of Hortaea sp. C3G1500-4. Classification (NCBI taxonomy): domain Eukaryota; kingdom Fungi; phylum Ascomycota; class Dothideomycetes; order Mycosphaerellales; family Teratosphaeriaceae; genus Hortaea; species Hortaea sp. C3G1500-4. Next base: position 1,405,888 of record JAJVDI010000001.1, read on the forward strand.
TATACATCCTTTCCCTCCGTTATGTACGATATGTATCAGGCTCTCACTTACTCCTCTACAAAAACACCCTACCCTACCACACCCTACCCTACTCTATCCCCTCCCTGCTCCCTCTTCACCCCTCTCGAAATTCAAACCCACCTCAAATCAACCGATCCAACCTCTTCAAAAACCCACCAACCCTCTTCTCCATCCTGCCCTCCAAATTCCCCCCTCCTCCTCCTCCTCCTGCGGCAGCATTCGCACCCGAACCCCGTTTGCCGCCTGCATTACCGCTCTCGCTTCCCGTAGCGGAAGCGGAAGGTTGAGCGCCGTACCCATGCGTCGACTGTCCAAATGCCGTCTCCGCTTCCGTCGGACGGTAGAGGGCTTGGTGCTGTTGGTAGGCTGACATGTGATCTTGAGAGTAGGGGGCGCTTCCACTGACTTGCTGCTGCTGCTGCTGTTGTTGTGGAGGAGGACCGCTGTAGCCTGCTGTGTACTGTGGATAACCTCCGGCACTAGCAGCTGCGATACCAGGTGGTTGGGAAACAGGTGGCGGAGGGAGGCCGGGGGATTGGAGGGGCGTGTGGGTTGCGTAAGCTGGTGGAGCTGAAGGGGTGGGCGGTTGTTGATGATGTTGATGCTGTTGGCCGGGGTACATGCTGTGAAATTGACTCTGTTGTTGGGTTTGTTGTTGCGGGTGATGGCCAGGGGTGCCTGGCATCCCCGCCGGCGAGCCTATACTAGGGCCGAACCCTTGACTTTGAGGGTAGGTGGCATATTGTTGTGCCGGTTGCTGTTGGGTCTGATGGGTCGGCATGCCGAAGGAAGATTGCCGGTGGAAATTCTGCTGTTGTGGAGGTGGGGAGGTGGGCTGCGGAGTACCATGTCCGCTGCCTGAGCCGCCGGGGAAGCTAGGAGGGTATCCTGCTTGCTGCGACTGGTATGGGGACGGTGCCGCGCCAGGAGGAGGCGGAGGAGGTGGTAGACCTCCCGAGAAACTTCTCCCCTGTTGGAAGCCAGGAGGCGTGTTTCTCGGCGGTCCTGCAAAGCTCATTTGATGTTGTTGTTGTTGAGACTGTGGACCTGAGAAGAAGGAGCTCTGCTGTGGAGTGGGAACTTGCGGACCACCTGGCTGGTAGCCATGCGGCACGGAGGCAAATTGCTGTTGCGGTGCGCCTTCTTCTGGTGGAGGGGGAGTCTTCTCCCTGTGCGCGATAGGCTCCGGAGCCGCCGGCGCAGCTGGATTGTAGGCTGCTTGTTGCTGAGCCTGTGGAGGTGGTGACGCTGGACCTGAACTCGTCGTAGCTCCTGCTGATGTAGCTGGAGTTGGAGGTCCGGGAAGAGAATGCGCGGAGATGGTACTCTCAGCTCGTGGAGGGAAGTTAGAGCCTACGGCAGTCTTCTCCAATTGTTGGACAACGGGAGACATGGAGTCTCTGTGCTCAGCTGGGGATCGGGCCTTCGAAGTGCTTGCGGAAGCAGCCGGTACGTCCTTGACCGTGAAATATTGACTTGATATCGTAGCGCGGAGGTTCTGAAGGAAAGATGCGGCATCACTTTCGGTCCAGAGATAGATGTCCAACGTATGAATCTTGTAGAGGTACTTCTGCTCCCCTCGTGAATCGTGGGCGGGGAGGTGCCATTGGCTATGATCCTGAACCATCGCGCCTTCTATGTTGAAGGTAAAGAGGTTTGGCTGCTTGTGGCTATAATGGACTCTCGCCACTTCCAAGTTGCCGGAGAAGGCATCCTGATCTGGGGTGCCGGCATGATTTGCTATCTCCAGCTTCGCCGTCTGAGCAGAGGCATTTTGGTAGACATAGACATATGAGCCGCGGTCAAAGCGGTGATGCGGTGGTTTTGATGTGGGATCGGAGAAGTAATAGTGGACGTCTGCGAAGCTATTCGATGTTTAGCTGATCGGAATGTGCGCCCCTGTGTCCGAGACCTACAGTGTGGTGAGTAGGCTCTCCCCGGGGACTGCTGGCATGATCAATCTATTGCGATTTCTTCTTCTCGTTCTAAATGTAGTCCAACTTGGCAGTGGAATGCTCCCGTAGCGAATGCAGGAGGGAGGCGATGAAAGAGCGGGCAGAAGGAAGCAGCGTGAATGGTGATATGTAGAAACGAACGAACACAACCTACCGTGAGCGACAGCTATTTCTAGGTCATGGCAGCTCCCTGTCTAACCCTCGGCCTGTCAGCGATGCTGCATCCTGTAGCCGCTATGCAGTTGGGATGGGCGGTTGCAGAACCAATGGGAGACAAGAAGGCGCCTCCGCGCTGTACACAGGCGGATTGGCATGTGTAAGCCCGGCTTTAGCTGGAATTGGCGCCGATCCGATCAATTGACGGCGGGCACCCCAATATTTCATTGAGACCTCATCAATTTGATAGCTGGTCAGCATACACTAGTCTTCTTCTAGTAACACAGGCGAAACTCCATAACCCCCGAGAGCCGCATTGCGAGCGGGAGTTCACGGCGGGCGTGAAGTTACTGTATGTGGGAAGAAAGTCAAGCAGGACATTGCTGCACACCACCTACATCTGTACTATATCTTCGACATTGCGAGCGCGTGAGTGCGCAGAGACCATCGACGCGTGCACGCCCACGGACGACTTCGAGAATTCCCAAAACCATCCAAGACCTGCGCGCATCCACTTCGCACGGCCTGCGGGCCACCAATCTTCCGCCAAAATAATAGAACCGCCATGTCTCTCGTCAACCTTGTATGTGGCCCATACGATGGCTTCAACCCCCAAGTCTTCCCCTCTTACCGGTAGCCATCTGACTGACCGATTCGAATTCAGGCACACGTTTGCTCTCACCTCCAGAACGCCTCTCTCGCTCGACTCGGCCTGACTTCCATCCCCTATACCCGCCTCCACCTCTCCATCGCTCTCCTTCTACACAAGCAGGGTTTCCTCTCCCAGGTCCACCTCGGCGGCGCTTCGCCTCCAGCGGCATGCTTCCCCGGATCCGCTGCGCCCGATAACCATCATGTTACCTCCGCCCCGCACCGCGACCGTCGACCGCGCAGTGGAGAGGCCGCTTTGTGGGATGTAGTCTATGGAGGAGTTCGGACTGAGGAAGCACTCAGGTTGAGAGGGTATCCTGAAGAAAGCATTCAATTCGCAGTAGAAGGCAGCAGATTATCCGGCGCTCAGCTCGAAGCCGATGGCTGGCGCAAACACTGGATGGACTTCGTTCTCGAGCATGGCGGCAAGTCAGAGGAGGAGTTGGTCGAGGCTGGCGTGGGAGGAGAATTCGAACAGAAGATCCTACGCCAGTCTGGAATCAGCAGCATGCTGCAACAACTCCCCGAAGGCATCTCCGCAGCCGACGCCGAACAGGAACTTCGTCGACACCTTCGCACACGCGAGATCGGTCGTGACATTCTCGCCTACTTTGCTGGGCCCGCCGCATTCGCAACGCCCCGCCACCTCGAACGGGACGGAATAACGATCCAGGCCATGGGTCTTGAGATCCCTTCCCAGCATGTCACCCCTCTCCCACCAACCTACCGTGATCCTTGGAATCTCGAAGGCACGAGCCCCGGTCTCGAACCGGACAACACAACTCTCATCACGAACAAGAACCGAGCCTCGCGACGTCTCTGGCTCGGACTGAAGTATTGGGAAGGCAGCCCCGTGCTCAGTAAAGCGCGGCTGATCAGCAAACCGACCAAGCGGTTATGGCTGAGCAGCCGGGAACTGGGAGCGGTCGTAAGAGGGAGCCATGCAGGCGAAGTCAAGGGTCTTAGTCGCGTTGGAGAAATCATGGCTGTGAGTACGGACCGGGGAGTTATGGAAGCCAGAGAGTGCGTGGAGAGAGCCATTGGTGGACAGGCGCTTTGTAGAGTTTGGTAAAACTTATTTAAGGGACTTCAACTGTATATGTACTAGATCTTTACCCAAACCTTTTTGTTCTCCTTGTCTCCCTTCAGCCTTTTTTTCCCTTTCGACTTAATTCAAGAAAGACAGATAACGAGACATCTATGCATTGCGCAGAATCAGCAGCGCCTCTAAGATAATAAATCTTCAATGAGTCAATGCCAGTCTACATATATCTATTAGCAGCGTGACGGTTTCTATTCAATGTAGACTGTGAGGTGGGCTCGGCACCGAGAGTGAATTTGATGTTTCGGGAACTGCCGGATTGGAACCTGCGAGCTGCCTCGCATGTTTCGTTTCTACTTCCATTTGATAGTAGCCACTTAATTCACTAGCCACTGTACTTCTTTCTTTGCAATTTGAGCGACTCGAAACTTGATACGCAGAAGTCTCTACGACCTTGGCTTGCACCTGTGAAGACTTATTTTGATCAAGTGTCAAAGTAAAACCAAAGTTCAGAACCCAACCCGGGAAAGGAAAGAAGACAAACGAATCAAGAAATTGCTTCCAATAGGCGGATCACTCGGGCGATCGAGGGCGAGAGACAAGATGGCGAACGTGCGGCCCATGACGCCCATGGACCTCTTACGGTTCAACCCATGCAATCTGGACCACCTAACGGAAACGTACAATATCGGGTTTTATCTCGATTACTTCACCCGATGGCCACAGCTGTGTAAAGTGATGGAGAATGAAAGCGGGCAGATTGAAGCATACAGTATGTACACAAACAGCTCATCCTCATCTCCCTATACGATCCTTATGTTTCGCCACCGTTTCCCCTTGCGGTCGTAACAAAGGTTGCACCCTCCGCCCACACCACCACTTGCAAAACCGCCACAAGCAATCAGCACCATCAACAGCATCTCGCAGCTAACGCCCTCATTCTCCTAACAGTCCTCGGCAAACTCGAATCTTCCCCCTACCCCGCCCCGATTGAACCCTACGACCCGAACCTGAAGATCTACCAGAAGAAATTCCCCAACTACCTGCCCTGGCACGCGCACATCACCTGTCTGACCGTGGCGCCTGCGGCGCGACGGAAGGGGTTCGCGACGAAGCTGTCTGAGGCGTTGGAGGTGGTGGGCGACGAGCAGGATTGTTGGTTTGTGGATCTGTTTGTGCGGGTGGAGAATGAGGCTGCTATTCAGCTTTATAAGCGGATGGGGTAAGTCTTTCCATTTACTTCCTTTCCTGTCTTCTGGTTTTTTTTTTTTTTTTTCTAACTTTGTCTCTGTTACTTCTATTTCATCCCCTCCTGCCTCATTAATCCGAGGATTGATTGCGTTCAGGACTTTCTCTGTTTTCTATTCTGTTACCCCTTCACTGCTTTCTATCGATGTCGAAGGAGGCGAGGAGAGTAATGCGAAAGACCATTGTTCTGATTACTGACTCTCCGATTTGCAGCTATTCCGTCTACCGCCGCATCATCGATTACTACAACGGCGGCAGCGATGCGTACGACATGCGAAAGCCGCTTAAGCGGGACAAGAACCGCAAGACTGTTCGGGCCAATGGGGAGAATATCCGAGTCGATCCATCGGAAGTCTGGTAATGTGAGAGAAGACAAAAATCGGTGGATTGGAAAAGCATCTTGGCTTGGGCTGAGAGATAGCCTTTTGGGTGGAGAGCTCTATCTTGAAGGAAGCGCACTTACGTATCTCTGCTACAGGCTGGGACTTCTGGTTGCGCTCTGGGTATGATTGTCTTGCGGAGGCGCCTGGTCCACAGACAGTAAGCAATACCTACTGCCCACCTGCAGGTCGGGTGTGATTAAGAAAACCCAGTCAAACCTGAGGCACCAGCGCAGCTGACGGGAGCACCTACCTAGGCAGGTAGGTGTCTAGAGCTACGTCAAGCAACGTCAATCACATCCTAAGTGACTCGACCAAATAGGTAGCTATTGGACAAAACAACATTTCGTTCTGTCATTGTCACTATATTTCTACCAATACACCATTGTGACACTCACTCGGTCATTAAGAGTCTTCGAAGGCCTTCCGTCGCTTGCTCGCCCCAAGACGATGAAAAACACAGCTAGCGATACACCTATTCGAATCGAAGGCACTTACTTCTGCAAAGGAGATAGTCGTGTAAGGGAGCTCCAAGCCCCCTACTTTTTACGAAAGAAAATGCAGCTGAAATCAAACACAAAGTTTCTCGTCCGTGGCGTCGTCCACCAACCCCATGATACTCATCAAAGGAGTCCGACTGGCGGTTATCGCCCCAGTAACCCTCTCAAAGATGAACTGTTCCAGCGCCTGGAGCACGATGTTGGCCTTTTCACAGACTTGGGATTGAATATGATCTATGTATGTAAGTATGACGGACGGAATTGACAGGAAATTGTGCACGGCAGAAAGCAATGCTGATGGGAATGTGGAGATTCGGTCGATAATACCCAACCTCACGATCGATCGATGAAGCTGTTAGAAGATGCGGGCATCTATGTGTTCACTGTATGTTTCTTTCTCTCCCCAACAAGAGCTTCTACAACGCATGTCCAACGCTGCACACATTGCTGCTCCAAATTATTAACCATACCAGTCCCTTACGACGCCACACTGCTGCATTAGCCGCTTTGCTCCACTTGAATCTTATCAGCCTGCCACTTTGTTGGAAATGTTCAAGACTATAGACCTCATGGCCCAATATCCCAACACGCTCGGCGTGCTTGTCTCGCAGCATCTAATCAACGACGCAGCATCTGAATCTCTCTGCGCTCCAGTACTTGCGGCAGTCGTGCGGGATCTGAAGAGGTACATGCGCTTGAAACGTGATCTTACGGGCCAGAGGATTTTGCCGGTGGGTTACGGTGCAGCGGCCGCGGGAGAGAGAGATAGGAGGGTCCTGGAGTATTTCACCTCTCGGGATGAAGAATCACGGATTGATTTTTGGGCGGTGCGTCAATGTGTGAGAGAAATGTGGGTGCGCCGATGCTAATCTAGAGGGCAGGGCTCACATTACACTTGGACGGGCTCGTCAGACGGAGACGCCAATGGCTATCGTGACGTGGTAAGTATTCCTTTTAAGCCGGCGCGCAGCATTTGCGCAGATGAAGCATTCTTACGATGATACAAGCCTGATACATTTGTAGATCGACAGGTATAAGGATGCGAAGATTCCCTTGTTTTTCTGCGAATACGGTTCAAGACCAGGACGGGGTCTACCTCGCTCGTTCGACGAAACACGTACCTTGTACTCACCAGAGATGATCCAAATATTCTCCGGAGGATGCGTATACGAAATGTGGCAAGGGACGAATGACTATGGGCTCGTCCAGATGATTCCTAAAGTGGAAGAAAGCGGCAATGTACCGGGGTCGCGGGCGAGGCATGCACAGAGAGCTCGCGAGGCGTATCAAGGCGAGATACTTGAGACGCGGGAGACATCTTGGGGTGAGCTGCAACTGTATGAGGATTTTCGGAACTATCAAGCTCGTCTTCAGGAGGCAGAGCGGATGTCATCAGTGGAGGCCAGGCATGCTCAGAATGCCGCTGCTGCTAATTCAGACTCTGACACTAGACACGAAGAGGTTTCGTCAGATGTGGGAGACTCAGGAACGCCAGCTCATATCCCAGACACCTGTCTTGATTGGGCAGACATCGAAGCAACCTTGAGAGAAGAAGCGCATTAAATCCTAGAAGTTTTCGTGAAGTTGGCTAGCCTCTCAAGCTCGGCAATAAAGAAGATTGCATTTTCATTAGACATTATCCCTACCTACTGACTGCACTTATGCACTTGCATTCCCTTTTCTTAATGATCATGAAGTTTTCCATTTGCTTTGGGAAAGATCAGTGGGTTCGAGGCCGAGCCTCAAACGCCAACCGTCCTCACAAGCTTCTCAGTGGGAAGCTAACCCGACTACTCTCGTTTGTCGGGTTTCCAAGATGGATATTCATACAATCTCTCCCTCCCTTTCCTCATTCCCGCATTCCAAAAAAGCGTCTTTTCCCATGGTATCATTCTAACAAAAAGAAAATAAAAAAAGAAGCTAGACACCTTTGTACTAGTTCTTCTTACGAGTTTGTATGCTCCATCTAGTAATTGGTCGCAGTGCCCGTAGTGTATGTCGGCTGGTCATACCCGTAAGGGTTCACGCCAGTACCCTGAGGTTGGGTGTAATAGCCGCCGTGAGCGCCGTGCGGCATGTGGTTGCCGTGACCGCCGTTGTCGACCTTGTCGTAGTAACCATTATCAGGCGCGACGGCGGTGGAACCCGTCTCGTGGCTAGGTCGGAGGTCCTGGTTGCCGCCTGCGGCGAGGGTGTTGGGGGGTACACCGGCGCCGTACGTGCCTAGTTCCGAGTCCTTGCCGGCTTCTGGGTCCGTCTTCTTCTTGCGGCTGAAGAAGTTGCGCTTGCCGAAGCCCGAGGTGTAGTTGTTGCTGGGGCTGGGGCCGTAGCGCTTCTCTTTCTTGTGGTGGCGCACAAGCGCGATCTGCATGGCGGCCGTGCAGAGGAAGAGGAAGGCGCCGATGATGGAGACGGCGAAGACGGCTGTGTTGAGCTGGCACGCGGTGCCGAGGCTGACGGAGTAGGTGACGTTCTCGCCTTCGCCGCTGCTGGTGCCAAAGCCGCCTTGTCCAAAGCCGCCGGTGCTGCTGTCGGCGGCGCCATCGCCGAGCGGGGTCTGCACGTTGCCGGTGCAGCTGCTGGCGCCGTCGCGGGTGAGGACGGCGATGGCGATCATGCAGCCGACGAAGCAGATATCAAGGACGATGGCGATGAAGGCGAGGAAGGAGATGCCGCCGAGGCAGCAGGTGAGGCATACTGCGCAGATGGTGTACAAGGTCGCCACGCCTGAGAGACCTTCAACCGCGCGTTTCCATTGTTCGATCTAAGGTAAATGTTAGTTTCGCAACTGCGCTGATTCCACTCGGCATTATCTCTGACGTACCGGTCGGTCGCGATCAGCTAGGGTCGCGAGAAAGTAGGAGTAGATGCCCAGGCCGATGGCGCTGCAGCAGAAAGCCAGGAAGTACAAGAACGTCTGGAAGAGACGGAGGAAGCCGCCTTTGACGATTCCCATAGTGGATGTTGTGATCAGCTCAGGCTCGGTTGTGCAGCTAGAGTCGGAATGAGTCGTTGGTAAGTGTTGGGGTGGTGAGAACAAAGGAGAGCTGTTATTGTGTGATGTTGAAAGTAGAGAAGAAGAGAAGATACAGCAGAAAACCTGGGACGAGCTAAGGTACGAAGTATAGACAGCCCTTTCCAAGGATCGTTGAAAGATGTTTCACCTTGCAGCGCGATCACAGGCCAGGTTTAATGCATGAACGCGCACTTCGCCTGGGCACCATTTGCGTCATTCCTGCACCGCCACACCAGGGGATTCTGATATGCGCTGCCCGGTGGACATCGACCTTCCCGCCCATCGCGCTTAATTCGAGCAAATCGCAATTTACGAGACTGACGCGCAACCCCAGAGGCTCGTGTTAAGGTCGGCGCGGGGGCGGTGTTATTAGATGAGAGGTACGCCTTCGTCATCGCACAAGCCACAGCTCCCCGTCTTTGACAGGTACCTAGGTAGGTTTCCCTGGAAAACCATGGCAGTGCACTTATCACCTTCAGCCCAAACAGGTTCAGCGATTGAGTTTTGACAGATGCCACGGATCGCCCGGACTCGTCATTGAACTGCCGGCCGGGTGTGCAGGACTGACATCGTTACTGTATCTCTTCATCCCGCTTGATTAGGATACAGAAGTATATGCAACGTTCGTGCATTTGGAAAACAAATTATACCGTCACGTCTTGACCCCTGGACGATCGACACAATAGTCCTACGTCAGTTGTAACAGTGGAAGCGCGACTTAAAAAAATAGGGAGCGCATGTGAAGATAATAGCAAACTTTCCGTGTCCAGCCCAAGCAGCTACCTAGGCACAGGAGGTGCTCGCACGCCATACTTACCGGGCACATCATCAACTATCCATCTTACCTTCGTGGCGTCAAACATCGTCATCATCACATCCCATTCTCCAAGCGAGACGAAGACATCATTCCGAAATTGATGAGAGGTCCGAGTTGCCTCATCCTTGTCTGCCTGCAACGCGAAAGGAAAGCGTCTTGTAAAGATACTAGATAGTACACATGAACAAAGTTGCACCAGCAGCACACAGTGGCGCTGGCAGCATGAAAACTCCCATACCCAAGATTTTTCTACCGTCATTCACTTCACTATATCTCAGAGTAAAACAACGCGCTAAGTTCCTCTGAGCTGCTAAAATCATCCCATCACCACCTGCTCAGCCCCTCACCCTTTGCAAACAACCCCTTGATCTATTTCCCCGTCTTAGCCTTCTTCTTCGGCCGCTCCACCTTCTCCGCCGTATCGCTATCATCGCCACCTCCCGCATCCGCATCGGCGTCCTCCATCTCCTCATCGCTGCCACTCTCTTCGCCGCCACTGGACTTGGCGTCAGAATCAAACTCTTCCGCTACATCCGAGTCAGAATCGGCCTGGAAATCCTCGTCCACACTCTCATCCTCATCGTCTTCACCCGCCGAGCCCCGGGCGGCGTTCACCACCTCCTCGTCATCCGAGGACCCGAGATCAGCATCCCCGTTCAGCGCGGCCGAGAGCATCGAGTTCTCCACATCCATCTCGTTCTTAGTCTTGATGTTCTTAATCTTGAAGAAATTCTCCAGCGGGGCCTGCTCCTCGCGGTTGATGTTGGAGAACTGGTGTTCGCCGGCGCCATTCTTGAGCGTGACGGTGATGTCGAAAGTGCGACTAGCGCTTACGGCGCCGCCGACGCGGGACATGGTGATGGCGGCCACGTGGTCGAAGGAGATGTAGGTGGCGGGTTTGGGGACGAAGAGGAAGGCGCGGTCGAGGCAGTAGAGGTGGCCTTCGTTGGCTTTGATGCTGCACTTGACACCGCTTTGTTGGTGGTGCGAGCTGAAGTCGTGCGAAGGCTGGAACAATTTCTTGCCAGTGAGGCCGTGGAAGATGCGCGCGATGACAGTGCCGATCGGTGCTTCGTACCGGGCTTGGAGCTTGCCGGCGTACTTCTCTTTCAGGTCTTCTTCGGTCATGTTGAGCTCGATGTTGACTTCTTCGTCGCGCTTGAACTGCATTACGATGAAGGGATATCTGGTCTGACCCTGTCTGAGCGGTGGGTCGAGACCGATACATAGCAGTTGGTGTACATCGTCCGGCTTAGGCAGGATGAAGAATCGCTTGGCATTGTCGTAGGAAATCTTGTAATCGTATGTCTTACCGCGTAGTCGGAAGGACTTCTCATAGAGGTCGATGTCGAAGCGGCCACGAGGCGTGAGATGCAAGATGTCCAGGAAGGTCGCGAAAGTGTCACCGGCCACCTCGCCGATCTCTGCCTTGTCCATGAGTGCCTCATAAAAGAGGTTGGCTGCATTCTCCTCCTCCTCGCCATTCTCCTGCGCGTCTTCGCCATCTTCTTCCGCATTCTTTTTCCTGCCTTTCCGCATTTCCGTACCCGGGATGTAGAAGCGCATCTCCGTCAATTGGTCCACAGCACCACCAGTCTTCTGACCCTTCTTCTTCGTGCCATTCACCCCATCTACAGGGTCTTGACCATCCTGCGGCAGGCTGAGCTCGACTGCCACCTCATTCTTTCCCGCCAAGTTCGTGTTCGAGATCTCGGTGTATGGGATCTCAAAAGCAGGCTGATTCCTCACGTTAAAAGTCAACTCATTCCTGCCCAGCTCGCTCTTGCCCCAGTTCCATCCTCGTAATGCGTGCTCCCTCTGGACCAGCTCCACACCGAACCAGACTTGGAAACACTTTCGGATCGCATCGTAGTCGTCGGGCCTGAAGCCGTCCAGTAGGACTACCCCTGCATTCCGCGCAAACACTTTCAGCTCAAAGCCTCTCGCTGCTCTTGACCATGCCGCGCTCTGAATGTCCTGCTTGTCGAGAGTGAATGTTTGGCCGCCGCTGCCGCCTGCTGGCTTCCAACCTAGACCAGACTCAGCGACACGGCACTTGCCAGGCTGTTTGGAGAGGTCAAGGTAGATGTCGTCGAAGGATTCCCTGGTCATCTCGGTTAGTTTACAGGCTAGAGGAAGGTGCTTCCTTGGACGCAAGGAGTGTTCAAACAAAGCAAATGCCGCGGGTGCTATGAGAGGGAGAAGGGAGAATCGGGCTGACTCACATGATGAAAATGGCCTTCTGGCGGTAGGTAAGTGGATGTTGTAGGTCTTCACTTGCAGTGGCGTGCTACCCACCCGCCTTATTGCGGCTGGTGGCCCGGCAGGTAAGCGACTTGAGAGTGCAATTAAAAGGTATCGCAGAGACAGACGACAGTAGTGAATGGAGCAAGGCGGTCGCAATGTTGATAGAGCGCGGCGGCGCGGAGGATGGAAGTGAAAGTGTCGAGGTGGGTGAAATGAAGCTACAAGAGCTCGCATTAACGTCGCGACTCCAGACGCGAAGACGCGCATTTGGTGCCTGAGGCATTCATGTTTTTAGTGCGGGCTCGCGCGCCTGCCCAGATGGAACTCCATAAGATACAGAGCACTTTATGGATCCATGGATACTAGTCTAAGAACTTAGACGTTGTGTTACACTTTGCAAAAATCTAAAACGTAGCTAGAAAAAATCGCTTAGATAATTAAACCAACGTCGCTATATATAATAATCCGCTAACAACCTAAAATTAAATACTTAGTTCTGCTATTATCTACCCCTAATTAGTCCCTATAAAAAATATAGTAACGTTACTTGCTCCCGTATAATTTATATATATCTTGTGCTTATATATCGCCCTTTGTACCTACTACATATTGCTATCTGTACTTATCTTTCCTTTCTATGCCTACGTATCGTCCTCTTCGCCTATTATCTCCCTCTACTCCTAAGCAAGTAAGGATTTACATATAAGCTCGCTCTCTCGGGGATCCTGTATCTCTACTACTATCTTACCGACTACTATCTGCCTATTTATTAGTGTTTCTTCCGTCCGTCCCTAATAAGAAGTAGGATAGAAGACAGTAGTCTATTCCTTAGGGACTACAAGAATAATAAAAATTATACCGTAAAACCTCCTACGTACGTAGTCGTTAATTAATTAGAATAGTTAGTAATAGGGTAGTCCTGTCTATAGGTAGTAAAAGAGTAAAGAGAGGCAAAATAACAATAAAATAAAATAAAATAAAATAAAATAAAATAAAATAAAATAAAATAAAATAAAATAAAATAAAATAAAATAAAATAAAATAAAATAAAATAAAATAAAATAAAATAAAATAAAATAAAATAAAATAAAATAAAATAAAATAAAATAAAATAAAATAAAATAAAATAAAATAAAATAAAATAAAATAAAATAAAATAAAATAAAAATAGAAATAGAAATAAGAAGGAAGAAAGGAAGAGAAGATATCTTGGACTGTAGTCCTAGGAAAGCGTTCTATGTCCGTGGCTGCTCGCAGCAGCATTACAGTCCAACGGCGTAATACAAATCCTCCGTGCCTTTCCCCCCCTTTTTTAAAATTCTTGGTAATAGTCCTGCGAAAATTGAGGTTCTCGGTATTGCTCTTGAACATTTTGGAACGGATGAAAGTTCGGAGCTACTTCGAGTGAGAATAGAGCAAAGAAGACCACGGGGAGAGGAAGGAAAAGAAATGGCACGAAGGTGTGGGCGGGTGTGTGGGCTTTAGGGTGCCGACCGCTCCGTCGGAGGAATCATTTTTCATTGCTCGTTTTGAACCCGTCTATTTGTGCATTAGTCATTCATTATACTCAAGTAACACTCTCACTTCGTCGACGTTAAGGGTCAACGACCCCGTTCGCGCAGCTGTCTGGAGAGAAAAACGACTTTTCTAAGCCATCGAGCTCGTCATGGTACCCATCGGCGTAGCCTGGTCAAGAGAGCTATAGTACGAGATCAAGCTCGAGCTATACTCGGCGTACGCAGCGCTGCTGGTCGGGGGTAGACTGTAATAGGTATGGGTATGGGTGGCGTTAGGGGAGCCGTTCGTCGAAAGGTTTCCCGTAACGGGCATAGTACCGTCGGCGATGTTGACGTGGTTGATAGTGCGGTTGAAGAGGGCCAAGGCGGCCTGCGGTTGGTAGTAAGGAACCTCGTGCCCGGCTTCGTAGATGCGCGTGAAGCTGAAGTTGCCGTATTCCTTCGTCTCGCCGTACTCGATGCCGTTGTACGTGAAGGGGACGTAACCGGCGGCGGCGAACTCGGCCGTGTTGGTGTAGTTGAGCGCGTCGGCGATCGCGACCCCGCCGAACCAGTTGCAGATGTAGTCCGCGTCGCCGTAGAAAAGGTTCACCCGCACCCCCAGGTCGAGGATCGTCTCCAGATCTTCAAGGAAATTGGAGTAGATGAAGTCGCCGGTGTCTTGGAAGGCCCAATAGATGTCGCTGTTGGATGTGGTGTAGTTGAGGCTGACGCCCAGGGCGTTCTGCACAAAGGCTGTGTTGAGGTAGTCCTCAAAATAGGATGGCGGAGTTGGGTCGTTGGACGGGTGGCGGATGTCATAAGTACCTGATTAGACCTGTCAGTATTCTTGTACGATGCTCAATTACTGTAGAGATGTGATCTTCCACACTCGTGGGGGTTTGGGGTGGCGTCGGGGGGAAAAGGGGGGAAAAGGGAGGGGAAGGGGGGGGGGGGGGGGGGGGGGGGGGGGGTGCTCCGGGGAGATTGCGGTTTCGGCGACATACCTCTGTCACCATAGTTGTAGTACATCGATTCTACGTTATCACGACACATGGCTTGTGCTTCTGAACAAATACTGGCCACATCAAGCTGCCGGACAGCGGCTTCGGTGATGGTTTGGTCATCATCGATCAGACCGCCACGGACATACGACGCAGCAGCACGGCAAGTCCGAATCTGGGAGTAGCAACTAAACACTGGGTCAGCGGAAGATTCAAAGGACCTGGAGACAAAGGTAGCTGCTTACCCGCCAACCATGAAAGTAGCAAACCTCGCGTAGTCGTAGACAGTATCATTATACACCTTGATGCCGTATGTGTTGTTCACTGCGTACTCGGGGTAGTACTCAGCTTGAATGGCTTCATCGATGATGCCATTCCCAATGCCGAGCGTGTCCATGCGTAACCTGTAGCCCGGCAAGGTGGCATTCTTGATCTTTTCGTTCTGTTCGTAGAAGTAGTGATAAAAGGCAGGGCCATAATGACCTCCATAAGACTCGGTCCACAAATTGAAGACCTTCTCCGTGCCAACATCAGCAGCAAGCTGAGGCAGACCGGACAGGAACCCCTGAATGGTTTCCCATGCAGCCATGGCCGCCAGGTCGGTGGTGTCGATTGAACCACCTTCCTCGGGCTCCAGTGTAGGGTACCGACCAGTTACATTTGCCTGCGAAGCGTTGAGAAACCCGCCTGTGTATGGGTTGAGGCTGCCAATTTCCTGGTCCTGGTAACTAAAGCCTACGCCGACCGGCTGGCTCAGGAAGAGCACGTTGGAGACATTGTTCCAGCTCCATGGGTTGATGATGGATGTAAGGTTCTCAGTGATACGGCAAGGGCCGAGTTCTTGGAAGAGACCAATCAGACTGTCACTACCGGGTCCACCGTTCAACCAAAGAGTGATAGGGTCGTTGGCGGGATCTTGACGACTTTCAAAGAACCAGAAAAAGCTGTGGACATCTGGTGCAAGATCGATGTAGCCGGAGTAAGAGTTGACACCTTTTTGGTTTTGTCAGCTTTGTAAACATAGGCAGCGAGAATGAGCAGATGAAGAACTTCATTACTGACCTGGTGTCGTCTCGCATACGCCTTCCTTGCCCGGCTCCTTGTACCGGATTTGAGCTCCCGTGGGAGTGTTGATAGTCTTGATATCGGTGGCGTTCGCTGGGATATACTGTCTCTTCAAATTACGAGCAGCGTTCTGCGTGGCCTCACTCGTGTCTATCGCACGGGCGTACTGCTTCCGTGGCAGAAGAGGGTCGCGGGAGCCCTTGAGAGCATTTGCTGGCTCTGCAGCCAGCAATGTTGCGGCCGTAGCGGCCAAGAGATTCTTCCAAACCATGACAAGAAGTGATGCAGCAATAACAAGACAAAGCAAGCTCGCACCACCAAGAACCTACAAAGGCAGCTGAGAGGAAGAAGGAAAGGAATGCTGACCTACCATTGACAGCTTCTTGTAGCCTCAGATCAATTGAACCTACTGCTCGCCACATCAGGATTTGCTTCCTACTACTGCATGCACAACGCAACCAGATACGCTTGAGCTGCCTGAGTTGGTCCGTTGCCCGGCTCGTCATCTGGTGGTATCAATGGTCCTGTGCAGATCTTCTGCCAGGCACCAGCCATCCATATCGCTCTTATCAGAATGAGCTGCCTGTTCCCGCAAAGCGTGAGATGGCTAGTCAAGCGGCTGTAGCTTCTGGAGTGGAGTTTGCTCCTTCGGCTTCCTCGACCTCCGCGTAGTGGCAGTGTGGGACGCGGAGCAGTCTCTCATCAACCATTATGATTGGCACCAGAGTCCAGTGCAACAGCAGGCCAAGCAAAGCGGTGTCAGATCGCGTACGACCCTGGCGAATGCTTGCAGATGCGATGGTGTAGATCGACAACCATGACGTCGCGAGGAGAGGCACAGAGAGTAGAGAGATACAGTAGACTTCTCCAACTAGGCTACTTGGGGAAGGCCAGTAGAAAAGTGGAGGCTGGCGGCCGGGTGGGGTTCCCATACAGATTAACCTGATAGAAGTAATGAGTCTTGGAGATTGGTTGAATTTGCCTGGCAAGCAAGAAATTCTTCATGTTTGCGATGACTGTGCTTGAGGTTAAGAAGAGCTGGATGACGATTGGAATGTCTCTGCCGCGTGCCTGTCAGCCGCACGTTGTATCTACTGCTGTACCTCCAAGTTCAAGACTTGTGGAGCCGGCATGTTCGGCTGGAGCCGAGCGACACACTCGTAGCAAACTAACCATTCAACCATTCCAGCCAAGTGATGAAGTACACTCGTTTGGAGAACACAACGCCACAATGTTTTTGTTTTTGCACCCGCCAAAGAATGTACACAACACGGAGCGCCTACCTGAGTGCATCGGCTGTATGGTCAAGGGTCCTTTACATCCGGACACAGTTTTGGGTTCAACACTCCTTCATGGCCCCGGCTATTGAGGTCGAACAAATAAGGATCATCAGAAGCCTGCTTCAATTGGTGGCTTCCATGCGCTTTGTGCCAACAGAAGAGCTCTTTCATGTGCTACCTCATGCGCTACCCCTCAAGTGCTCAACTTTCGAAAGCCGACTTTCTTGTCAGGTAGCACGTACGGTCATTACCGGCAATGAAAAGGCCTCTTCGTTCCGGAAGTAAAAAGACAGCAATCAAAGCCCCTGCAAATTGGCTCCGCCGTCGTTGAGTTGTTAACAGATGAACAATGCCTTGTTCGCCGCAGCTTTCAGCACTGAGTGTAGTCGATTCCCGCCCGACTGATCAATACATTGTTTTTCTGAACAAAGCTATTATGCCCCAATGAGTTTTGAGATGGCAGCAAGTGATAAATGCATCCTTTTCCCACCAAAAACGATGGTGATTTGTACAGAACGAAACACCTTTGCTACGTTAAAGCACACAGACGAATTGATACCCTTGCATCATCAAGTCCTACATCACCATGTCTGACCACTCGACTGGATCCAAGAGCAACACTGACTCTCGCATCCCTCTCCAGGCGGGAGCCACTACCCACGTTTCGTGCGACCCTTCTGGGTCTGGAAGCGCAGCAGTCTCATCAAACCCGTCAAGCTTTCAGGCTATCGAGTCTCATGAGCATAGCGGCGTAGGTGGCCAAGCTACATTCAACGGAGACACGGAGATGACAGACTTACAAGAAAGCGGTAACGATGAGAGTTCTGATGATGATGAGGAAGACGATGATCTGCTGATGATTGACTCTGACAAGCCACGATCGCAGCAACTCGAAGACCTACCCGCTCAAGCCTTTCTGAATCTTGCGACCAAGCACAACTCTCGTGCTCTTGCAAACACGTTCGAAGTCACCAGCTCCATCATCGATGACAAGATCGAGCAAAGCATTAATGAAGCAGCTCAACCTCTGGGAATGTCTAGCAGGCAAGTCAGGGCTTGCTTCGAAGCTGCTCGGGCTGAGAACGACATAAGTGGGTTAGGAACGATCAGACCCGCAATCACTGATAGCGGCGGGCTGATAGTGCGTCTGCCCATCAATACTGACAAGGTCCAGGCAATCTTGGCGGTCCCTAAGACTCTCCAGCCCCGTGCTGCAAAGCTTCGCGGCCAAGTTGCTACGGCGAGCTATGCTGAGTACCTTGCAGACATGCACAAGCTTGCAAAGAGCGAAAAGGCGCGCAATCGTCGTATTGAGAAGATCAAAGCTGAACAAGATAGGGCCGCAATAGCGCTACTGGATTCCATTGACGATGTCGAGTGAAGACTTCACGGCGGATGACTTTCGACATGGAGAACGTGTGGGATTCCTATGGGACCGGATCACTAGATTGTTGAATTGAGCAACGGCTGTGAGTATCAATAGCGCGTAGTATTACTTAGCAAAGTATCGATTGTGCCAATGGTATATCACCCGGGATACCTTAGACCCTTAAATGTTCCAAAACATGTTGGCGATTGGTGCCTTAAGGCAAGACCATACCCAGTTACCTAGTTTGACATCACCACCTGCACTTCCCGGCACATAAACTTTCTTCCCATGCACCTTATGCTCATCCGTATCGTCAAGGTTGGTCACTTGTCACACTTTGAAATGAGTATTGTAAGTGAAATCCGCTGCATCAGCTCCTGATTTTTTTCCCACTATCAAATTCTACTCGCTGTCGCCACCCATACCTACGCCATGCCCGATGGCCATCCATCGTCAGGCGGGTTGACGCCGGAGGACGCCGCAGTGGAAACATTGCGAATCGGTATGCACCATCTCTGCGAGACCGTCGAACTTGCTTTCCTGAAGAACGTCTATGGCGGTTTATTACTTTCGGCGGGCGGTCTTCTGGCCCTCGTACTGGCCACCGGCTTTCCCGACTTCGACAGCAGCCCAGGACTCTCGCGGCTGTTACAGGGCACCGCCTTCCCCGTAGGCTTGATCGTGGTCTATTTCCTCGGCGCAGAACTATTTACTGGTTATCCCATGTGGCTCGCAATGACCGCGCTGGACCGCAAGGGTTTCGCGTTCGAGTACTTCCGATCTACGCTGGTGGCGCTGGCGGGCAACTTTATTGGCGCTATCTGGTTTGCGGGAGTACAGTCGTACTTCACCGAGACGCTGACGGAGGAGCCCTGGCGGTCCCGGATCATTGAGCAAGTCGATAGCGACATCACCGACAACAAGTGGCACGTCATTTTCCTCCGTGCCCTCGGCTGCGGTTTCCTGGTGACGATTGCTATGCTCCTGGGAACTCAAAACCGTGATGGAATCTCGAAAGCTTTAGGTCTTCATTTGCCTTTTGTTATCAGCACCGTCGCCAAGTTCCCTCACACGGTCGAGTACATGTACCTGGGAACGACGGGGATGATGCTAGGCGCCCGTCTCACCATGGGTCAGTTCCTCTGGAAGTGTATGCTTCCTATCATTCTGGGCAACTCAATGGGTGGTGCTTTTACCGGAGCATACAACTACTGGGTATTCATCAGACGAGCCGACGATAAGGAAAGGACCAACAACCGTAACTGGCTTTCAGACGACGCTGAATGAGCTTTCTGAGGAAGGCCTAACGAGACGTGCATTGCAACAATGTTTTAAACCCGTTCTTGCGAGAAAACATCACGAGAGGGATATTCTCTGGGCACTGGGCATAACTTTCACGCAACTCCTACCGATTGCTTGAAAAATTGTATAATGATTTGTCGCAACCAAACGGTTTGTTCGGCCACCTTCGCCTCCGGGCTTCCTAATTACTTCTCGTTAGGTTTCATGTAGGTAAGCGAGAGGTCCTGTGGACGGTGCTTATGGATTTGGACTGTTTGGACAGTCCTAGGAGGTACGTCGCTACAGAGAGACTTTATGGCTAAGAGCATCTTCACAACGCCGCTGCGCCGCCCGTTGCCAGGCTACAGCGTGCTTTTTTCCTCCGACCTCGAGCGATATTGGGCAAAGGAAATGGGATATGCAGAGAGGGGCCGGCATCTGGAGTAGGACTAGGAGAGACATTATACTGTACGACCCCTAGTTACAATTCTAGTATATGCTGCTACTATGTAATGTTCCCTTCATACTTCTTTAATTCTCCAACGTAGACAAGGAGACTCACTTACGGTGTAGGAAGCAGAAGCGGAAGCAGCAATGGAGAGCTTGTTTCGACTTCACCTCTTCAAGACGCTCACCTCTTCTTCCACTCCTTTCGAACGATCACCTCTACCTGCCTCCTCACGGCCTGTCTCTCGAGAAACCTAACAAACCGCCTCGGCAGCCTCCTTACAACGTACCTTTCGAGCAACCTAACATACCGCCTCGCGAACAGCCCCGCAGACCGACTCGCGAGCGACTTTACAGACCGCCTGCCGTGCAACCGAGTGCACGAGCTGACGAGCGACATAACCAACTATCTCCCGAGCAACCTAATGGGCCATCTTCCGAGCACTTGGGCGAGACATCAATTATGCTCACGGACGGGGAGGGTGCGAAAGAGCAGGAGCAGCACCTCCCTTCTAAGCTCCGAGAATTTGTAATAAGCAATGGATTTCTGGACCATAGACGCATTACGCAACTATTTCCCGCCAAGTGTATCTTTGCCGGATGCTCTAGGACAGCCGCGCGACTGCCAGAACTCGTCACACACATAATGACGGCTTTAGACATTGTCTCTTGGCCAGACGCCCCTACTGCGATTCCTATAAAGCGGACCGATAAGTCCCCGTATACGGCCACCTTGTCGGATCTAGCGGTCTGTCCCTTTGCTACATTTAATGGACTGTGTACCAACGTCGATTGGGCTGCCTTACAGGAAGTAGTAAAAGGCTACATAGCGAGAATTTTGGACGGGGAGCGAGTTTTTAATAGCTGGAGAAAGGCTAAGAAGAAATCGCCAAGGCTTAAAGCATTTTAGCTTCTTTCGCTGCGAAGGTTCGTTTACTACGTCGTAGCGATGGATTTCCTCTTGCACAACCTTTAGAAGTTACCGGGGCTACGTTGCAATTGCGGCTTTGTCTTTAGATCCGCGGTTAGTGCTACACTCCATGTCTCGGCAGGATGTACTAGCGAAAAGCAGAGTAAGCTAGATTACATTGCTAGTATCCCTCCGACGGCTGTAATTAACTACCGCTACGAACTGTTCCCCGCATTCTTTACTCCGAACAATGACTGCCGCGGCACTTTCTCTTAAGTAACAGCTATCACTACCGGAGGAGACGATGATCTCGATGTGTTGGAAGACGACGATGAACCTGGAGTAAGAACTAGGTCGAGGCCGTTTTATAACCAGACCCCCCTTTGCGTATGGAAGCGTGATCGCGAGGGACAGTCGATCCTTAATGCTGTGCCACGCGGGAACTTCGTTTTCTTCCTAGAGCGCTACAGCGGGAGAAAAAACACCACGGCAAGGCTTAGCAGAAGGCCTTATAACAACGCATAGCTAAACCTTCCACCTCTACTGTATGGCACTTCGAGTTTATATAGAGTGTGTCGCATTAGTAATGCACCTAATAACGCCGGCGATGCTCGAGTTTGTCGAGTACTACGACGCCTTCTTAAGGTCTTACTTCGATCTCGAAGTCTCCGAAGCACCCGGCAAAACAGCCTATAAGTAGAGCAACACTAAAAGACTTTGGCACTCTACGCAAATTACGCTTCTAATGCTCGCACTTTTCGAGCAGCGGGCACTAAACGAACGGAGTCTTTTAATAGTTAGCGACTCTTGGAGCTACGCGGCTCAAACATAGCGTGGATCTATGCTCTATGTAATTTCAAGATATATATCGGACTATAGGTATTAGACAGAAGGCCGGTCTTCACCAAAAAGGACGAAGATGCATTTCTAACGATGCCTACGGAGGACAAGCAAAGATTTAAGCGTCTCGTTGATAACCGATACTAGTTCGAGTTAGAGTCTACTGCCTTTGCGAAAGCGTATGCTAATGATGGAGCGGAAGAGGACCCACTCGCATCTGGATTTGTAAAGTAGTGCCTGCTCAAGCAAGGCCAGAAGAGGGCGCTTGGTGGAGGTCATAGGTATACGATCAACGGAGAGGACTCTAATGGGTGGGTTTACGGGATTGAGGAGTGCCGGGAGAGTATGCCGGATAGAGCTAGGACAAAACCAAGAGAGACATAGCGGAGGAAATTCAAAACATACACCTTTACCTACCGAACGGGAATCAGAGAGGTTCCTACCGTAGCTTATAGATTAGACCACCCCTTTTGAAATAAGCTCTATAGCGGCCAAAAAAAAAAAAAAAGGCTGTCGAGGATTCTGAACATAA
The DNA here is from genome assembly GCA_022701445.1 of Hortaea sp. C3G1500-4. Classification (NCBI taxonomy): domain Eukaryota; kingdom Fungi; phylum Ascomycota; class Dothideomycetes; order Mycosphaerellales; family Teratosphaeriaceae; genus Hortaea; species Hortaea sp. C3G1500-4. The sequence continues at coordinate 1,428,145 of JAJVDI010000001.1, forward strand.
AGCATTATTGCTAGTCGGAAGACGCCGTACAACGAGTTACAATTGTATCTAATCCAAGACAGGAAGATCATCATACTCCTTCCTCATAAACTTCCTCAACTCCTCCAACCCTTCCCTTAACGTCTCCGTGCGGTTCACGTAGCCAATACGAACGAAACCCTGAAACTCAGAGCCAAACCCGTAATCGCCGGGGAGGAACATCACGCCCGTCTTCTCCTGTAACGTCTCACAGAAAACCTTGGCATCGATCGGCTTCCCGTCCCGTTCGAACTTGACGAAAGCGGTCGTGCCGGCAACGGGTTTAGTCCAGGAACAGTACTCATCGTGTTTGAGGATGAAATTCTCCAATAATTCGAGGTTGGTCCTCGCGAGCTGGATGTTGCGACCGAGAAGGCTGTGCACCGTTTCGGGACTGAGAGCGAAAGCGGCGACTTGCTGGTCGAGTTGGCTAACGGCGATGGTCGTGTAGTCGCGCGCGCTTGCTAACTGTTCGACGATCTCTGGGTTCCGGCTTGCGGCCCAGCCGACGCGGATGCCGGCTAGGCTGTACGCTTTGGAGAGGGAGCCGGTGGCGATGGTGTTCTTGTAGCCCAGGGAGAGGATCGAGGGTGGGAATTCTGGGTCCATGGGGGATGTGCCGTGGAAGAGGGGCCGGTAGACTTCGTCGGATAGGATGATGATGTCCTTGCTCTCGGCGAAGTCGACGATCTTTTGCATCAGCGACTTGGGGAGGATTTGGCCTGTGGGGTTTTGCGGGTTGCTGTGTGCTCATTAATATGATGTTAGAAGCCCCATTAAGAGGGTTTGGCTTACTTTAGGACGATCATTCTCGTCTTCTCGTTTACTAGCCCTTTCAGCTCCTCGAAATCCGGTAGCCAATTGTTCTCGGGCCTACATTTCCATAGATCCCGTTCAACGCCGAGGCTGAGCGGAACATCATAGAGTTGCTGGTATGTCGGATGTTGACATATTACATGATCACCTGGGCGCAGCAGGGCATAGAAGGCCAAGAAGTTGGAAGCAATGGCTCCCGGTTGGATTAAGATGTTGTCGGGAGATAGCGGCGAGCTGGACTTGCTTGAGTAAAGCCTTGCAAGGTTTTGGCGGAGAGCAGAGCTTCCGCGAATCTCACCATAGGTCTGTATGGCGTTGAGGTCGATGAGTGATGAGGCTTCGGTCTTCGTTTCAGACAGCGCAGCAAGTTCTTGGATGGAGACGCTGGCGCAACACGTTTCAGCCAGGTTGTACTTTGCGGTGGTCTCGTACTTGTCCATCCACTTCGCACTTCAGTCAGTCGATCACAGATAATCGCAGCATGAGAGCGCTGTCGACATAAGAGCGGTCTATTCTGAGAGACCTACCTGCTCGACGTGGAAAGGAGGAGGCGGCGCCATGGTCTTCCGGCTTCTTCTGCTGAAGCTGAAGATGACGGTGCTATGGAAAGCTGCCTTTCCGTTCTATGATAGAGGAAGAGTAATGTGGGAGGAACGAAAACAGGCGCTCTCTCCTAAGAATGAGGCGAGGCATGCACTTGCCAACGGTAGGGCGCTCGTATGTACTGCACACTGTATCCACCTGATGACTACAACGGCCGGCCGCGGCTTGGAAGCTTCACGTTGCCCTGAGCTCGGATTCCTATAACACGAGTAGACGACCAGAGTGTTCAACCAGCGTTCACCTACTATGTAGGTATACTATGTAGGTAACAGCACGCGTACCTGGAAATTGATTCGGTGAAAACACAGTGGATCATAGTCATCTCCATCGGCGGTGAGATTGTTGTTCCTAATTCTCTGTCGCCGACGCCACGTGCGATGGATGCTGCATCATGCGGGACGGACTGTGGGACTCCACTCTACCAACCCTATGGCGACCGTTAACATCAGGTCCGTGCTCTCGGCGGAACAGCTCATAGCTGGGAGCGCATGGCGTCGGCCAAGTAGACGCCGACCGACATACAGCTCCAACTTCCACCTTGTCTGCACGCCACCCGTCGATTGTCTTGATAGATACATAGACGCCCAAGACTTGGTCTGCCCGTGACTGGCTCTTGATACACAACTCCCCGTCATTCCTCAATCCCCTTTCCGTCAACGCCATCGAAGTCACCCATGATAGCCACGTAGCCGACCCGGAACGGTGCTAGACGCGGACGACTGTCGGCAAGCAGCCACGTCGTACCAACCACACTACGAGACATCGCGACTCTTACCATGTGGCGAGGCGTATACACAGCGTCATGCGCCCTGCTTCTCGCCCTCCCCGGGCTAGCATCGGCCGGCCGACAGACGCATCAATTCTACACCACCAACGATGATCTACTACCCCAGCAGAATTCCTTCGGCCTTTACGATAAGAGACCCGACGACTGCCCGCCATGTTTCAACTGCAACCTTGACGATTTCACCTGCCAGCAGTTTGCAAACTGTACCAAGAGCAGTGGCAAGTGCTCTTGTCCGCCGGGCTTCGGTGGGGACGACTGCAGTGAGCCGCTCTGCGGTTCACTGGCCGATGGCAGCAACAGGCTCCCCCGACAAGGCAAAGAGTGCGAATGTAATGAGGGATGGGAAGGCATCAACTGCAACGTATGCAAGACCAACGAGGCATGTAGACCCTTCATGCCGCCGGGGCAAGAGGACGAAGCGGTGTGCTACAGGGAGGGCTTGGTGGTAAATGAGAACTTCCAGATGTGTGACATCACCAACAAGAAGATCTTGGACCAGTTGAAGACTCAGAAACCCCAGGCGACATTCAGCTGTAATGCTGAGCGGCACGAATGCAACTTCCAGTTTTGGGTCGACCAAAAAGAGAGTTTCTACTGCGCTTTGGATAATTGCGAATGGAGTGCAGAAGCTACGGACACCCGAAACAAGACGGCCTACAGATGCGAAAATGTCCAGTGTAAGTGCGTGCCTGGACGCCTGCTGTGTGGCAGTGAGAACAGCATCGACATTGGTGATTTTTTGGACCAAGATATTAAAGGGCCTGCATCTTTCAGGTCTCAACACACGTACGGCGGCTCTCCGACTGATGGGAGTATCTTCTCCGAGCCTGCGATGAATGAGCTGATATCTAGCGTCTTTGGTGACCCGAGCATTACACTCAACTGCCATAGCGGAGAATGCTTGTACAAGACCGAGCTGCCTGGATACCAACGACCTATCAAGAAGATCAACACGCCGCTGATCGCAGGTGTAATCGCCGGGTGTGCGCTCTTCGTAGTCGCTGTCATCCTGCTTATCTTCTTTTTGAGTCGACGCAACGCAAACAAGTATGGCCCAATTCACCTTGGCGATGACGAGGAGGAAGAGAATGCGAAGCTTATGGCCGACCACAAGCCCGCGGCCATGCATTTCGAGAATGTCTCGTACAATCTCAAAGGCAAGAGTATCTTGTCTGGCATCTCAGGCTCAGTACATCCCGGCGAGCTCCTTGCAATCATGGGTGCCTCAGGTGCGGGCAAGACGAGCTTTCTGGACATCCTGGCGCGGAAGAAGAAAAGAGGAGCGGTCCTTGGCGACTTCTGGCTCAATGGCGAGAAGGTTTCGGATGATGACTTCCGTTCGGTGATCGGCTTTGTTGACCAGGATGACACCATGCTTCCTACCTTGACAGTCCACGAGACCATCTTAGACTCCGCTTTGCTGAGATTGCCGAAGGACATGAGCGTCGCCTCGAAGATCCAGAAGGCCGAAGATGTTGAAAGGCAACTTGGTATCTACCACATTAGACACCAAGTCATCGGCTCAGAAGAAGGCAACGGCCGTGGGATTTCAGGTGGTGAGAAGAGAAGAGTTGGTATCGCTTGCGAGCTAGTGACGAGTCCGAGCATCCTCTTCCTGGACGAGCCGACTTCTGGCTTGGATGCGTATAACGCCTTCAATGTGGTCGAATGTCTTGTGACGTTAGTCAAGACGTACAACCGAACAGTGGTGTTCACTATCCACCAGCCACGTTCAAATATTGTCGCCTTGTTCGATCAGCTCATATTGCTCGCTCAAGGTCGAACTGTTTACTCTGGACCCTTCGACAAATGCCAAAGCTACTTCGACAGCATTGGATACGCATGCCCGCCCGGATTCAATATTGCAGACTACCTCGTCGATCTGACTATGCACGCCGGCACGCCTCATGAGCCGGTCGATCATCTCGTACAGGAAGCTGCTGGGCCAAACAGTGATGGGCTAATCACTAGAGCCAGCTCCACAATGGCTGTGAAGTCGGTCCAAAGCGTGAGCAACGCAAGTATTGAGACGGCAGACGGGCACATTAGACCCAAGAACAAGCGAAAAACGAGTGTGAGACAGCAGCAGGAGCAACAGCTCTTTACGCCTCACAAGGGAGCCTCGGACAAGGCCGCGCCTCAGTCTGCGGGCAGCATGAGGAGCGAAGGAGACAGCATTGTCGGTGGCGATGACGACCGGAACCAGTGGGTCAAGATGTCGAGACAACAGCCGCACCACCAAGTAGATGATTCGCACAACCTACCGCCCTCCGCCGACGGCGGCACAGGCACAAACTTGGATCTCTTGATCAATGCTTACGAGGACTCTGATGTGGCTGCCAAGCTCCGTGAAGATATCCACAACGCCACCTGCCCTCCAGATGCCAATGGACATCCTCTTGGGCCTCAATCTTCTGGTGGCCGAGTCAAGGGATACCGCAAGCCATGGATCCATGTCCAATTCGCCATCCTCTCGCGACGGACTTGGCGCAATCTGTACCGCAATCCGATGCTCATGCTGACTCATTACGCCATCGCCATCGTCCTCGCCGTCTTCATCGGTTTCCTCTTCTACGGCCTCACGGATGACCTGCCGGGCTTCCAGAACCGAATCGGTTTCTTCTTCTTCATCTTGGCACTCTTCGGCTTTAGCACGCTCACGAGCTTGACAGTCTTCGCTCCTGAACGACTGCTTTTCGTCCGGGAGAGGGCGAAGGGTTATTACCACCCTGCCGCGTACTATGCTGCCAAGGTCGTCTTTGACATTGTACCCTTGCGTTTACTGCCGCCCCTGATTATGGGTGCTATTATGTACCCAATGACTGGGTTGGTACCGGCGTGGGCCGAGTTCTGGAAGTATATTTTGTTCATTGTCTTGTTCAACCTTGCAGCTGCAGCTATCTGTTTGTTCATTGGCATCTGTGTCAGGAACCAGGGCGTTGCCAATCTACTTGGCGTCCTCGTCATGCTGTTTAGCTTGCTGTTTGGTGGATTCTTGCTCAATCGGAACACGATTCCGCCGCCTGTGAGGTGGTTGCAGGATGTAAGTCATCAAGATTCGGAATTTTCTGTGAAAGGCTTCATGCTGACGTCGACCTTAGCTTTCTATTTTCCACTATGCTTTCGAGGGCCTCATTGTCAACGAAGCTCGATACCTGTCGCTTGTTGACAAGAAATATGGTCTTGACATTGAGGTGCCTGGCTCAGCTATTTTGTCAAGCTTCGGCTTCGATGTACTGGCCGTGTGGCGAGACGCGATCGGACTCGCCGTGTTCTGTGGCGCGTTCCTTGTCCTTGGATACGCTGCCCTTCATGTTTTCCTGGTTGAGAAGAGATAGCACTGGTGTACATATCATTACGCCGTTGAACGTTGTCGATGTCCCGCTCAGCGCATGGGTATACTGAATGCATTATTTAAGATCCCATTGGAACATACTTGAGTTGCCCGAGCCACATTCACTAGATTACAATGACCTAGTTGGAGGCTGCTGACATGGACCAGTGGCCGATTTAGTACTAAGCCTTGAATGAATGATTTCCCAAGTCGCGAGGCTAAGTCGAGATGCCCTTCCAAGTCCGCACATTCACAAAGCAACCCGAGTAAGCGCGTTGGCGTCAAGCACAAAGACACGACAAAGATGATGCTTGAGCTCGGCTTTTCAATGTCATTGTCCGACCGACGTGCTTTTGATAAAAGCACATGCAACTTTCGAAGAGACTTGATCGGCCAGATTCCCGAATTTGTCTACCGGATTCATCAAACAACTTCAAGCCCACAACCAAACACCAGAAGCGATCAAACTACAACTCATGGCGCACACACCAGGGGAGTGCAGCGTTTGCTTCGAACCTACCCACCATCCTGTTCTCGTTGTCGGTGATCCAGTCTGCTCAGACTGCTTCAACAAACATGTGAGAGTCAAGTTCATCGACGCGCTGCGGTTTGAACACAGCTACCCTATCACCTGGGGTGATAACAGGCTGAAGCCTCAAGACTTTCTCGAGTTCCTACCTAGCGACTTTATGACGTCTTGGCTCGAGCGTGAAAAGGAGTACCAGATTCAACCCGCCGACCGTGTGTATTGTCAACATCAACGTCTCAACAACCAGACGACCGAAATCTGCAATCACTTCTTCGGCTCCAAGGCCGAGACAACGGGAAAGACCTTCGATTGCCCCGATTGCCACCATCTCACTTGCGGCACCTGCAACGAAGCCATCCACGGCGACCAGGAAAAACATACCTGCCAGGCCAACGGATCCGCGACCAACTCTCGAGACACTTTCCAAGGCCAAAAGCGCGGCCACGACTACCAGCTCTGTCCGGATTGCGGCGTAGGCTACTGGCAAGCTGACGGTTGCAACGTCATGCGCTGCGAGACGCCCAGCTGCTACAGACACAAGATCAAGTTCTGCTTCCTCTGCGGCGAGAAAGCGTCCCATTATGGGGGCCATTTCGCCCCGGGCCAGCCGTGCGTTATGTTCGGTAGGCCGGGTCCACGCGGTATCTACGCCCCTGACCGTCCTCGCCCGGACGTGAGGGGCGTGGCGAATCGCCCGCGTCCGCAAGCTCGGCATGATGTCCCTGGAGCTGCGGCTGGACTCGAAGAGCAAATTGAAGCAGCTCGAGCGGAGCTTCTACAGCGGATGAGACGCGCGGACGAGCGGGCTCTACAGTTCGATCCTTTCGCTCGACTGGACGCTCACCAGAGAGAGATCGTCGCCGATGCCCAGTTCGAGGCAAGGCACGCGAGGCGTGAGGCTGCGCGGCTTGAGATGATGGCGGAGAGATTCGGCCAGCAGGGGCAACCTGAGGATGCGGCTCTCCGTCTCTTCCACGCTGCGCTCGCGAATGGTCATGCGGACGATGTACAAGTGCACAGGGGACCTATGCCTCGTGTCGATGGTCTCCCTCCTCCTGGGTTCCATCATCCCAACCTGCTCTTCATGCCTCGTCCTGACGTGCCTCGTCATGACATGCCTCTTCCTGACATACCTCGTCATGACATGCCTCTTCCTGACATACCTCGTCCTGACATGCCTCGTCCTGACGTCCGTCGAGCACGGAGGCTACCAGTGCTCCCTCGAGCTCCTCGCGCGGATCAGGGAGGTCAAAGGGGCAATGAAGCCAGAGCACAGCCGGCCCAGAGACCTCAAGGACGCGGCAACTGGTTCGCAGACCGTATTGCGAACCTAAGAGGCAGGTTCGCACGTCTCTTCGGCGAAGCCATCCCAGACGTCCCGGTCGGGCCAGGGGCAGCAGCAGAGGACGAGGCTCGAGGACAGAACCAACAGGGCGCACAGCGTCCCAACCGCGAAATGCCACCCGGCCTCCTCGAAGCCATGGGCAGAGAAAACCGTGCGCTCCCGCTCGACGGTCCCATGAACCTCCGCCCCCTCCGCCCCCGCGCCGACGCCAATGCAGCCCGACACCTGGCCGATGCCAACGCAGCCATACACCTCGCTTTGTTCCCCGCTGCAGCCGTCCCGGACATCTTCGAAGAAGACTTTGCGATGCGCCAGGCACTGCTGCAGGAGGCCCAACGGGACTTTGCCGAGGCGATGAGACATCTGGACGACTTGCCCGCGCAGGCGCGTCATGGCCTGGTCGAGGTGCTGGATGATCTTCACAATCTGGCGGGAAATCTGCGACGGCCGGTGCGCGAGGCACGGCGTGGGAATGAAGGAAGGAGGGATGGTCCCGCTCGTGGGGAGGAGTAGGCGACTGTGGACAACGATCTAGGTGAGGGGATTCGAGGAGTTCAATGAGCTTTGGATGATCTAGACGATGCGGAATGCGATGATGTGTTCCAAGGACAAAGAAAAAAAGAAAAGAAAAAAAAAGAGGAGTGATGCCATTGTGAAGATCTATGCGATGCAGAATACGAGGTTGCGATACAGGGAGGCACTCTCACAGATTGCTGCCAATGATGATGGAGTTTAGGCGTTTGTTTAATGAAATTGATTTCGCATGCTTGGGAGTCCCTGAGGTGATGTGCCCGTAGACAATTCTTTCGCCGTCCATTGCGCTATGATCGAGCGAGATCGGGTGGAAGAGAGAGCGGCGCAGGCAGAGTTTCATGCGCCTTGTAACAATCCTACCAACAAAGGGGGACTCACGCTGAATGAAGGCTGAATGACAGCACAAATAGTTGACTGTGGAGATCTCATCAAATGTGATTCATCTTTTTATTTTTTATTTTTAAAAAAAAAGTTTTCGAAGGTCCTGGGAGACATTAAGTATCGAGTTTATCAGTCGGACAGAGCATCCCAGTAAAAAACAATTTGGCTCATTTCGGTAACAAAAGTATGAAACTTTCCGCAAAATTCGACCGCCCGTCTCTTCACTACGCACTGCAACTTCCAATTCTACACCTCACGCCGGAACCCCTTCACCTCGTTCTTGACTTTCTAATTCCATCCATCGCTGCTCCGCTCCCTTGAAGAAGGCAACACGTTCGCTCCTGTAGACCTCAACAGCCAGACGTAAACCAAGGTGCGGATTACTCCACCACCCAGAGAACTCGGCTTCCTCCACGTCCTCTTCGATCATGTTCGCAGCCTCTTCCGCATGTTGAACCAGCTGTCGTAGTACCTGCGGGTCATTGATAGTCTGGTAAGCCACGTGCCGGTCCAGCTGCACCATGACGGCTTTCGCGAGACGGTGGAGAGTGAATTGCTGATGCGATGGAGTGTGAATGCTTTGTGTCTCTTCTAGCATTTTCGTGTAGTAGTCGCTGACTGTTGAGTGCGCATGGCGATTGGAACGAGGCCAGGTGAGTTTGCGGTAGAGTCTCTTGTCCATCCAGGGAGGTAGGACATCCGTCACAGGCTCCCATAGGACGTCGAGCCTGTCCTCGATAGAGGCAAGATAGGCTTCATGTCGGGCGAAGAAGAGATTGTATGGGCCTGTAAGCTGATCGGTGACGGGTCCGGGAGATGCCATTTTTTCAAGAGCTGTCATGAGGTTGCGAAGACTGCTTGCCGTAGTCGTGTAAGCCTCTAGAACCCCGTCAAGTATCTCGACGCTGTCCTCAAACTCCACAGGAAACATCTGTGTTGTCAAACCAGCCTCAACTGCATCTGCCGCGATCTCCAGAAACTCCTCGTACCTGGAGGTGGGGAGTCGTACGTCGAGTCGCAGCATAGCCAGATCCCAAAGGGCGTTATCGAGCGCCCAATCGAACTCCTCGATTTCGTCGTCGTCGTCGTAGAGTGCGTCATCTGTCCCCGGCTGGTTGTACCTGGGACACGGCATCCCAACAGCAAAGTGGTCCATCTCGGTCTGAGAAATGTCCACGCCACATATGTAGCAGAAAGACGTGCCGCAGCCGCACATGAGATGATTGCAGCCGGCCGCGAGGCTAATTGGTGTCTGACACCTCGGGCAGAGCTGATAATCCTTGCCTCGCTGCATGCCAGTGAATGGATCTTGAACAGCCACCTCTTCCTCGGTGCAGATGTGCCGGGTAGTGGGATCCTGCAAGCCTTCGCCGCAAGACATGCAAGTAGGGTTCCCGCAGAGATTGCACTCAGCGATGACTTCACACACCGGCCCTAGCTTCTCACCGATGAACGCACCACATTCTTCGCCGCTTGCTGTCGAGTGCTTACAATACACTCTCTCGTTGATCGGGAGCCTGTATTCCCTCGTTTTCCGAAGCCACTGAAGCAGGAACTCATCTGGCAGGTAGTCAGGGAACTCGGTTGCAGAAACCGCCACGCTGCCCCATTTCACGGGGTACAAGAACTCATGCTTGATGGCTGCTTCAAACTGTGGCAGAATTGATTCGGTGAAGCATTCATTGCAGACGGCGTCTTCGGTGATGATCAGCTTCTCTTCAACCGGCTTCTCCTCGCAGCACACAGTGCATTCGAATGTTGCCGGGGAAACCATGGCGCCAGGAGCCGGTGAGCAGAAGCTATAGGATGCTGTCGAGATGTGGCGGACGAGAAGGATGATGACCGCCGCAGCTCAGCGGCCGCTTCGCAGCGAGTAGGCTAGCGGTCGGCACACCGAGGTATTTTGCTGAAAAGTGGTGCTGTCGACGGAGAAGTGTGAAGAATAAGTTTCGGGGCCAGGAGAAGGCGGCACGTTTGCGTGTCGGGTGCTGGCGGCGGAAGCGTAGCTTTTTGTTTCGGCAGGCGCGATTCACCAAACGCGGGCATTCACTTCTTCATAAGGTACGTCTCTCAGACAGCGATGGGACTGTCTTCGAACAGGGTCAAGCGCTGTAGTAGTAGGTCAACAAACAGCTGTGAGACACAGACGCAGAACGGAAAGACATCGATTGAGAGGATGGCTGAAAAACGACTCTGGCAAGGAAAACAGTGTCAAATGGAGGCATTCTGAGTCCTGTTTCACTTACGTGAATGCCGCTTAGACATCATCTGCGAGGTTCGGCCTAGCTAGAATTTTCTACTCCTGACGTAGGCAGTCTGTTGGACTCTCGGACGGGGAGGAAAGTAGGTCTACATGAACTTTTCAGCGGGATCCAATGGCAGTATTGTACATCCAGCAGCTTTTGGGTATCATCAAACCGCATAAATAGTAGCTTTACACCAGCGCCTTCTCAATCCAGCCCTGAGAAATTGAACTGACTCGGCGCAGCAGGGCCTTTGCCTCGCTTTCTCTTCTTGCGGCGCGACTTGGACTTCTCCTCTTCGTCGCTGCTGTCTTCGTCTTCTTCATCGCTGTCCTCGTCACTTCCCAACGCCGCCCGCTTACCTCCTGCAGCGGCTGCTGCTTCGTCTTCCTCGTCCTCATCCTCCCACGCTTCTTCATCAGCTTCAATGTGTTCCTGCCAGACCTTCAGGATCTGGCCACCCCCAGAGATCATACGGTTGCCAACGTCGAAGCCGAGCTCCACAACACCTTCCATTTCATCATGCTGCACTTCGCCCACAACCTTGTTCTGCCCTAGTCTGATGAAGCGGACCTTGCCGTCCCCAAGGCCGACAGCGACGTTCTTCCCAAATCCACCAACACCACGCGGCACCTCGGCCAGGGCGTCTATTGTCTCCTTCTCGCGCGAAACATGGATCCGTTCGTCTTGGTCGTCCCATTGTCCCTTCTCCCATAGCGTGATTACGCCGTCGCCACCTCCAACCAATGCCTTCTCGCCCGTAGAACCAGAGCTCTTCTTGGCAGGCAAGCCCGAAACGTAAAGAGAGGACAGGAGCAGTTCCTCCTGATCCTCAGACTTCACCAGCACGCCCCGCCGCAGGTCAGTAAGAGCAAGTGTCGTACCGCCCGTCGTGAGCCACTGCTTGCTGAAGCCGGATGTTGACGTCGAGGAAGGAGGTAGCGCTGTGAGCGAAGAGATGTCGTCGGTGTGTGGGTGATGCGTGCTAGCTGGACGGGGGTTGATGAAGGCTTGCTTGGCTTCACTGACTGGTAGAGTCGGCGCAGGATCACGGAGGTCGTATAGATGTAATGCGCCAGCGTCGGTGCCAAGGAGAAGTGTCTGCGGGCTGAGAGCATGGATGACCGTAGGACCCTCAATCTTGTTCGCATTGGATGTATCGGCACTGCCACCAGGTATCGCCAGCTTGCCTGTCACTTTACCAGTTTCGCTGTCTGCCGCTTTGACAATGCCATCCGTGCCTGCAGAGTACAACTGTCGTCCATCAATGCTGTACGATAGACAGCGACAGCTTCCCTTGTGTCTCCTCGTCCTCCAAACCGTGTCCACCACGCCATCGCCATTGCTTCCTCGTCTCTGCTTCAAAATCCCGTCGCCTTTTGACCGCCTCGCATTCTCGTCCTCCTCACCTACTGGCGGTAGCTTTAGCGAAGACACATGCCCGCTGCTCAGACCTACGGCGACAAGCGGCTCAGTGGGGTGAACTGCTTGAGTGAAGAGGTCCGAGCTAAGCGGGAGGGTGCAAATTGTGTCAAACATTGAGAGCTTCAAATGATACTGCGCATAATATGCGCTGACACTGTGAAGCAGAATCAGGCGTACTTGCCTGAGATTGCAAGTCTTGCCGTGGCGCTGAGTGTGTGCCCGTGTAGGCCGGTTTTCGCAAAGAAATCCATCTCGTTTGACCTACCCGACGGCTTGTGAAGCTCCACTTGCAGATGTCTCCAAAATCCCCAACCTGAGGCAACTTTGCATGGTGGCGGCGGTACCTGCAGTGGTGACGTTTAATCGAGGACATCCAATCGTCGGACAGTCCACGGGTGGACCTCCAGCTCGCAGCTCAGGTGAGCTTACCGGCCTCTCTAGGAAGCAGTACCTCACTATGACATCCTCCAGTTAACAATAAGTTCTTGTAGCGGCTTCCAGCTTTGTTGCTGAATTGTAATAATATTGCATCGTTGTGTACGAAACCTCAGCTCGGCTTTGTCTCTAATAAGTCTATATCGCTTCGTGGGCTTTCACCTTCCATCTGTCCAAGGCCTCTCTTCGAGGTGAATTTCTAATGGTTCTCAAGAGGAAGCCTCAGAAAGGCATTACTTTTGGCTGTATGATCTGTGACTCCTTCGCTCTTTCCATTCTTGTCCATCTGACTTGCCGTTTCTAGACTGCGACACAAACACTGGCCAACGAGTCTATCCACCTCCGCCGGTTTCCGAGATGACGGACTTACTCCCAGAGCAGCAGCCACCCGAGCAGCAAAAGCCTGCCTTCTATCCAGAAGAGCTCGACCAGGACGATATGTATGTCAAGGTAACTTGCCATCCGCCTCTTGGCCAGGCAACACGTATTGCCCGCCACCAGCATTCTGTCAAGTTCGCTGTGCTGCTGGAAACCTCGAATCCATCGCTGGTAGATCAGGAGTCATCTGCAGACGCGGACGAGCAACCGCAAGTCTGCCTCTGGCACAACCACAATGGCCATTTCGACTGGAGTGAGCTGCCCTTGAAGCCGACAAGAGAGTATTCTGATGTTCTACTCGTCAATCGACCCAAGGACCGACGACTCACTAGGACCTGGTTCACTACAGAACTACCAGGACTTCCGAAGCATGCACAGGTAGTCAGTTTCACGGTCAAGTTCCGCGTGGCCACGTCTAAAGGGTGGAAATGGGTCAAGGACACTTCTGGCGTCCAAGACGGAGAGCTGCATTACCAGGGTCAGGACTACCAAAAGCATACTGCCCACGAGTTGAAGCAGTTCTTTGGCGACATCAGTCCTGACATTGTCATCTCAAGCGAGCGGCCGGATACTGATGACACATTCCTGTACTCCTTGACTTGTCCAGTGCAAGCCGCTCAGGGACCCGACTCTGGCTTCCAGCACCACCGTCTTGGCAAAGCACTCTCCTGTTCGCGCTGGTTCGCCTTAGTGAGATTGTGGTCGCCTTGGTTAGCTCCGAGACACGGCAAAGGCAACAAGTTCGAGCTGGACAAGGATGGAGTGTTGCTCTCCTTCCTCCGCAGCGACGGCATGCATGTTGTTTGTCTTGGGATCAGTGGCGTTGACGATGTGATGACTACATTCCTCCACGACTCAGAGGGCAACGTCATCGTCAAGTCTCGAAATGACAGGGCAGAGACGGGAACAGGTAGAGTGCTTGTCGCAGTGGCGGACAGCTTTGAAGTGGCAAATGCAGCTGTCATGTACCATGCTCGGAAGATTGTGGGGACCTTGAGCTCGACTGCAGCTACAGACGACAAGACGATCGGAGCCTTGACAGATGAGAAAGTCAAGCCCGAGTGGTTGGAAGAGTGGTACGATGGACTGACATACTGTACCTGGAATGGCCTTGGCCAGGCGTTGACTGCCGACAAGATACACACTGCTCTCGACTCTCTAAGCTCAAATAACATCAACATCACGAACTTGATTATCGACGACAATTGGCAGAGCCTCTCGCAAGGCGACACGCAATTCAAGCGGGCTTGGCAGGACTTTGAGGCTACGCCTGACGGCTTCTCTATGGGTATGAAGGCTTTCACGAGCGAGGTGAGGAAGCGACATCCCAATGTCAATCACATCGCCGTCTGGCATGCCATTCTAGGCTACTGGGGAGGCATAGATCCGAACGGCAAGATTGGGCAGAAATACAAGACCGTCGAGGTTGAGAAGGAACCCGGTGTTGCAGGTGGCAAGTTTCACATCGTTGCAGCCGAGGATGCAAAACAGATGTACGATGATTTCTACCGCTTCCTTTCCGAGAGCGGAGTCGATTCGGTCAAGACGGACGCCCAATTCTTCCTTGACTTGCTCCTTCATGCACCGGACAGAAGAGCTGTGACGACTGAGTACCAAGACGCCTGGACACTCGCTCATCTCCGCCACTTTAGCAGCAGAGCCATCAGTTGCATGAGCCAGGCTCCGCAGATACTCTTCCATTCGCAACTCCCGACCAATAAGCCAAGATTATTGGTACGGAACAGCGATGATTTCTTCCCAGAAGTTGCAGCGAGTCATCCTTGGCACATCTTCTGTAACGCGCACAACGCATTGTTCACGCAGCATCTGAATGTACTGCCGGATTGGGACATGTTCCAGACTTCGCATCCGTGGGCCGGATTCCACGCAGCAGCTCGTGCAGTCTCTGGTGGTCCAATCTACTTCACCGATGAGCCTGGTAAACATGATTTGGAGCTGATAGGGCAAATGACCGCGCAGACCCCCCGAGGGAAGACAGTCATTCTCCGACCGCACAGAGTCGGACGAACGATCGATGCGTACAATGGTTATGACAATCAAGCTTTACTCAAGGTCGGCACCTACGTCGGAATGGCTCGGACGGGGACTGGCATCCTGGGCGTCTTTAACGTCTCCCAGCAAGACGTCAGCGAGTTTGTCCAGCTATCGGACTTCCCTGGAACAGAAGAAGGCGAATACGTCGTGGGCTCTTTCCTTTCTGGTGAGGTCACCAAGCCCATGACTGGAGGAGGCAATCAAGCTATGCTTGGCCTTGAGCTTGGTGTGCAGGGCTGGGATATCCTCTCGGCTTACGCACTGCGCTCGTTCACTGTGAAGGAGAAGAAGGTGCAGGTGGCAATGATGGGTCTGCTTGGCAAGATGACCGGCTCTGCTGCGGTCAGTGGGCTGGACATGTATGTGGAGAGCAACGGCCGATTGAGGATCTGGGTCAGCTTGAAGGCGCTTGGGACTATGGGTCTGTATGTCAGCGATCTGGCGAAACGCGATGTTGATCAGCAGCTCATGATCATGATCTTTGGCAAGCCGGTCTCGAGGGACTGCGTGAGGGACAGCGCGAGGGATGAGAATGTGCTGGAGATCGATGTTGAGAAGGCTTGGAAGGATAGCGGAGAGGAGGCGGGATGGAGCAATGAGGTTAGTGTGGAGGTGTTTATCTCATGAGGGCCTACTGGAGATCTAGATGGGCACGGAAGAATACGACAAGGCAGATTGTTCCGACCAGTAATTGTCCGTGCTCGCCGTGCAGACTGTAAATGCGGCAGTGGCCTCCATGTGATTACGTGACCCATTCGGTATGCACACCACCTTTTGCGGGTGGCTCCGGTAACGCATGCTGGCATTTTGGAGTTCTGGAAGAGCATACCCACTTGTTCATCGGTGCTCTGCGCGTACCTGTATGCAGTAAGAGTTAATTGACAACACATCACGCCCAGGCGCGTTGCGGCGCTAGCGGTACTTAGATTCCGAGACGCTGCACAATGCTGGCTTGGCAACGTGGGGGGTTCTCTCCGGCGGAAGGCACGATTGGTATAAAGTTTATTTCCCTCCACATTCGGCTTCACTCTTCATGAAGCTGGAGCCGCCTGGCTCTTCGATATGGTTCACCGCGCAGCGATAGGGATCCATCTGCACCGTAAGGAGTGGAACATGCACGCGAGATAGCGGGTATAACAATTCTTGGCGTGCATCGAGAATGGAGCTGAAAGCTCGCGCCGTCAGGACGATTAGGCGCCGGCCATGCAAGCATGTGCAGGGCTTGGCAGTTACACGCGCGGCCGCCCTCCGTTCCTGTACGACCTTCACTAGACCCCACCATTAGCTCCCCTCCTTAAAGACCGCCGTGATTGCTCATTCTCCACAAAACCTCGCCCCTGCAAACCACCTACACTGACAGCAGGCAAGACCAGCAACCATGTCGTTCCTCAAGGATTTGACGTCGGAGTTCAAGAATCTCAAGGCCAGGTTTGGCGATAAGGAAGAAGAGAGCAGCCATGGCCAGCAGCGCGGCGAATCGGACTCCTTCTACGGCCAGGGTCAGCAGCAACCGCCACCGCAACAGGGCTATGGTTACGGTGCACCCCAGCAGCCGTATGGCGCGCCTCAACAGCAGCCATACGGTCAGTACTCTCACGGGGCACCGCCGGACCAGTATGGCCACGGTCAGCCCTACGGAGCACCACCGCCACCTTCAGGTCCGCCAGGCCAGCCACCGCTGCCTCCAGGCTGGCATTCTCAGTGGGATCCCAACTCGCAGCGTTACTACTTCGTTGAGCAAGCGACCGGCCGCACTACCTGGGAACCACCAACTCAAGCACCGACTGAGTATCGTTCAGCTCCGCCGCCGCCCGGTGATGCTGGGCTGAGCTACCCGCCCTACGGTGGTCAGCAGGCACACGGCATGAGCCAGTATCCTGAGGGTGAGAAGAAGAAAGAAAAGAAGGACAACTCGATGCTTTACGGTGTTGGCGGTCTTGCTGCCGGTGCACTCATTGGCGGCGTGGTTGCGCATGAGATGAGTAAGTCAATCTTCCTGTAGCACTGCCCAGACTACGTTACTGATTTTTCTGCGTAGCCGAAGACTCGGACGACGAAAAGCAGGCCGCTGCGGCACCTGCACAGCAACAGTACCCACCGCCTCAGTCGTACGGTGAACCACAGCCTGACCCCTACGGTGACCCGTACAGCGGCGGCCCACCTCCCGAGGACGATGGTCCGCCTCCAGTCCTACCAGCTGAAGACGCCGACGGAGACAGTGTATCTAGCTCCGATCGTGAGGAAGTACAGGAGGCCCGGGAAGACTACGAAGAAGCACTGGCGGAAGCCAGCTCAAGTAGCGATGAGGAGGAAGTTCAAGAGGCCCGTGAAGAGTACGAGGAGGCGTACGAGGACAATTACGAATAAGCAAGATGCTGTTCAACATATCAGCTCTGATAGATGATTTGAGGCTTTCAAGCCCATTAGAAGTTGCTTGATGGGATGGATAACCCAAATGGGATTGATGCCGTGTGGCGCATCACCGAAGTAGCATAGCGGGATATACGTGAGCATCGACCGCGATCAACTAGCGATCGTTTCAGATCATTTTTCTCTCATTACTGATATACCTCAGCATGAGGGGCTTTCGCCTTTGTGTGTTGTCAGTCACTCCTGCCGAACTGGGTTTTTGCGTCCCTTCCGTGATTCGAAGTCAAACACATTGAGTGGACAACGCATCAAGACTGCGCCTGATATAAAAGATCTGGCTCGCCTCCCACATACACCTCGAAGCTTGTGTAGAGGACGTTGGCAAGGGCCTGAGAAGGGCGACATCGGCGTTCTGCCCCTCGTACGAGGACGGCCGCGGTATCCACCAGGCGTTGCCGGCTCACCGGCTGTGGCGTCCCAGATTATCAGATAAGATGCAAATTTTTCCATGCATTCACTTCACCTTACCCTTTCCGGGAAGGAGGTGATCTCCATTCAGAGGGTGGAAGCTCGCGAAGGATCCTTAGTGGAAGCTTGAAGTGCTGGGCTTTAGTATGCGATCCTGTAAAGAGCGACCATAGGCGATATGCTGGTGGTTTCGGTGGGGCATGGGCTCAGCCATCTGGATCTTTTGCGGGCTGCGGCATGGTCTTTGCGTCTAGGGCATTGTTGAGATGGAGTACGTTAAGAGTGTGTGGGTAGTTGCTTTCAGCGACTGCATCTGCCAATACTTGTGTGATATCTTTTGTCTCGCCATTACGGCCCATCACTCGACTGAAAGACCCCGTTCACAATGCCTCTGCGTCGACCGAACTGGGTCTTGCAACGCAAAGACACCGACAGCGCTTGCGGAGATCCCCAACAGCCTGAGCCAAGTCTGACCATTCGTTTGGATCCAAAGGACAAGACACAGGTCGAAAGTACCAATGATCCCGAAGTGCAGAAACCAGTCGAGGGACTCAAACCTTCGCATGGGGAGGCTCAGCATGGCGTCGACGTCGCCGAGGCCATCACAGCATCATGGACGAGGAAATACCTTATTGCAGCCTACATCCTGTAAGCCTGTGTTCATTAATCCTCGACTCTGAACGTCTACTTAGTCCAACTACAGCTTCTGGTGCATCTACTGCACCAACGCCTTCCAGTCGAGCATAACCAACAACCTCACTCCCTACGTGACCAGTTCCTTCGAGCTCCACTCCCTGACCTCCACCATCTCCGTCGTCGCCAGCGTGATGAGCGGAGCCTGTTACATGCCTGTCGCCAAAATCCTGAACGTATGGGGACGACCGCAGGGGTTCGCCATTATGGCAGCGATCAGCACTATCGGTCTTTTCATGATGGCGGTGTGTCGGAACGTCGAGACGTACGCCGCTGCGCAGGTGTTCTATAACGTCGGGTTTTCGGGTCTCATCTTCAGCATTGACGTCTTGACATCCGATTCTTCTTCGCTTAAGGATCGTGGGCTTGCGTATGCTTATACTTCAACCCCGTAAGTTGTGAAGAACGGTATTTTGTCTCAAGCTGAACGTATGAGTGGCTGATCTTGGAAGCTCAGATACATCATCACAGCATTTGCGGGCCCCAAAGCCGCAGAGTCTTTCTACGAGGAGATCAGTTGGCGATGGGGGTTCGGGATCTTCTGCATCATCTTGCCTGTTGTCGCCCTTCCCCTATTCGTTCTGCTGAAGCGTTCTGAAACGAAAGCAAAGAATCTGGGACTGCTAGAAAGGCCGAAGAGCGGTCGCTCGTTCCTACAGAGCATTTGGTATTACCTAGTTGAGTTTGACAGTAAGTATGTTGGTCGCAGACGGCAAATCTTAGAAGAGACACTGACTTGAGCAGTACTCGGCATCATTACACTCGCCGGCGGTCTATCGCTCTTCTTACTACCCTTCTCGCTAGCCGACTTAGCACCTCACGGATGGAAGACAGACTACATCATTGCCATGCTGGTCGTCGGGATCTTGCTTCTCATCAGCACATACTTCGTCGAGCGGTTTCTGGCACCTAAACCGTTCATCCCATATCACCTACTTACCAACCGGACTGTACTTGCAACTTGCATGCTAGACGCCACCTGGCAAGTCGCCTATTACTGCTGGGACAGTTACTTTACTTCCTACCTCCAAGTTGTCTACCAGACTTCGATATCTACTGCCGGATACATCGCTGCATCTTACGATATCGTAGCTGGAGTTTGGCTGATCGGTGTTGGCCTGCTGATTAGATATACTGGCCGCTTTAAATGGATGCTTTGGTGCGCCGTATCCATCTATACTCTGGCCGAAGGCTTGATGATCTATTTTCGCCTGCCGCACCACGGTGGCGTTGGCTTCATCGTGATGTGCCAGTGTTTCATTGCTATCGGCGGTGGCACGATGACGCTCATCCAGCAGGTCGCCGTCCTTGCGGTTGCAGAGCACGGTGAATTCGCTTCCATGCTTGCTCTGCTGGGTCTTTTTGGGTACATGGGAGGAGCCGTTGGCGGTGCAATATCCGGTGCCATTTGGACGAACACTTTGCCCCAGGAGCTTGCGAAATTCTTGCCCGAATCGGCTTTGGGAGATCTCAATACCATCTATGAGGATCTTGACACCCAGCTTAGCTACGCGTGGGGCAGTCCAGTCCGTGGGGCCATTGTCCACGCGTATGCAGTTGCGCAGACAAGGATGCTTATTGCTGGCACAGCTGTCATGGTGATTGGGTTCATCTGCGTGGCTCTTATCCGGGATATCAACGTAAAACACATCCAGCAAGTGAAAGGTGTACTGTTCTAGAGCACTCGCCATGCTAGAAGACAGCAACTAGGCCGGGAATGTCGCATGGGGACTGCCCTATACTACGATCTGATCTAGCGAGCTATGACCTATTGAAGCAAGTTGGAACTCAGACGAAAACGCCGTGACCAGCAATTACAATACACAGCGAAGTCCATGTCGGAAGCTTGAATTCATCTATAGCGCTGCGATGGCTTTCCTCAGCACTTCTAGACTTCCTTCGCTCACACACGTTTCTTCCGAATGCGACTCTTTAAGCATCCAGCTGAGATCACTCAGAACGCCGAGCGGAAGCCAGTGGCTCTCCTTTGCCTTTTCCACACTCTCTTTAATGCGACCGGTGTGCTCCCAGCTCTGTGCTGCCTCCTCGGCTCGCCTGATGATTTTATCTGGTATGCCGCACATGGCGGCGCAGTGCATGCCGTAGCTGCCCTCTGCAACACCATCCTCAAGCTTGTAAAGGAACGTAACATCTCTTATGTCATCGTCCACTCTGACAGCCATTCGTTTAGGTGCTATTTCGGGATGACTGGCAAACTCGGTCGCCAAGCTGTGGTAATGAGTGGCAAAGTATCCCAAGGAGCCGACGTGAGTCGCAACATGATGCAGCACAGCTTGCGCGACTGCTACACCATCATAGCTGCTGGTACCGCGGCCGAGCTCATCGAGAATGACTAGTGATCGAGGTGTAGCTTCTTGAAGGATTTTCTTGGTCTCGCTCAGCTCCACCATAAAAGTGCTCTGACCGGCGAAAATGTTGTCGTGGGCTCCAAGTCGAGACATGATGCGATCGACAGGCGTCATGCGTGCAGTCTCCGCAGGAACATGGCAGCCAATCTGTGCCAAAATGACAGCAACACAGGTCATGCGCAGCACCGTTGACTTTCCTGCTGCATTGGCGCCTGTGAGCAACGTGACGGAGGCATCATTGCCACCCAGCGAGACATCGTTCGGGATGAAGTTCGTAGTGGTCTCGATGCAAGGGTGGCGTAGCTCAGCGAACTCCAAGACACTGCGCGCTTGATCGTCCTCTATGAATTCTGGCCTGCATGCTGGAGTGCCCATAGCAGTAGAAGCCTTGGCCAATGAGATAAGACAGTCAAGCTGAGAAATGATCCTGACAGCAGCAAGCCAGGTAGCATAGTCCTCGTCGAAGCGTGCAAAGAATCGTCCGGACATGGCTTTGACTACTTGGCCGTGAGTCTCTTGTGCTTCTTTCAGGTCCTGCACCAAGCCCTCTAGCTCCGGGAAATACCATCGCTTGACAGATTTTGTGGCCGAAACTTGCTTCCAGGTCTTTGGTATGGTGCCTTTCACCTTGATGGGTACTTCTAATTGGTAAATCTCTTTGCCGTTATCCGTGAATTTGATGGCTGAGGAACCGAGGTCTTTGCGGGCTTTGTTTAGAAGTTTTTGCAACTCCTTCTCGATCCCGTCAATCCGCTCCTGGCTTTCATCGAACTCTTCTTCGATGCCGGGTTGCGGGATGAAGAGACCATCGTCTTTGGCTTTGCTACGATCGAAAGCGTCCTTCCAGTGGCTCAGCGCTCCAGCGAGATCCGGCATGGCGGAGATGAGCTGACCGAGCACACCTTCCCCTTGACCAAAAGATCCAAGAAGAGACATTGTGTACTCGATCTGCTCAAAACCTTCTAGAACCTTGACGAAGTCTTGAGCCTTACACCTTCCAGCATGAATCCGCGAGATGAGCCGCTCCAGATCTGGAAGTCTGCTCAGCGAAGCTGTAAAGCGATCCATAATTGTGCTGTCAGCATTGAGGGCGTCGACTGCGTCAAGCCTCTGATTGATTTTCTTTGCATCAGCGAGTGGATGGCAGACCCATTGTCTGAGCGTACGCTTGCCAAATGGCGTGATGCATCGATTCAGCATTGTGAATAACGTGCCATCAGTGCTACCATCAAATGTGTTTGCAAAGATCTCCAAGTTGATCAAGCTCTGTCCATCCAACACCAGGCTTGATGCTTTGCGGATGGGATCGTACCAAGCGAAGTTGCCCGCGGTAACGAGCTCACGCTCGATCTTGAGTGTGCTGAGGTACCAGATAAGTGCACCAAGGGCAGAGAATGTAAGCTCTTTATCTTTCGCCTCGCGTAGTGCTACAGGCCAAGCATCCATGGAGTCCTCGACCGCCTTATCAAAGTACCCTTCGCCATCTATCTTCATGCGTGCTTTCTCGGCTGACAAGAACTCTTTGTCAGGCTTGAGATAGTTCCAGATTGTCGTCGGTGCGGTATTGTTCTTCAAGATTCTCAGTGCTTTGCTGGAAATTGAGCTCTTCTCTAATAACAACTCGCCCGGGCGAGTCTGGGCAACGAATGTTTCAAAGCGAGTCATGTCTGCATCATCAGCGAAGTCTACCAGGTGGAATTGTGCAGTCGCAGTGTCAACGAATGCGATGCCAAAACACGGTCTTCCATCCTTCTCTGTCTCTTTGATTGCAGCGCAGTACGTTGCCATGTCGTCTTGCAGCATACCGCCGTCAACCAGTGTGCCAGAGGTTAGAACAGAAGAAAGCTCTCTCCGAATGATCTTCTCCTCCTTCTTCTTGTCGGCGTCACTCCTCTCACGCATGTCCTTGCCAAGAGCAGATTCCATTTGGTCTACTCGCGCGATCTTGTAGCCTTTCGCCACAAACTGGTTCGCCCAATGGTCAAGACTAGCCTCTGGCACGCCCACCATCCGCATATTGACTCGATCCGTGAGCTTCAGATCAAACAGTTGATGGCCAACGGTGGCGTCGTTTTCATAGAGTTCATAAAATTTGCCCTTCTTGAAGAAGACAATTGTATTCCAGAACTTGCACTTGATCTCCCAATACTGCTTTTCAAAGGGTGAAAACTTGCCCCATGCCATAGGCGGGATGTATAACGTGCGAGGGTCGTAATCTGGGTGATCTGGAGGATGCCGATCCGCATCAAGAATAGTTGCCAACCACGGATATCGTTCCGACGGATCCGTGGTATGTGCCTTTTGCTTCTTGCCCGTTGCCGCATCTTGCTCCCGTTTCTTCTTTTGCATGTCTGCCACTTTTCGAGGTTCTGTTGGCGGTGGCGCCTCAGGGTCGTACGTCCACTGCCGTGCGGTAGATGTCGTTGGAATCTCCTCACTGTCTTCCACAGGCAAAGATGGTGGAGAGGGCGGCTTGGTCGAACTTGTGGGATTTGAAATCTTCTGCTTGCTTCTCTTCGGCTTCTGCTCCTCTCCATCATCGTCTTCGACAACAAAGTCGTCCATGTCTGCTGAGTGGGTATTAGCCTTGTTGCTTGGTTGCGATGGTGATTCCCCAATCAGCTGACTGTGTAATGGCGGCAGGCTTTTGAAGACTACGCCAGGCTGGTAAGTCGTTATGAGATTGCAAGATGTGCTCAACGTACCATCGTCACTTTCCATGGCAGCCTGAGTGGCCTCATCAAAGCCATACTCGTCGTCAGACTCATCCTTGGCACTTATGCGCCTCCTCTTAGAGGCACGCCTGTTGCCTGACAGCGGCTTGAAGACTTCGTCGTCATCTTCATCATCAGACTCCGCGTAATTGACCTGCTTCTTCGCCTTGCGTGAGGGGCTGGAGAAAAGTGTGCCTGGCGTTTCTATCAGCCGGTCAGTCTCCGGCTGGGGCCTATCATCTTGAACAGCAACGCACCATTCTCTTTGTTAGCGTTGCCGCCTGCAGAGGTCTGCTGAGATGCACCAGGAGCCGCGGGTGGGCTGGAGCTTGCTGCTACGCTGCTGCTTGGTACTGGTGTGTGGTCCGCACTAGAAGTAGGTACCTTGCTGCTGTCGATTGAGCCATTGGCATCGGACGCTCGCTTTGCGGGTGTGACATTGCTGGAAGCCGATGCCGCTCGTTTCTGGAAGAAGCTTGCAATGCCCTGCTGCTTCGGTCCGGGTTTGGCGGACGATGAACTCCCAGTCTTGGTCTTGGGAGCGGCGCGTGCCTTTGGGGTATTGACCTCGTTGCCTTCAATTCCTCGTGCCATTATGATTGCTGATGATTCGAAAGCGCTGCGTAGTGGGCGCGACGTTGCGAGGGAATCTCAGGCACGCGCTCGAGACGCCGAGGAGGTGGAGTTGGGAGACGCGAAGTGGTGACGCGACCCTAGACGCGTCTGGTTCATCCCGCCCGGCGTCTTAATTGGTATCTTTGGCCTCAGGCATGAACAGACATGTTCCCGAGGTCCCGAGCTCCTGTCCCGTCCGCTTCCCGGAGGTCGGGCCAAAATCCATCGATGGACCTCACCCTGAGCTGCTGCTTTGTCTTGCATTGCCGCGAGGGTGCGAAGACGCTTCCAGATGAATATGTTTGCGTCCAAAGCCTGCCAAACGTACTTACGTTATAGTACTGCACAGCGAAGGATGGACTCAGTGGCTAAGTATGCTCGTGATTACAATGGCGCGGTTCAAGCCCTCAATTCGCTGCAGAGTAATTTCTCCATCGTGGAGGCGATTAGGAAGCAGGGTCCGGGCTGGAACAGACTCGCCATCCCTGAGATGATATCTTGGGTTCGAAGGATAGGCTACGAGGTACGCGACTGGCATTCTCACCGCCGATGTTTGCCTTGCTGAGTTTCGCCACAGCCATCAGATTTCGACATCCTGAACCCTGTACATATTGCCGGCACAAAGGGCAAGGGCTCTACATCTGCCTTTGTTTCCTCGATACTAGCCCAGTATCTGCCCACTAAGCGTAGCATACATGCCGAGCGGCTGCCATCAAGTGTTGGCTTGTATACTTCTCCCCACCTTCGCTTTGTGCGTGAGAGGATAAAGATCGATAATCAACCAATCTCGGAAGCACTCTTTGCCAAATGTTTTTGGGAAGTCTGGGATAAGCTTGAAGCCAACCCTTCTGCTCCGGGTGAGCAAGATGCACGTAACATCGGCGGTAAGCCCGTCTACTTCCATTATCTCACTCTGATGGCACTGCATTGCTACATGCAGGCAAAGGTCGGGACTGCAGTGATTGAATGTGGCATAGGCGGTGAGCACGACACTACTAATATTCTGTCCAAGCCGTCGGTGACTGGTGTCACAAGCCTTGGCATCGACCATCAGGCACTTCTCGGTGACACGATTGACAGCATCGCCTGGCATAAAGCTGGTATATTCAAGGACGGTGTCCCAGCCTACAGCGTCCCCCAACCCGATGCGGCGCTTGAAGTGCTACACAATAGGGCAAGAGAAAGGGGCACAGAGTTGCATGTCATCCCTGAGCATCCAGCACTCCAGTCGACTACCCTCGGCTTGCAAGGTGATTTCCAACGCACGAATGCTTCGCTTGCAATAGCCATCAGTGCCTCACATCTTTCAAGCCTTGGCTATAGTGGTGTGCCTCATCCGCTTGATCAAACCTCACGGCTGGCAGAGGAGTTCATCAAAGGTTTAGAAGCTGCTCGACTGGGCGGGCGTTGTGACTTACGACAAGATGGGAAGCTCCCAAGCTTGAAATGGTACATTGACGGCGGTCACACTCTTGAAAGCATTGACATGGCAGGCCGCTGGTTTGCCTCCACCAGTTCTCGCGATGCGAAAAGAATCTTGATCTTCAATCAACAGACCCGCGACGCCTCAGCTCTTGCCCGGCGCCTCCATCAGACCCTCGCTACAGCTACGGGAGACGCTAAGCCATTTCAGCACGCAATCTTTTGCACTAACACTACGTACGCGAATGCTGGGTATAAAGCTGATCTTGTGTCAATCAACACAAGCAAAGACGACGTCGACAGTCTCCGAGTCCAGCGCGAGCTCGCGCAAAATTACCATAGTATTGACCCAGAAGCATGTGTCCACGTTCTTGGAACTGTCGAGGAAGCTGTACAGCAGGCAAGAGAATTGAGTGGCAAAGAAGCTGCCGATGTCTTGGTGACTGGCAGCCTACACCTTGTGGGCGGTGTCATTGAAGTGCTTGAAAATGAATCGGAAATGTCTGAGACCGGATTACCATCGTCCAAGATGTGAAACAAGGTTGATTTGTGCATCGAAGCACGAATTTCTTTGTCTCGCATCTACCATGCAAAATCAAAGTTGAAGCGGCATTGACCATGACATGGCCGGATGGGGAACAAACGAATTTGGTACAAAGGTCTTGACGCACTTGCGGGCTACGAAGCGAGACACCAAAATCTGAACTTCTCTGCTACTTTGCTTGGTGACCAAGAGATTTGTTCCTGTCAAGGCGGGAAAGTGTTTGCTATGGCTAGGAATAACAACCGTGCGCTTGTTCGTCAAGTGCAGCAAACGGGGCAATGGCATTGCATAAGTGGGGTCGCATGCCCCGACATTCTGGGTCCTGATCATGTTGCTTGGGAAATCGACCCTAACGACGAGGAGGAAAGTCCAGAGTACTACTGTACCGACTGCATCGCCTTCATTTTTGAGCAAGCTGCTGGCGCCGAGGGCATGTGGCAGCCAAGGATTGGACGATCTGAGCTGGACATCGAAGACTTCGCAATGGAGTTGAACAGGAGTCACCCAGGACTGGTGCTGCGATTCCGAGAACATGCGGAGAGTCAAGGGATACCTGTCGATGAAAGAGTCTATTGCCGTCACCCAGGCGACGTCGATTCGGATGGTGTACCTCAGTTCTGCAATGGTCTCGTTGGCAGACGTGACCCTTCGGGCTCGACCAGAACGTGGGTACCTTGTCCGAGATGCACGCGTATGGCTTGTCTTGCTTGTGGGGGAATTGGCTTTGATACAGCGACCGGTCAGCATACCTGCGCTGCTCAGGAAGAGGAAGTATTGCTTGCGTACGATCAAGGATACAGGTGGCAAAGGTGTCCAGGTTGCGGTACGAGAACCGAGCACATCACAGGCTGCAACCACATGACGTAAGTTGTCTTCAACCTTTCAATTTGCGAAAGAAAGAAGCTGACCCTGACTTAGCTGCACATTCTGCGATGAACAATATTGCCGGGTGTGTGGAGAAGCTCATAGAGACGACCCTCCAGGAAGTGGGCGTCATTGGAACTACCCCAACCCATGTCCGAGATACGTAAGTACACTGACCTCCACTCAATTACCGGATCGACTATCTGACGATTCTCGTGTAGAATTATCCCGTCCCGCGCAACCCAGATGATGGAGATCCCAACTGGCCCAACGACGGCCACCGCTTCTGGGCTTTAGACCTTGCGGGTCTCATGTTTAGGCGCCAGGACATTGAATACGACGATGCGCAGTCCAGACAGGTGCCAACAGAGTACTCAGATTCACATTTTTCGCGGGACCAGAGTCTTGACATATTTCAGCCAGTTCAGGAACAGGACACCCCGTACCGGGCTTATGCACGCCGCGTTGCTAATATTCACCACCTCTTTCGCGATGGACATTTAGCTCACCGAATGCGATCGATCTTTTACAACGAAGACCAGCCTCGTGCATACCAGGTCAATGACGAGATGCTGCCATTGCTGGCGGCTCTTCGACACGTGACCGCCTATCGTCACAACCTTGCCGTCGACTTCGAGAATGGCCGGGTGTTCTCAATGGATGAACCCGATATCTTACATCGAATACTGTTCACGCATCATGTGCACATGCTGAGACGAAATTTTCGCCGCTTTGCCCACTACACAGACAACATTGATACTGGGCACTGGTTATCACTTCGAAGCAGCCCAGAATGGAGACAGATTCTCCGATCCGTATTGCAGATACGACTACCTCCCGAACCAAATGCGTCCAACCCTTTCAGGGAAAGAGGGTCTCGCCATCGGAATTTTCGCAACGAATTGAGACAGCTCCTACGTGATTATTTCGAAGTTGCTGCCGCAGAGACAACAATGGGATCCACGGACGGGCGAGCCGGTCCCCGAGCTTTCGCCATACATGCGTTGAACCAAATCAGTTGGATACTTGACCGCGACGGCTTTTTGACCCTTCCTGAAAGCTTTTGTCTGAGGTACCACCTCGATAGAGTGCGCCATACTATGGAAGATCTGCCGGCGGCCGAAATCGCGCAGCTTGAGCGTCGCACACATGAGCATCAAGGGGTTTGGGATGTCGTCAGAAACGTCGTCTCGGCGACCACTGATGTTGAGGACCTTGTCGACGAAGAGGATAATTTAGATGGACGATTACGGTGGGATGAACAACTGCACTGGGTTCGCGATATGCTCACTTCCATTGCGGACGAAAGGTTTCGCCTTTCGCAGCAGGAGGGCCATTCCCGCCAAGAACCTCTGTCCAGACAGCTTGCAGAGCTTTATCAGCTACTACGTAGCATTGACGAATCTCTCAGCTTGGTTGCTGCCAATCCGGACGAATGGGCAGAAGTCAACGCTGATCCCACTCGTCATGGTCGGGATCAAAATATTCCTTTGCTCCTGCAATTGCAAGAATTCTACCGGGGTCGCGATGAAGCTCGTGCTTTACAGCCTGTCTTCCATCATGCATTGAAGGTGCTATACGCCATGCTCGCAAGCATTGGACTAGCCCACTCGGGTTCGGTCACGCCTGAAATTGGATCTGACCCATTTATTGCATCGCCTGTGCGTGAGCCCGAATATTACTCCGACGAGTCATCCCCAGTAGGGAACGAACGTTACGCGCACCGGCCAAGCATAGATAGTCAGAATATGGAAGATGACCCCGCCCAACAAACCGACTTACAAAGGACTGCAGCGGTTTTACGTAGGATTCACGCTGGATCGGCGACAGCCGACGCTCGGCCGTATTTCGATACAATGGCGCAAGTGGTATTGCATGAGCCTACAGAAACGTGGCGGCGCGAAAATGGCAGAGACATCTGGCGGGATCTTTATATCTTCTTCTCTGAACTTAGCCACACCATCGGCATTCGAGATATCCTCCCTCCGGCACAGAGCGACGTAAGCAGATGGATGTATCGACGTGCCTTGTGGAGGGGCTATCGAAGGTACCATGCCTTGTTCAGACGTTGGGAGCACCATCAAGCGCTAAGAGAACTGTTTCCGCGCACCGGGTTTCTCTTAGAGACTTTGATCACTCCGGGCGTGAGACCAGAAGATGGGGACAGCCTGTTACCGTGGGTGAGAAGACAGGAGGGCATTTATGGAATCCCGCTGGAGGTTGAGGGGTTTGATGAGTCTTTGGTGCCATGGCGGTGATCTTAGAATGCTGGTGCTTTTTCTTTCTTTCTTTCTTTCTTTCTTTCTTTCTTTCTTTCTTTCTTTCTTTCTTTCTTTCTTTCTTTCTTTCTTTCTTTCTTTCTTTCTTTCTTTCTTTCTTTCCTTTTTTTTTTTTTTTTTCGCACTTCCGCACGGCTTCGCGTGTTCTTACAGGTCACATGGGCTTAAGTGCAGGGCTCAGAAGGGCAATTTTAGAAGTTTGGAGCGAATGGGATGTATTCTGATCGATACGGAAGAAGTGCTTTTTGCGCATGGTAAGCATCATAAAATCACCAATAAGTCAAATTTTGAGT
Source organism: Hortaea sp. C3G1500-4 (assembly GCA_022701445.1). Taxonomy (NCBI): domain Eukaryota; kingdom Fungi; phylum Ascomycota; class Dothideomycetes; order Mycosphaerellales; family Teratosphaeriaceae; genus Hortaea; species Hortaea sp. C3G1500-4. Next base: position 1,457,659 of record JAJVDI010000001.1, read on the forward strand.
CACTTGTCTACTTCCATCTCCTGACCGAACTATGTACGTTTGGCCCATGGGCCTTGACGACAAGCAAGCCAATCACCAGAGTTCAAAGCTTTCAACTGGATACATCGCCTTTCAAACAACCAGGCTTGCAGTCGCCTCCCTACGTCCTGAAAGAACCGTGCGCGTAGCCACTACCATAGGACACCCGTGGATCGTAACCACCGCGCCGTTCAAACCAGCGTCCTCCCGGGATTTCGAGCTTCAACGTTCCTCCTAGATCAGCTGTTAGCAATCTAGTAGATGCAAACGAGAATTGAGTCTATGTGACACATATTGAATCCGTCCACGGCATCCATGCCCGCTCTCTGGAAACAGGGAGCTGGACCTCGACCCCAGTTCATGCCGCCATTGATTCTGGCCGCGTTGTCGTAGTAATCGTGATAAGAGGGTCCCGTGCTGCCCTGAAACCCCGATATTGGATGACCGGTCTTATCAGAAGAGAGCGGAGCCCATCTGAGTCCGGTGCTCGGGCGTCTCTGAAACTGCCAGGATCCGTAAATTGCGGGTGGGTGTCCTGTTAGAGTTATGGTTTCTCGATTTGTCTTTCGGAATGTGTGAGAGCTTCAAGACTTGAAACTATAGGCTCGAGCTGAGGAAGACTCAGGTTATTAGTCCATATGCTCATTGGGCTTTTATAGGCGAGATTGACTTTCGCTATGTTCACTGTGGCAGCTACATCTCGGTGAATACTATCAGTTGATTGGCTCAAGTACATCTGTAGATATGAACTAGGATCCCGTACAAGCTTGCGTGATTGCGCCAACATACGTCAGAGAGCACGCTCAGCTTGTATTCCAGACGATGGCGAGTCTGTGGTCACGGAAAGCGTGCCTCTATTACTTGCTGCATCCATGAAAAGCCAATCTCGCTACTTGACGGTTGCAGTAAAGCCCCTGAGCGGCCGACATTTGAGCAATTTCTTGACGAATGACATCGCTGGCCTGGCTTTGGTCGCTGGTATCTGTCCTCAGTGATCTTTGCCTTACCTCATACGAGATCCAAAAAAGCTTGGCGTGAGTGGCAAGTATAGTCTGACCTGCCTTAACCATTCACGTTCGTTGGACGGATAATACTCTTGTAATTTCTGGCCAAGTGTGCAGCAGTGCAGCCTTTCAAACACGACAGCGTATTCTGATGGGTTTGACAGATCGTGACTATTGTGTGTGTCATGTTCCCTGACAGCGATATAGCAGCGCTGCGCGCTTTTCTCGAAAGGCCTTTCTGAGCAAGCTAATACAATACGATAAATCGTTGTGAATGAGTCGCCTCCTGTGTACATGATGCGCTCGCAGTCCGTCGTCAGCTGGAGACCCTGATTGGTAATGCTATAGGGCTGCCGTCTAACCCCAGCCAATGTGCCATGAACTACGTTTCCAGACGATCGAAAGAAGTCGGGAGAGTCTGCGAGCAAGCTCGGCCAACAACAGTTGTCCCAGCATTGCGCATAGCTATCGGCCAGGGTATTCTCGTCAGCAAGATCGTCTTCGCATCCTTGAGTTGTCCACGCAAAGATGGAGTCGTCTGGGGACCGTCCAATGATCTCTTCCTGGAGTCGCATGAAAGCCTTCAGTCCCTCGCCGTACAGTAGCGGCATGTTGTTGTCGAAAATACCAAGCAACGAATAAGCGACATCCTCGTCTTTGGTGGCGCGCCTACCCGCCGCCCAACTCATCCGCTGTGCCACAGACGTACTTTCCAGTCCTGATCTTTGTTGAAGCACTGCCACGGGAATCCTGGTGATTGCTGATAGCCCAGCTAAAAGTATGCGGCTGTCATTTGAAAGAAATCCCACCACGTCCTTGGTGATCGCTCCGAAACTATCCCACGAGCTTGCGCAAAAGAGTAAACGACGAGGTGCAAGCAGCTCCTGCAAAGTCCAACAGCGCCTGAACCACCGGCTTTTTTCTATGGCCTCCGGTACATTTGTGTCCACATCTGCAAGATAGACAATACACAGGCCGCTATTCCAGTACCAATTCCACATTGAATTGATGCTCTCAGAAAGCTCGGCACTGCTTTTCTTGTCGATGCAACAGGTGTCGACCCAGCACCAGTCGAACCCTCGCATTTTGGCCACTTGACAGAACTGAAGTGTTTTGCGGTATCCAGTCTTCTGCGCGGTTTGATGAGCTCGCGCAGCCTGCCACGGCGGTACGAGGTCCGAAGGTTGCTGTGACAGTAGGAAATCCTCATAGGAGACCTCTTCGCGACCCCAGCAATGGGAGAGGATCGCGTAGCTGTACTCTCCAACATTGTCTATCTCCTCGAAGGTAATGCTAGTTGTGTTGAGCAGGCGCATGAGTGCTGCGACGGAACATAATGTGTAGGTGCGTTCTCCACGGTCGGAGAGATCAGCTCAGCTCGAGCGGGCACCTATCTGGTTAGCCGACATGCATGCCTCCGTCCAAGAAGTGTTGGCGGAAAGATGAGAACACAATTGATGTACAGCCGAGCAGCTTATGCCGCATGCGAGTTCATGGCCTGAACGGCTACTTGAGAATCTTATCATTATATGTATACCTCAGCCGGTAATTTGACTACTCCACGCTACTAGAAAATCTGCCGCGCGCCCCAACGCCTTGTGGGCAGCAATCCCAAGCTTCCCTGACCGCAGCCCCCTTGTATCATGCAACGCAAACGAATCATTCTGCTCTAACAGGCAGTTCTAGTGAGCCAGGCCCCTCTAGCAGTTACATCCGCCAGCTCCGCCTTGCGCGCCTGCTTCCTGTCGACTTCCGAGATCCACGCCGCCTGGCCGGCCAGCGGCACCTCTCACACCTCGCCCTTGGCTTGCTTGCTCAATCGGGAGCTTCTTCGCGATAGCTGTGAAAAGCTCTTTGACATTCTCGCTCGTCTTCGCTGAAGCCTCGAAGAACAGCAATCCGGCCTCCTGAGCGTATGCCTCGGCATCTGCGGTTTGCACGGCGCGCTTGTCTGGCTGTTCGGTTACGAGATCGAGCTTGTTACCTGCAAGGCAAATAACAATGTTTTCGTTGGCCTGTCGTTGAAGCTCCTTCACCCATGACTTCGCTTTGTCTAATGAGGACTGCCCCGCTGTCAGTACACGTCTCTCCAAAAAGTGCTTTCGGCCGGTCTACATACCGCTTGTGTGATGTCGTAGACTACAACTGCACAGTTCGCATTGCGGTAGTACATAGGCGCAAGGGACTTGTATCTTTCCTGGCCCGCAGTGTCCCATATCTCAAACTTCACTGTTGTCTGTTCGTCGAGGGCAATGGTCTGAGTGAGGAAAGCGGCGCCGATAGTGGATTCTCGGTAGTCGTCGAATTGGTCCTATTGCCAACGGTTAGAGACCAAATGGGAACTCTCGGGGTGGGAGAGGAGGGCTTATCTCACCTTGACAAAGCGGAGCACCAGGGATGATTTACCCACGGCAGACTCGCCTGGCTGTATTCAGTCGCATATCCTCATAATTCACTACAACTGCCGCTTGGACTTACCAAGCAGAACGAGCTTGAATTGCGCAAACCGAGCGCCTCCGGCCCTACCGCCTTGCTGCCCTCTTGCCGCCATGCTCGGGTCACGCGTGTATCTTATGCTTCTTCTCCGGGTGGTCGCGCCTCGTCGATGTCAAGTATGGTTGCGCTCAAGTTGATATAATTCTGATTGGCAGTCGTAGGAAGTGCTGTGAACGGGAACTTGGGTGATGATGGCAGGTTGTCTGGTCAAAGCAGCAGCCTTGGGCGGATCATGCGCTTTGATCGCTTCTTGGCGGGAGCGCTGGCGTCACCAGGGTCCGTCGAGTGGCTGCAACCACCTCTGCTTTCACATGCTGCGCCTTCTCCACGAATGTAAGAGCTCGCCACATCTACAGTACTGTCCTCTTTCGTTACCTGGCGGTACATACACATATCGTGCAGAGGCCAAAGGTAGTACGTCCAATCTGGAAGATTGACTATCGGGTCCATAGTCATCCAGCATGAGTGCAATGCTCCCCTTTCGGGACATTAATGTCCATGCATCCTCTACTTACTACGCGTTCTCTTCGCCATCGTCGCCAAACGCCCCGTCATTGGTCATCGTGCGTCCAACTGGAGACCTTCGGCTGAACGATGGAAAGCTCACTGGCGGCCATCGAGTGTCTAGCATTTCGGGTATCCTTGGAATCATCAAGTTACGATTAGGTATGGTATGCGTGGGATCAGATCCCCCCCTTCAGGACCTGACTGACGCGCTTGGACAGACAGCTATGTGATTGTAATCACCAAGTCACAGCAAGTTGGCCGCATCAAGGGCCATCAAATCTACAAGGTCGTATCCACTGAGTTCATGCCGCTGCGGGAACGCCAAGTTACCGACCCGGACGAGGAAATGTATTTGCACTACCTGAAGATGCAGATCAAGTCTGGCCCAATGTTCTTCTCCTACACCTTCGACCTGACCAACAGTTTCCAGCGTCAGGCCCAGTGTGATCAAAAGGAACCACTGTGGCAGAGGGCAGACGACCGATTTTTCTGGAATCGCTTTGTTTGTTCGAGCCTCATTGATTTCCGGGAAGGAAAGGGCGCTGGACGGGCCGGAGGCGCTGTGAAGTCGGAAGTTGACCCTTACATCTTGCCAATCATGTTCGGTATGATGAACATCACAAATACCTCCATCAAAGGCAACGCACTCACCTTCGTCCTCATGACCCGTCGATCACGACACAGAGCGGGGACTCGGTACATGTCTCGTGGCTTGGATGAGCAAGGTCATGTCTCGAACTTCAATGAGACGGAACAGGCGATTATTCTCAATGACAGCGCCTCCAGTGGACTTTCATCTTTTGCCGGGGACCAAGGTTTCCAGAACGGAAAGCCTGTTGGAGGTCGCGAAACTCAAGTACTTGCCTACGTGGAGACGCGAGGCAGTGTGCCGGTCTACTGGGCGGAGGTCAACACACTGAAGTACACTCCGAAGCTACAGATCCGCGGGGTAGAGTCTGCCGCCAAAGCAGCTGGCAGTCATTTCGACGAGCAAATCCGACTATACGGAGAAAATTACATGGTCAATCTTGTCAATCAAAAAGGGCGTGAAAAGAATGTCAAGGACGCTTACGAAGATATGGTCAAGATTCTTCAATCTACTCCGGTAGAAAAACAGGAACGCGACAATAAGACGAACGAACGCTTCAACGTCATTGAACCGACGGACCAGAAGAGTTGGTACGACCACTTGCACTACGTCTACTTCGATTTCCACAACGAAACCAAGGGCTTGAAGTGGCACCGAGCTCTACTGCTGCTAGACCAACTTAAGGATGGTCTAGAGGCAGGTGGATACTTCCACGGCATAGACATGCCTTCTGGCGGCATCGATGTGAGGCGAAAACAGACTGCTGTTGTGAGGACCAACTGTATGGACTGTCTGGACCGTACCAACGTCATTCAATCCATGCTCGGTCGCTGGACGCTCACCCGTCAGCTCATCGACTTGGGCGTACTGAGGCCGGGCGAGTCAGCTCAGGATGATCAGACATTCGAGCACCTATTCCGAAACGTTTGGGCAGACAACGCTGATGTAGTGTCGCGGTCTTATTCGGGCACGGGTGCGCTCAAGACTGACTTCACGCGTACGGGTAACAGGACCAAAGCAGGCGCCCTGCAGGATCTTAACAACAGCATTACACGCTACATCCGTAACAACTTCCAGGACGGGCCCAGGCAAGACGGCTTTGACCTCTTCCTCGGCGCGTATCGTCCGGACGAAGCAGGCATCGGTGCAGCAAACCAATTCATCGACCGCAGACCGCTATTGGTTCAAGCTGTGCCTTATGTTCTAGGCTTCTGTGTCTTTTTCATTGCTGTCAGCGTTACCACCAATCGCATGCCGGACTCTACTGTCTGGCCGCTCAGGGTGTTCACCCTATTCTGCATGGGAGTGGCCGGATACACTGGCAACTTCATGATGAAATTTGGGACTCTTTACGTAAGTGAAATGGCTTCGACCGCACGAATGTGTTTGCTGACATCGACACTAGGTCAATTGGCCGAAGCTCAACACACCACAGTGGGCTGTCGAAGCGTATCAAGATACGCTGGACAAGGCGTGCAAGGACCCCATCCTTGGCCCATTCATCGCCGGGAGTGGCAAGACTGATGGGAAGCTTGGTTCGCTGGAAGAGGGCAAGAAGAGACGGGAGTAATCTTTATGCCATAGCTGGCGTGCCCGCTCAGATCGTTTTCAATATAGCATCCACAGCAGATTTACAATACAGAGCATCCAACCCAGCAATGAAACTGTCTGTAACAACGCTTCGGCGTCAATACCTCACGTGTGGTTTGAGACGCAAACTTCGTAAGATGGATCAAAACACGCTCGATGGCATGTCTTTGCCTGTCGAGCCTACGCTTTCGTCAAGCCGCCGGCTTATAATAAGTTGGCCTATGATAGGACCGGCTGTAACGTGGGTGCGTAGGTTTTGTCTGTCGCCAGCCCTGTAGCAGGGCTGTTCATGCCATCCGCTAGCGTCTACTGAGATGAACCAATCGCAGGCAGAGTCCTCGGCCGCTTCCGCCTTATCTCTTATCAGCTTTCTCGAAAAGTTCCCAGCGGCAGAGCTCTCTCGGCTTTCGACTTCGTCTCGTACACGCGCAAACGACGCCAAGATGTCTTCTCTACACGAGAGGCTCGACAAGATCCGCTCGTCGCCGAAATTGCAGAATCAGCAGCAGACTGCTGTCATTCTTCATGCCATCGAAGACACTCTCCGAACCCAGAAGAGCGAGCCGACGCCTACCGCCTACTTCGCAGCGCTGTTAAGTCTGCTGGGCCAGTACATTAGCATCGAAAAGGGAATAGTGAACAAAGATGTGGCTTATGCAGTCGTGTACCTGCTCGACTTAGTCACAAGCCATGTGCCAGCGCCCTTACTACGATCGAAGTTCCCGCAGATTCTTTCAGGAATTGCGCCAGCTCTAACACACCCAGACGCAGAAGCGCCGCTATTGAGAGCAAGCATTGGATGTTTGGAATCGCTTTTGATCGCTCAGGACTCGCAAGCATGGGCACTTCCACAGTCGAGCAACAGCCCGAGAGGAGCCGTTGGTGGCTTGCTGGCGCTGGCTATGGACCCGAGACCAAAAGTCAGGAAGAGGGCGCAGGAGGCAGTGGACAAGGTGCTCAGAAATCCACCGCCCAGCCCGCAGATTGATCATCCAGCTGCAGACCTGTGCGCGGAAACGGCATTACGAAGCCTACAGTCTGCGGCTGAGGAAGCAATGCAAAAGAAGAAGGGGCACAAGCGTCGAGACGAGCAACAAAATGATCCGAATCTCATGCATGCGCTACAGCTTGTCAAATCCATAGCCTCGGCTGAGAATGGCTGGCCCAGCCGCAAGATTGATCCGCTCTGTGAGCTATTGCTGAATATCTCCCGAGGAACAAATGAGTTCTTGACCATGTCTGCTTTCGAGGTCTTCGAAATCATCTTCGCTGGACTTGCCGGTCAAGTCTCATCCGCAAAGCTACCGAAGCTTTTGGAAGCTATTCGCGAACTGCAGCCAAGCCAGAACGATACCCAGTTGTTGCCGCCTTGGATCGCCGTGCTCAGCAGAGGCTACGACGTTTCCGCCCAGATTGAACCCGAAGAGACTTTCCAGAAGCTCCCGGACCTTTTCACCATGATCTCCTCTTTCCTCACGTCCTCTTCTCACAACATCCGCATATCGGCATCTGAGTGCCTGATCTCCCTCCTCAACACATGCATCCCTGCTTCTATACTCCTTGAGGGTGGTAGCATCATGGACGACAAGGTTCTGGAATCACTCGGCAAAACACTGCAAGGTCTGCTCAGCGTGAAGTACCAGACAGCCTGGATGGAGGTGTTCAACATCATGAACGCAGCATTTACGTGCTTGAAATGGCGATCTCATCCCCTTCTCGACAACGTCGTGCAGTCGATCGGTGATTTACGGAGTAACGATTCGTTCACAGGCAAGAAGGAGGCGGACGCTGTTCTTGCGGCCGCCATCCGCGCCATGGGCCCCGACAGCGTGCTTGAAATTCTTCCACTAAACTTGGTGAAGCCCGTAGCTGGACAGCCCGGACGAGCTTGGCTGCTTCCGCTTATCAGAGACAACGTCAGTAACGCTCGCCTGCAGCACTTCCGATCTGAGCTTGTTCCGCTCAGCGAAACTCTGTTCCAGCGCGTCATCAACCATGGCAACAAGGAGAAGACGATGGACATCAAGATCTTCGAAACTATCGTCAGCCAAGTCTGGGGTTGTTTGCCAGGCTACTGCGAGCTGCCATTAGATCTGAGAGATCAACTTGATCAGTCATTCGCCGAAATGTTGAGCAATCTGCTTTACTCGCAGGTGCAGCTACGCACGGATATCTGTCGTGCGCTGCAGAATCTCGTCGAGACGAACAAGGCGATCACAGAGCTCGTCTTCGATGAGGACGAGGGTGAAGATCTCTTAGCGCAAGGCCGAGTAAGCAAGGCAGATGCAAAGAAGAATCTCGAACATTTGGCCGGATTTGCTGGCAACTTCTTGGCTGTCCTCTTCAACGTCTACTCTCAGACTTTGCCTCACAATAGGGGTAATCTCCTGCAGTGCATTAACGCTTACCTTTCCATCACGCCAGAGGGCGAGCTGATGGAGACATTCCAGCGTGTGGCCACTATGCTTGAGGGCGCAATCGCCGAGCAAGCTGCTCAGAAGGATGAAGGCACAGGTGGCAAGAAACATCAGCCCTCGAGCGAGGAGGCTAAGAACAAGATGCCACCAACGTCACACACGCTGATGGACCTGATCATCACAATGTCCATCTACCTCCCACGCGACAGCTACGGCGGTCTTTTCAACATGGCTGCGAGCGTCGTCAACAAGCAGGACGACCCACAGCTACAGAAGAAAGCTTACAAGTTAATACCTCGCCTCGCGGAATCCGAGACGGGCCGCCAGGCTCTTGAAGAGAGGAGCACTGAGCTGCAGCAACTTCTTCTGGGCGCTGCCGATAAGGCAACAGCACCAGCGAGAAGGGACAGGCTGGCATCGATCACACAGGTAGTGCCTTTCTTGCCAAAGAATGACCTGCACTTCATTCCTGCTGTGCTCTCCGAAGTCGTCATCGGTGTCAAGGAAGTCAATGAGAAGGCACGTACAGCAGCTTTCGACCTCCTGGTGCTGATGGGTGAGAAGATGGCCGAAGGCGGTACCGTTGTCAACTCAAAAGTTGCTCACATGCCGTCTGATGCTCCTAATGCAGAGGCAAACCTGGAAGAGTACTTCACTATGGTCTCAGCCGGGTTGGCTGGCAGCACACCTCACATGATCTCTGCATCTATCACTGCTTTGACAAGGATGCTGTACGAGTTCCGTGGTCGGCTTAGGGAAGAGGTTGTCAAGGATCTGGTCCAGACTATGGATCTCTTCCTCACTTCCAACAACCGCGAAATCGTCCGCAGTGTCCTCGGCTTCGTAAAGGTCTGTGTGGTGTCTCTACCGAACGAGATAATGGTGCCGAGACTGGAGACGCTCGTCCCTAATCTGGTTGTCTGGAGTCACGAGCACAAGGCACACTTCAAAGCCAAGGTGAAGCATATCTTCGAGCGCATGATTCGTAGATTCGGCGTCGAGAGAATCGAAGCGTGCACCCCAGAGTCGGACCGCAAGCTCATTGTCAATATCAGGAAGACAAGGGATCGGAGGAAGAAGAAGAAGGATGCCGCTGATGACGATGGCGAGGAAGCTGCGCCAGGTGCAGAGAGGAGGAAAGGCAAGTTTGAAAGCGAGTACGACGAAGCAATGTATGGGTCGGAGTCGGAAGAGGGTGACGATAGCGATGAGGATGTCTCCGACGAGGAAGTGCTTGGCCGAGCAGCAGAGAAAGGCAAGAAGGCGAAGCAGACTGGGAAGCAGTACATCGTCGAAGATGAAGACGAGCCGCTCGATCTCCTGGACAAACGAGCCTTTGGGAATGTGTCCTCTACCAAGCCGGCGGCAAGGAGGAGCAGCGTGGCGGAAGGTGGCGCCCAGAAGAAGGCCAAGATGGATCTGGACGGCAAGCTCGTGTTCGATGAAGACAGCGATGAGGATGACGAGCTCATGGACTTCGATGATCAGGGCATGGTGAATGGTCGCGAACCAGGTGACGGCTCTCTGGAAGGCGGCATCAACGCCTACGTCAACGCGTTGAAGGGCGAGGGAGCAGGCAGGAAAGGACAGAAGGGCAAGCTGAAATTCAAGCAGAAGGACATCGGAGGGGACGATGGCGACGAGATGGAAATCGACCAGGGCGAGCTATCAGACGCGCGGAAGAAGGCTGCGAAGAACAGTCCCAAGGGCAACGGTGGCGGCAAGGGCAAGCCGGTGAGGAAGGGCTTGCACGCCGAGAAGGCGAAGGGACAGCAGAAAGGTGGTGGCGGTGGAGGAGTGAGGAAGCCCAACGGCAGACCGTTCAAGCATGGACTGCAGGCTAAGAGGGGCAGGAAATGAGAAAAAGTTGGTCGAGCGCTGTAAAAGAATGATTTGTTGATACCCTTTCTGTGTATGAAGAGGCTTCTTTATGTTTAAGGTTCACTATCTGTTTCAGGTGCAGTGCCAGGTGTGAGGGAGTATTGGTAGGAACAGTGTATGTCAAAGGGACATGGGAATACTGTAGTGAGCGGTGATAATTCTTGAGCGTTTCATTGTTTGGCAGGAGTATTGTTTGAACACTGTACGTGCTATGCGACTCGGGACTCTTCGACTCGGGACTCTCAACGGAGCTGACATTTAACTTAACAAGGTAGCCTTCCCCCCGGCGCGCAAAAAATGCTTCCCCTATCTCTACGTCTTCTCTACTCTCAGCACTCGATACCAGTATACGCAGCACCATGCTCATCCGTCATCCAGCACAGCGGACTAGGACTCAAGGTCGTAACCGACGGTTCCCTCTGCGTGATCGTGTCAGTGATAAGCGGGACGGTTTTGGCGGCTGCCTCTTCGGCCGAATTCTTGGATTCGATGCTACTCAGTCTCTTAGCCATGGCCTTAGAAGCCTCGGAATCCTCGACGTCGTTTGCTGAGCTTGTCGTCGAGGTCGTGGCGATGGTTTCCTTCCGGCTTGGCATCGTTGGGAGAGACGGGGAGGCGGTGAGGGTGACGGAGGCCGTTGCGGACCCGGCCTTGGGAGAGGAAGAGTCTTCGGTCAAGGTCACTGTTGCGGTTGCAGTGCTGGTTGATCCGAGTGGTGTCGAGGGGCTAGAGACTTTTGTCTCTTCGCCCGTCCCAATGTTGATCACAACGTCTGCACCGTCGACCTCGTTCTGTGGAGACGTTGCTGGACTGGCCATTCTCCCTTGACACTTAGACCAGTGGACGATGGCGAAGAGGGCGAGAGCGAAGAAGGCAGCGACTGCTACCCCGACTAGCGACCAGAAGAGCAGTCTTCTCTTTTGTTGGGCCGTGAAGATCTTTGCTTTCATGTGCGACGACGGCTCTTGTATGCTGTCGAATGGCGGCGGAGCCTGCTGGCACGCCTCGGGATCTTTCCAGTTGCGGAGCTGATCGTTGACATTGGTGGAGAAGTCGGTGGAGAAGCCAGTGTTGTGTGCCTGCACAGTGGGCTGGGGGTGATGAATATGGGAGTCCATGGAGATGACTGCCTTGAGTTTTTGGACGAGCGTATCGACTTTTTGAATCCCTCGAGCACTGCAACTTGAAAAGGGGTGGCAATGCTGAAGATAGGAAGTTGGGCAGCTGAGTCTTGCTTCTCTTGCAGAGATCCATGGAAAATTCTTGCACATATACGAAGTGACGGCAAAACAGACAAAGGCAGGCGACAAACACATTGTGTTTCCTGAATGTGTTTGGGGATTCCGGGGTCAATTAAATGCATGACATGATCGAACTGCGTGCATTCACTTCCTGTCAAAGCATGACTAGCTCAGAACAAGGAATGCACATCACAAACGACGCTATCAGCTTAAAATGCCTGGAAACGTCGTTAAATGTCAGTAGCAAGCTGCGTAGTACTGGCAGTGTAGGAAAGACAAAGCACTTCAACCCACCTTTATCCGCTGCTGCGGGCCTTTCTGCCACTTCTCCAGGACAAAGACCGTTCTGGGCAGAAATATGGAAATCCGTGAAAAAGGAAATGGGTGACGCGAGAATTCCGAGATGAAGTGCACTAAGATTGGTGGCATGATGACCTTTCTTCTTAGAATAAATGCTACATCCTTCGGGCCTTCCAAAATTGAGAAGTAGCTGGTATGGTCAGAAATCAGTCTAAAGTCATTAATTACCGCTTGCCTTGTACTTTCCTCACCCCCGAACCAAACGACCGCTTAGAACTCTCTCCTCGGATCAAAGCAGCAAGAATCTTGCCGTTTTGCTACATTCCCAGACCACGCTACTGTCAACGAAACACGAATCTCTCGCCTTTGATTGATACCTGTCCATCGACCGCCCACTCTCATCGACGCCTTAAATGGTGAGTTCATCAGCCCCTCAAGAAACCTCTTTGCCATCGCCCTCTCCCTCACTACCAGTCTCGCGCTTCTTCGCACAGCTGCTACCGGGTGTGCCGCAGAAGTTGATAAGGCCGCCGACCATGTCGGAGCCAGCTGGCGTGGCGACAGGCGAGGCTGCTGGAGAAGATTTTGCAGCTTCTTCTGTAGTCTTGGCTGGAGCTGGAGCGGTAGTTTCTGACGTTGGCTCTGGCGTAATGGTTGTTGGTGCCGATGAGATGCTGCTTGGGGTCGTAGAAGTCGAAAAGCTGGAGTGAGAAGAAGTCGAGCGTGTGCTACTTGAGCTAGTAGGCGATGCCGTCTTAGAGGTGGAGCTTGGGCTTTCCTCGCTGCTTGATGCCGTGGTGGAGGCGTGCAGGGTCGTCACATCGGTCGTCGTGCTCTTCTCTGTCACTACACTCGAGGAGGTACTGGTTTCGGTCGGCTCGGCGAAAGCAGTGACTGTCACTGTGATGATTACCAGCCCATCTTCCGCTGGAGCACTAGACCGTGGAAGGATGGAAGTCGTGAGCTGTCCCTGAACGTTGGTCTGCGTGGCTAGGACGGTAGTCGTGCTTTGCAAGCTAGATGTGGTGGCCTTGGCTGAGTTGTGACCAGAGTCCATTCGGTGAATACCGCCAATGATGGCTGCAATGACCGAGACGAGAAAGGTCAGGCAAAAGATAGCAATGATTAAGGTACGCTTCCGCTTCCACCAAGGGCGATGGGACGGTTGGCCCTGATCAAAGATCACGGTATTTCCTTGCTGTGCTTCTGGGTCGCCAAAGGCACGCATATTAGCGTTGATGTCGTGCTCATAGGCTGGTAGCCACTCTGAGCTCGACACATGGGAGTGAGATTGGGAGGGTGCTGCAGGCATGTCGGCTTGCTGATACGCCGGGGGCTTTCCTGAGAAAGAATTGATAGACATGGCTTTTTCGACCATTCTGTTTGTGCTGATGCTGATGTGTGCCCTTCGATCCGGTCTTGGTGCTTGTTCTGGTTCCTATGCAAACTTGTGGTGTCTGGGTACAGGTTTAAAAACGGTTGAAGACACAAGAACGTGTAGGGTGGGAATGACAGCATTTTGTGTCTGCCGCTCAATAAGCATCTGCGCCAATAGGCCCAGATGCCAGATCGGGGCGACAATGTATTGTAAGTGAATTTCGCGTGCGGCTTTGTCAATAAGGAAGCTCGTGAGTTTTCCATTGCCACAGAACGCGATGCTGGCTACAATAGCACTTCATTGGTAATTAGTTGGTCGCTTTCACGAGCAATTTCTCTGTCAAGCAGCGAGGTCTCCCTCTCAATACCAGCACATTTTATGTTCAAATGCTGTGGTGGGGATGCAGAAGCTATGGTCACGTGACATTGAGCCCTTCGGTTTTGCTTTCTCTTTGTCTTTCAAACTGGGGACAGAAAGCCTGAGATCAATGATCAGGGGTCTGAGCATTTACAGGCAGCCGTCGACTGGTATGATTAGTATTTTTGCTGTGTGCCATTGGTCCTGAACGACGAGCCGCGGAAGTAGTGGAGGGTGACACATCGGCTTAGGCGCAGGAGCTAGTAGATTCATTGCAAACGATTGACCTGCTAGTCCCCTGCTCAAGCCCTGCTATTGGCAGTAACGAAACGCAAGAGTGCCTTGATGCACATTCTTGGGTCTTTCAGCTGAAGCACACTTCAGGTTGGACGAGGCCATCCAGTGGATGGAGCCTCATGACTCGATGCGGCTGAATGACGCCTCTTCCCTTGACTGTAGCCAAGCCTGTAGAAGTATGAATTCTACGATGGATGATGGTATAGGGAACCAGGTCAAAGACCAGCCAAAGAAGACGCAGGTGCCCAAAAATACAACGGCTCCCAAGCCTGGCGAAGACGGCGTAGGTACTATTTTAAGGGCAAGCCCATGGCAGCTGACTAACCCGACGGCGATGGCGAAGGCGTGGAGAACATCAGCACGACAAAGGCGAGACGGGATGGATTATATTGGACAGAATTGTTGAAGGCGTTGGACAATTGATTGATGTAACTCGTATCGACTGTAGAGTAGCTGGAGGGAGGAGGCAGGTCTTTACATCTAGTAGGTCCACTACTACTGTACAGACTTCCCGTGGCTACGGTCTCCCTGTAGCTTCGTTGACGCTTTGCCGCATGGGGTAGAAAGTTTACGTGTATTGCGCCCCTGTGAGCTGGACGTGGACGGGGACGAACTGCCCACTCTCCATAGTGCCCAACGCGCTGCTGACCTCATCGTCGAGAGAGAAAAGAGAGAGAGGGAACGGGGAGGGATTTATCTGGTTGGCGATGTTCTTGATCTATCGTGCCATGTAGACAGCGAAACGCAATCCCATTCAATTCCCGTCTCCCCGTACTGTATCATATGGCGGCAGCAACGCCTCCCGAAGTGGATGCAGATGCGCCTGGAGCTTTCCCCTCTTCAGGCGATGCGGGTGCGACGCCTGCAGGAACGGTAATAGAGGAAAGTCTATCGTCCCCACCTTCGCCCGTCAACAACGATGCCTCTAGCCCGACACACCTAGCAACCGACACAAACCTTCATGATGGCCATGGTGATGGCGCTCTAGCTCCGACTTCACCATTGGGCCAGCAACTTGATCCCGATACCACTGCACTTCCTGACATCGCCATCCATTCCCCATCCAAGTTTGAACAACGAAATCAGGCACCTGGCATTCCCGACCGACGCAAGAGCTTGAGACCGGGAAGCAGGAAAGGCCGGGGCGGACAGGCCGCCGGCAAGGCGGGCAAACGACTCAGCATGGCCGATCTGGCGGCCGAGATGAGGGTGAAGGACAACAGCGATGGAGAGACGCCATTGAGCGAGAAGGAAGAGGAAGGCTTCGAGGATGCAAAGGAGGAAACGCTGAGGCCGGAATCCAAGCATGCTGGGACCGAGGACCAAGTGGACCAAACCAACGACGACAAGGGCGAGAACGCAGCGGACGACAGACACAGGGACGACAGTGGCTTAGGCATCGATGGCACGGCCGACAAGCCTCAGAGCTCAGTCGAGGAGCCCTCACACGAGCCAGAGCCGACCGTCTCACCAAGTCAAGGAGCCGCTGCAGCACATGTCGCACCATCGACTTCCTCGCCGCCATCCAACCTTGGCGCCGCATCCGAGCCTCGCGAACGCAGTGCATCTCCCACCAAGCACATGGAAGGCTTGTCCGGCGACTTCATTGTCGACGCCGCACCTCCTCCCTCGACTGCCGAACGTCAGCACAACATCGAACAGCGGCATGTTGGCGAACGCCCGGCGCCACCAGCAGGCCCCATACGGAAAGCGTCAAGTGGCTTCGCAGGCTTCTTGGGCAGGATGGGAAGCATTAGGAAGGGCCGATCGCCTTCAGCGCCAAGAGAAGGAGGGAAGTTCTCAAGAAGAAACACAGCGACCAGTGCCACCAGCGCAAGTGGACTCGCCAATATACCTGATGAGGGCGAGAGCGAGGCGACACCGAGACCGGGACTTAAAGAGCAGTTTGAGACCTTGAGAAGACAAGAGGAATTCACCATGAGCGGAGCAAACGGACGAGGGCTGACGCCGGAGCCTGAGAATGCGGAAGATGCAGCACAGAGAACGCAGAGCGAAGCTGACTTACCTGCTCAATCTTCACGACCCAACAGCCTGGAGAGTGATGTCAAGACCGAGAGAGCGCACAGCACATCAATTTCTAGTCCGTTGAAGTCCCCCCCAATCATGGATCCAAAACTACCGCCTGGCACTGCATCAGGCCTGACAGCAGGCGCACCGGAAGAGCCAAAGCCCGTGGATTGGGATCTATGGCAAAAGGTTGTGTACGAAGGTCCATCAGCCGTGCAGAAAAGCAGCGGGGAGGAGTTGCGTGAAGCTATAGCGAGTGGCATCCCGCCCGCAATACGAGGCGTGGTGTGGCAGGTGCTCGCGGAGAGTAAGAACGAAGAACTCGAGCAGATCTATCGCACGCTCAAGGCGCGAGGAACGGATGCCGAGAAGAGCGAACAGAGCTTGAAGCCAGCGCCGATGAGTCGATCGGAATCTCAGACTGGCCTTCCGAATGGGACAGACGACAAAGGCAGCGATACGAGCTCGAGGAGCAGCATGCATAGCGTCGGTTCACACGCCACCCCTGCCACTTCTCCACCACCCTCAGTCCAGGATCACAGCGCAGAAGTCACCGCCAAGCTACTTTCCGAAAAGCAGAAGCGTGAGAGTGCCGCGTTGCAGAAACTCGAGAAGACGATCCGTCGCGACCTGGGAGCCCGCACGAGCTTCTCGAAGTACACGCAGAGCGCAGGACTACAGGATGGCCTGTTCGGAGTCTGCAAAGCTTACGCGCTCTTTGACGAAGGGGTGGGCTACGCCCAAGGCATCAACTTCATCGCCATGCCGCTCCTCTTCAACCTGAGTGAAGAGGAAGCCTTCACCTTGCTCGTGCGGCTGATGAGCAAGTACGACATCCGGAGCATGTTTACACCGGATATGTCCGGGCTGCATCTACGGTTATATCAGTTCGAGAGGCTATTGGAAGACCTGGAGCCGGCGCTCTACTGCCATCTCCGCAGACGGCACGTCAGTCCGCAGCTGTACGCAACGCAGTGGTTCCTTACCCTCTTCGCCTACCGCTTCCCGCTCCAGCTCGTCCTGCGGGTGCATGATCTTATGCTTTCGGAAGGCCTTACTGCGATTCTGCGGTTTGGGATAGTGCTCATGCAGCGGAATCGCGAAGCCTTGCTCGGCATGAAGGACATGTCTTCCCTTTCCACCTTCCTCAAGGAGCGGCTGTTTGACGTGTACATTGACAAGTCGCCGGATGCCAAGAGCATGCTGGAGACGGGCTTCTTCGGCTCCGTTAGCGGCGGAGGCGCAGAGAAGGAACTGTACCGGGCGGATGAAATGGTCAGGGATGCTTGTGCGGTCCAAGTCAGCGATGAATTGCTCGCGGTTTATACAGCTGAATGGGAGGAGCAGCTCAGCGGCGAGCAGGCGAAGGCAGAAGAGCTGGAAAGCTTGCGGACTTCAACCACGACTCTGACGGCGCGTGTGCGGGAACTAGAGACTAGGACGCAAGCTCAAGATAGCGAGCACGTCACTATCGCCTCCGACCTAGTCAATCTCAAGCTCGAGAACGATAAGCTGCTGGATGAGAACGAAGGGTTAAAGATAGAGGTGGAAGAGCTGCGCAAGATTGCTGATGCGCAGCCGGCCGAGGTAGAGGAGAGGCTAAAGGAAGAGATGGAACGTATCATGCAGCGCAACATCGAAGTGCAGAACGAGAACCGGAATCTGAAGGAGGAGTGCGAGGAGTTGGAGGGCCAGGTGGTGGAAGCTAAGATGGTTGCTGCGCAGGTAAGTTTGGCACTTTGGAGCCCTCCTCATTCATAGACATCGCGAGATTAGGAGTACTGACCATTTGTTTCTTTCTTCTTACAGGCAAGAGCGGATCACGATTCCGTCATGCAGAAGTGGCAGAACGTCCAGGCGGCCATGAACGGTTAGGATCCCTTCTCCGGCACGCCACGACGGGAAAGCAAGGGGAATGCTTCTTTATCTTCTTCTGTTCAGACACCGACTCCCAAGAAGCCACCGGGACATGTTGGCTGAAGTTCCCTGTTCCGCAACCTACTACTACCCGACTGCAATGCCCATGGGGCCTTGAAATGTTTGCTCTTGGCGAGTGGAACGTTATCGTCAGGCTTGAAGAATTGAGGGGCGATTGGGCTCGGATTCGTGGAAAGGAAATAGAAGATGAGATGTCGTATTGGTGAGTAGGCCAAGGATGATGAGGGGAAACCTATGGACATGTCCGACACTGCTTTTTTCATTGGAGCGACGATGCGTGCGACATCTGTTATTTGGTGGTCATTGGCAAGAGCTCGATACCCTGTTGCATGAAAAAGAGAGAGAAATTCGTGTATGTATTGTATATACTCTACTTGCGAAGGTGAAAGGGTAGACATCCTAGTGCGGGCTGATTGTAAACGATCGATGGCTTGTGTGATGGAGCGTTTCGCAAAGGGCAGGTTTACGGTCATGAATACATGAGGCCATTGAGGCCTAATTAACTCGTATTCTCCACACACCATAGTGTTTCATCTCCCCACTTCGCCCCCCTTTTCGTCAGAAGGAGAAGATCCGTCAAGAATCAACAACCAGCCGTCCGTTTCCCCCGCCGTCTCACCGCGGCCGCAAAACCCCCCACATGAGCTCCGCACTCACCACGCCATTCTTACACGCCATATCCGGCCGTCGCCCTTCCAACACAAACCCCGCCTTCTGCAACACCCTCCCGCTTGCGGGATTGCCCTCCGCCGTCTCAGCACTCACCCGGATCAACACCCCAAACGTCTCCCAGCTCCACTGGACAAACGCCGGCAGGAGGCGGGACAGAATCCCTTTCCCCCAGTGCTGGGCGCTCAACCAGTACCCGACCTCCGCCGTGCGGAAGTAGATATCGTCCGGGTCGCCGAATTCGAGTCCGATACTACCGACGGCTTCGCCGGCCACGGCGATGGCGAAGGAGGTTGAGATCGGAGGGCCTTGGGAGCCGGTTTCGGGCGTCCAGTTTCCTGATCGGACGAACTGGGTCGGGTCCAGACAGTGCGTTATCCAGGCTTGGGCGGCGGCTGAGGTGTAAGGGTGTGGCATGCGGTTGCGGAGTTGGTCCCAGACTTGGCGAGTGTTGCCGTGGCGGGAGAGGGAGGGGATGTCGTTGTAGGTGTATTCCCGTATGGCGATGTTGTCGGGGAGTTGGACGATGGTCTTCCCCGAGGGGATAGCGGCAGTGGGAGTGATTGGGTCCATTATAGAGATGTGTATACGGGTACTCACGTAGGGAAGGGAAGTAGGATGTGAGCTTCAAGATATGGCTTTGTTTAAGGGTGAGTCAATGGCGCGTGACGCATACCATACGCACTGGAGGAAATGCGGCTTAGTATGTACGGCAACGCAAGGATCCGTCCGAAAGGCCGGCAACATTGTGGAATAGCATTACCATATGCATGTTCAGAGAAGGAGAGAGTGACTATTACGGGAGGTCCTAACTTGCAACTCAGAAGCCTAGACTCGGGTAATTGAAAAATAATTGCCAACTTCTGAATGTGGTGCACAATTCTCGGTTTGGCTTTGCAGCTTTGCCTTGCCTACCTGGTCTTGCGGCTTCCTGTCATCACAAAAGGTTGAAACCGTAGTAGCGGCTACATAGTACGTTCGTCCAAGTTGGTGACAAGAGCCACCAAAAAAAGCAAAAAGATGAAGCTTGATGCTCCCCGACTGGGAATCGAACCCAGGTCTCCCGCGGCTTGCAGAGATAATATCTTGACAAGCGGAAACTAACATGCTGTTAGTGGGAGGACTTTTGGTGTCCGAATTGATTGGTGAAACTCACTCATAGCCACTAGACCATCGAGGATGAGGTCGATTGTGCTCGACCGATGGTATCGCCTTGCGATGAAAAGCTGGGTCGTCTCCGGGTTACATGTAGACGCAACATTTCTCCCGCCGGAGGACCGAGCAACGAGTGCTACACATGATACCTTATGCTGGCAGGATGAGTATTGAGCGTCCTTTCTCACGTCGCGAGCGTCAGGTGGTACGTGGAGTTTCGGAGCAACTGGCAACTCAGTGGGCGTGGATGATCAGTCGTGAACGTGCCTTTCACATCGCGTATCATGCCGGTTTGATGACCATCGAGACTTCGCAGGCAACTGATTTAGATCTTTGTTGGTTTTGAAGGTGAAGGAGAGTGTGAGCATTTCATGGACGATAGTGGACTTTGACTATTGATGGTCGTTCGGTACAATGTGAAGGTCTTGGTCAGAGAGGCTGCAAGGATGAGTTTTAGACCTCGATTGGTGGTGCATTCCGTAGCGAGAAGAGGCAAGGTTGATGGAGATACGTTGCCGGATAGATGGCAAGTGTGCTTGGGCACGATGCAGTAACGGTCAAACTTGATGAAGATGGAAGTTGATGAAGAGTATAGCTAAGTCTAAGTCTCAAGATACGTGTGGCCATAAGGGTAACCTTAGCCTGTCGCGAAGCTTGCTGCTTGGCCGACAGCGGAATGCATGTCCACGCGCAGCTGCAATGCACGTACAGTACATAGGTAAAGTTTGGAACGACCATTGCGACAGCCGGTCAGAAGTAGCAGATGACTTGAACAGTACTATGTAGCTCCTGGCGCTGCGAAAGAAGGATCAAGATTTGAGATGGTCATCCGTACGAAAGCCTAATCTCCCATACGACCATTGAGCATCGAGTGGAGAAGTTTGACACCGCAGACGGAAGGATGTAAGTTGGGATCAAGATCGGTGGATGAATGGCCGTGTCCCCGCCGAATGTTGAAGTGACGGTTGGTAAGGTGCCTAGTCCTACATGTATACCTAGGAGGTAAGAGTGCAGGTGAGAATGGAACTTCACCTGCCACATAGAATTGGACATGCAGCCGGACAGGTTCGCGGTCATCCAAACGCGGTCGGCGTCGCATCTCATCACGCACACGCGCTAGGGAAGCAGAGTCGCGTAGCCCCGCGTCCTTGCAAGGTTCGCCCGATGCACGGACAGGACAGGACAGGACAGGCGGTGCACCAAACGCTGTCACGGCGGCCAAGTTGCTCCGCCAGGTACAAGCGTGAAGTGTCTCGATTCGCAGAGAATAAGATGATTGCTTTCCAAATGGTATAGCGGAGCCGCCGAGGAAGCGGAGAAGCTGGTCGACTGCTGCCACGGGCTGCAATCACATGATTCTATTCCAAGGCCATTCCCATTCAAGTTGCTTGCCGTC
Organism: Hortaea sp. C3G1500-4; assembly: GCA_022701445.1. Lineage (NCBI taxonomy): Eukaryota > Fungi > Ascomycota > Dothideomycetes > Mycosphaerellales > Teratosphaeriaceae > Hortaea > Hortaea sp. C3G1500-4. Next base: position 1,478,920 of record JAJVDI010000001.1, read on the forward strand.
TTGAAGAGCTCATCATCGTTGCTGCTTGCTGGTACGACTCCTCAAGATACTCAACGCGGAACCACGGCGCAGCCGGCAGACGAAGCTTTGCGGCACCTCCTACCTTCCAAGGTTACCTGCCTTGAGCTGCAGCTGGAGCGGATCTGCTTCCTCAGGCTGCCTCAGCATCTGCAGTCACTCCCGTCGTGAGCACCACCCTCCACCCATCATCCCTCGTCCTGATCACCTTTCCGTGCTGAGCTGGGCTCGGCCGATGGATCACGGGACCGCCTGACAACCATACGCCTATCCACCCCCGACCTCGAAACCTCTCACTGGCCTGCCTGAACTTGTCATCTTTCCCTTTCCTGGCTTCAGGCCACTCAGCTGCCCACCATGAAGGCTGCTCCGCTCCTGGTTGCCTGGCATGACGAAAACGCTCCAATCTATTCAGCCCATTTCGAACCTCATGGCAAGGGCAGATTGGCAACAGCAGGAGGAGATCACAACGTCCGGGTGAGTACAGCAGCCTTGTCAATGCGAACGAGACACTGACTGGTGCAACAGCTGTGGCAGATAGAATCCAATGGCGACGAACGCAAGGTCACCTACCTCTCAACACTCAAGAAGCACACCCAGGCCGTCAACGTCGTACGGTGGTGTCCGCGAGGTGAACTGCTAGCAACGGCAGGGGACGATGGTAACGTGCTGCTATGGGTGCCCTCCGAAAACCCAGCTCTGAGTTCAAGCTTCGGCGATGACGGGCAGGAAGATGTCGAGCATTGGCGTGTCAAGACTATGTGCAGGTCGAGCAGCGGGTCGGAAATCTACGATTTGGCCTGGTCGCCAGATGGGCAGTTTTTCATCACCGGCAGCATGGACAATGTGGCACGGATATACAACGCGACAAACGGTGAGCAGACCTTATCAGCTTCGTCCGACGACCTACTCACGCTGACTTCGTACAGGCACATGTGTTCGACAGATCGCAGAGCATAATCACTATGTTCAAGGTGTTGCCTGGGATCCACTGAACGAGTACGTTGCTACTCAGTCATCCGACCGTTCGGTACACATCTACACACTGAAGACCAAGGACGGCCAATTCTCACTGGCACAGCACAACAAAGTCACCAAAATGGACCTTCCCGGCAGCAGACGAATATCATCGAACAGCCCGGCGCCGCCTGAGCTAGGCAACCACCGAGCTTCGTTCGTACAAGATGCGTACGCAGAAGCGGTCGGCTCGCCCAGGCCATCAGCGCCTGGAACTCCACAGTCCCTGGCACTGCCAATGAATCCACCTCCGACTTCTCATAGCCGAAGATCATCCTTTGGCTCGCAGATGGGCAGGCAGCGATCTGTATCGCCAAGTCCATCCATACCACTACCCGCAGTAATGCCATCTGCATCACCCAGCTTGTCCGGTGGACTTGGCATGGGATCAAAAACCTCCAATCTATATGCCAACGAGACCTTTACATCCTTCTTTAGAAGGCTCAGCTTCGCTCCTGATGGCAGCCTACTCTTCACGCCTGCAGGCCAGTACAAGGCTACGCACCCCGCAGGCGCAGATGGCACGAAGGCAGCAGACGATGTTATCAACACCGTCTACATATACACACGTGGCGGGCTGAACAAGCCCCCAGTAGCTTATTTGCCAGGTCACAAGAAGCCATCGATTGCAGTGAAGTGCTGTCCAGTGTACTACAACATTCGCTCAACAAATACGGAGACGAAGGAGATCGCCATTGACACAAGAACTGAGGACGAAATCCCCCAGCTTCCCGAAGCTGTCGTGCTTCCTAAAGCTGCGCCTACTTCGCACGCTGCAATGGACCCGCCGCCGCTAACGAGCGCACCGTCTCCAGCCCCAAGTGGTGCCGCAATGGGTTCGCCTCGTAATCCAATGGACGCCGAGCCTAGTCCTACCACCCCAGCCCCCCCAGCTTCTGGTCCACAACCTACGTTTGGACTGCCTTATCGTGTTGTTTATGCGGTTGCCACGCAGGATGCAGTACACGTCTACGATACTCAGCAGCAACGCCCATTGTGTGTTGTGAGTAACTTACATTACGCAACCTTCACTGACCTCACCTGGTCAAGCGACGGCCAGACACTTCTTATGACATCTTCGGATGGATTCTGTTCGGCTTTGAGCTTCGCACCTGGCGAGCTCGGTACAGTCTACCACAGTCCAGCTCCGGCCATTCCGCGCCATACGCCGACTCCTATCTCTGTTGGCAAAGCCAATCAATCCACAGCTTCAACGCCTCAGGCCACGCCTACCGCCGCATCGGCACCCTCAGCTCAGCCTGCGCCTCCACCGAGTCTGCATCGCCAGCCCTCCTCGCAATCTGGCACCCCTGCACTCCATCATCCATCCCCTTCGCCTTTGACGAATGCGGCTCGTCCAGCTTCGCCCGCCAGAAGTATATCAACGTCTAGCATAGCAACTGACACGTCTTTCGCTCGTGTTCCGGACCAAGCGAACGGCGTCATGATGAGCAACCCTACGCCGACTGTAAGCGGGATGCCGTCTATTGCAGCCGCTGGTTCGAGTGGTGTACCTCTCTTCACGCCGCCTCAGACTCCGGGACACAGTATTGGCAGCGGTCTTGCTAACAGCGGAGCGGCAGCTTCTGCTGTTTCCGGTGCTACTGCGCAAGGTAGTACAGGCTCCCAAGCGGCTGGAGTTAAAAGATCAAGCGAAGCAGCAGATAGCGCTGTCGGCTCAGATGAAGGGAAAGGAAAGAAGCGAAGAATAGCGCCTACTTTGATCGAAGGCGAAGGCGCTCAGCTACCTAATGCCCCTGCAGCTGCAGAATCCATGCCACCGACGACAGGCGCAGACGGGAGCGGATAGCGTGCAACAATGACCGAATCTCCTTCTGTCTTATTTGAAATAGCATTTAGCCTGGCGTTGGGAGAGCTGGAAGCGCAATACCATAATGGGATATTGAGAATGCGCACGGCCAAGGCCTGTCATGGGATAGAATCGGGTAGACCCTCGAGAGAGCAAAGACTGATGGGCTTTCAGTTTGGGGAAACAAAATCATATGCTATGTATCACGGGGCCCCCTGTTTCCCATATCGATGTGTATCTTACGTCTGTTCCATCTCTGCCTTCCCGTTCAAATTCGCCACTCCCCGCTGCCAGAGCTCAGTCCACCAATGTTTCCGCTTCGGCGCTCCCAACTCCACCATTATAGCCGGCCAATCCTCAAACATCTGACACCGCTCTATCCAATCCCGACTACACACCTTCCCCTCCTCTCCTTTCCCATCATCTGAAAAATCGGAGAAACGAAGTCACGACGCCGCACCCACGACATCTGAAAGCTCGATATTCGGCACGATATACGGCTGGATATCATTCCGATGCATCGTCCGCTGCTCGTACGCGTACGCGAACCCGATCAGGTCCGCCTCGCTCCACTTGGCGCCCATGAAGCTCAACCCGAACGGCACGTTCGGGCCCGTGCTGACCAGGTTGCCGCGCCCGTTCATCGTCACCGTCCAGTTGGCCGGGTAGAAGCCCATGGGGACTGTGACGACGGGGCTGCCGACTAGGGCGGGGATGGAGGGGGAGAGTTGGGTCGGCAGCAGGACGGCCGAGGTGTTGGTCCGCGCCAGTGCGCCGAGGATCCCGCCTTCGCCGCCGTAATAGAGGTTCTGCTGGTACGCGGGCCAGAATTTGGGACTCGTGTTGTTCCAGCCTTGTTCGAGGGCGCTGTCCCACACGGCTGTGTCGCGGGAAGGGTAGGCCTCGGCGGGGAAGGACTGGGTGAAGTTTCGCTCTTCCGCGAGGTTCTCGATGCCGTAGGGGTTCTCGGTTAGTTGGCTGAAGTAGTTGGCGAGGTTGGAGAGGAAGTCGGCTTGGAGGACCAGCGTGCCGTTGCCGTCCTCCTGCCAGGCTTCGAAGGCGGTGAAATTCGCGTCGACGATGGTGGCGCCCGCGGCTTCGATCTGGCTCACGGCTTCTTCGAAGGCGTCCAGGACGGGTGCGTCGGTGTACCGGCCCCAAATTTCCAGCACGTTGCGTGCGACGCCGATGCGTTTGCCGGCAAGCGAGTTGTAGTCGCAGGCTGCGACGTAGTCCGGCTTCGCGGATGTGTCGTTCGCCCATGGGATGGCGGAGGTGTGGTTGTCGTACTGATCTGGGCCGGCCAGGGCCTGCAGTACATACGCGGCGTCCTTGACAGTCCTAGCCATGGGGCCTATGGTATCTTGATGTTCGGAGATAGGGATGACGAGGTACCTGCTTGTTAAACCGACCGTGGGCTTGATTCCGACGAGGTTGTTGACATCGCTTGGACTGAGAATAGAGCCACTCGTTTCGGTGCCTAGCGCAGCGAGCGAGAGGCCGATGCTGCTCGCCACACCGCTTCCAGAGGATGAGCCCGAGGGGTCCTGTCCTGGGTAGTACGCAGCGTAAGTTTGGCCACCGTATGCTGACCAGCCGTTAGACGAGTTATCAGAACGGTAGTTGGCCCACTGCGAGAGGTTCGTCTTTCCAAGGATCACAGCGCCTGCTTTTCTCAGATTCGCGGCCATCGTGGAGTCTCTTGGTACTTCGCTGCCGACGAGCGAGAATGAACCAGCAGTGTTGTTCATTGCATCCGCAGTGGCAATGTTGTTCTTAATGAGGATGGGAATGCCGTGTAAAGGGCCGACGACGGTCCCGTTTGCTCGCATCGCGTCTGCTTGGGAGGCAATCGAAATAGCATCCGGGTTGAGTTCCGTGACCAGGTGCAAGGTGGAATTGATCTCGTTGATACGGTCCATGTAGGCAGTCACTAGGTCTACACTGGTAAAGAGGCCGCTTTCCAGACCGGTGCTGAGATCTTCAAGGGTGACATCGATTAACCTTGGGAACTGCTGGCCTTTGATGATAGTCCCAGTATATGGTGGGACGGCAATGGACGAGACAAAGCTCACAGCGCCCAGAAGGGCTGTAATGATGGTCGTTCGCATGTTGATTTCGCTATAGCTGTCTCTGAATTCTTCTGCTTCGGAATGTGTGTGATGGACAATGGTCGAATAAGCACGCACGACTTGCGTGCTCAATGGTTTGAGGGACTTCCGGGTAAGAAGATGAGCATCACGACTTTATGTATTCTTCACCTACCTGTTTGCCTTCGACGATGTGACGCTGTGTTGATAAGAGCCGTGTTGCCAGAGTACCATCCTAAAATAGCATGGTGCAACGACAGACTTTCTGAAGCATATGCTGTAGCTGCAGGCATCGAAGAGGTAGTGACCATTGAGCTCCATTGTACAGGGGACTATACCGGCTCCCTGTGCTCTGTTGCAGCCCGTCCAATCACGGTCGTTGGGCGGTGGCGACCACCAGAGCAGTCCTATCACATCCGGGCTCACAGCACTTCTCGTGGGTCCTGAATCACCTACTCGGCATGTCACTTCTCGGCGCCACGGCAGAGTGATAGTCAGTATGCCGGCTTTTGGAAGGTCGATAGATCTCTGGAGCAAAACGCTAGGCCCAAGAAGGAAGCTATCACAGATGACAATTCTTCTGAAGGCCAGCCGGTCGCAAGGGTGACGAGATGCCGACGATGATCGCCAGACAATGTCGCCATGATATCTACGGGAGTTGTCTTCGGCGCGATAATGGTAACTACAGAGCACTCTTGATAAAAGATTGATAGCGCTCATCCAATTTCCATGATGTGAGCGATGATGATGAAAGGCCCGGCATCGATTGCGCCCGAGATTAGATAGCCGCAGTCGTAGCGTGACCTTCACATGCTTGGAGGTAGGACGGCCAGCGACGTCATCCTCTAGACTGAGGTAACAATCTGGAAGTCGACCTACACGGCCATCGTGCAACGAACATGTCCAGCAAAGAAACGACATCGAGCTCGCCGACGAAGCCAGCGCCTCCGACAAACACCAAGTCCAATCGCCTCCCGGCCCCTTCACTGTTTGTCGGCCCGCCATCTCACAATGCCTCCCAGCTCTCCGTATCCCGCACTGGTGGCGGCGAAGGCAAGACCGCCCGCGATCCATTGATGCGAACGAAGTCGAAGCTCGGTGAAAGTAACACCCACGACCATAGTAAGGATGCAAACACTACGGGGACGACTGCCTTCCCAACCCTTAGGAAGGCAAGCGAGAAGAGCGTCGATGGCAAATGGCGCGAAATGCAGAACACGCTCAACGAAGTCGAGCTCACCGCACAGTCATCTACGCATGTATTCGGAACCTCGCACGCGGCGGCGCTGGAGGATCTGCGGAAAGCACAGGTGGAGCTTGCGAAAGCGTGGGGGAGAGGGAACGAGGATAAGGCGACGCAAGCGGCAGAGAAGAGCGTGCAGGCTGGCGCCGAACACTTGAACCACTTCGAAGGCTCGCAGTCGATTGCATCGGACCGGGTCAGCCGGGCGCGAGCGCGAGGCGGGACCGATGCTTCGGCTTCTACTACTTTGTCGGACGAGAGTAGTGCCACTGCGGGGACTGCGAAGAGCGGGATCTCGCAAATGGAGGAGGAGACGGCGCAGGATATTCGGTTGGCTAGTGAGAGGAGAGCGGCGAATGAGGCGTACTTTAAGAAGGTGGATGAGAGCGTGAAGGATGTCGTCTCGAGGCTGGAAGTGGTTGCTGAGGCTATGCGCGGTGTGGAAGGCGAGAGCAGGAGTCTCTGGTCTGGCAGCTCCAGGACGTCTGACACTACTGAGACTGACGGCGAGACAAGAAGTCGGGCACATACTGCTGTCGAAGGGTGATGGAGTCTACGAGTCCCGTTCGATGGGACCTAGAATCGTCACTAGCTTTGGTCTGGCTCTCACATGGAATGCATCGAGAGGGCTTTCCGCAACACATACGGTCTAAGAGGAAGAGCAAAAGACCACGTGCTTCAAAGCTCAACGACCGAGCACAACAACAAGCCACAGTGCACCATTAGCATGCATAGCCTTGCTATGATCCTAGCACGGCGACACTCCGACACACAGCAAAATCATGATCGCTCTACTAGGAAATATAGGCTTCACTGGCTGTGTGAAATATCAGAGCTCGCCGTTTGAGAGGGAGCAGCGAGAAAGTTGGGGATCTTTTGTATTCAGCTCCAAGCAGTGGCAATTCGGGGGAAACTGGAGTCATGCGGTTTTGGTACGCATAGAGAGTTTACATGCTTTTGCAGCGGATTGCGAGATGAGGATGAGTCTCTCCATTTCGAGAGAGGGCTCCATGCGGTTGAGCTAGTAAGAGATGCAGAGAGGTGGATTGGCATTCCTGTTGCTGTACTGCATGTTCGATTATTGCTCTGTAAGCATCCATGAATGTTACAAAGTATTTGGCATGAGTTCCGTATGAACAGCGTCATTGCGGCCCATCAGGCCTCACATTGAAGCAGGTAGGACGTAAGACATCCCATGACCGTCCGCACGTGCAGGTGTGGGCGTCGCATAGACCTGCAGGTGATCCTGGTCGTCGGGGTTCGGGAAGCGTACCTTAAGCCAGCCCCGCGATGATGATGCTGAGCCACCTTGGGGGAAGCTATCTCCCCCTCGTTGTCGCCAGCATCCATTATCAGCACTCGAGTTACTGCTTGCCTTGCTGCAGGTCCAAAGCATAACATACAGCTATACCTCTGTAGCACCAGGTAGTTGAGAGTTCCATACTGTGCGATCCTATCGATATCAATCCACACCGCCTCTCACGGCCGTCACTTCCATTCCGAACGCAGTTCACACAAAGCAGCCCGACCCAACCCCACTCCACCCCACCCACCGCGGTTGCCGCCATCACCGCTTCCCCCATAGGCCGACTGTTATCCGCTGCTGGCCGGCGATAACAACAAGAACAACCACAACAGCAACAGCGACAACGACAACGACGAACACTCGCTTGGAGCTTCCCATTCGATTCGGTTGATTCAACGCTTAAGTGTCTGACTAGGTCCCGCGGGTGTTTGGACAAACAAACCACGTGCATCAGTCGTCACGTACTGCCACCGGATTGCCGCTCAGCAGGCCTCACGGCTGAGACAACGCTGACCACACTCCTCCCGCCTCTTGGACTCTCACCTTCCCAGACCACAACAAGCTCGTCCATCAGCGAGCAGGGTCGCATCGCAAAACGACCCATCCTCGCACACCCTGAGTCTTCGCCAGCGACCCGCAATCCGGCTGGATGCCCTCCGCCGACGAACTCATCTCCGACCTCGATCAGCAGTTCCATGAGCCTCAGCAGCCCCAGCCAGTCTCAGAAAGCCCACCTGTGCCTGTCCCGAGCAGCAAGAAGGGCAAGAAGAAGGCCAAGAAGCATGCGGCTGCACAGGCGAGGAGACAGCTTGATGAAGAGGAAGATACTCCATACGCAAAGTCGGTGACCCCTTCGCCGCCCACCTACCATCAGGAGAAGCAGCCAAAGCATGCGGTTCAGCCGCGGAGTACCGCCGTGCAGCAAGAGTCTGAGCCTGAGCCTGAGCCTGAACCAGCGGCAAAGGTCACCAACCGTCACGAGGACTTGTTGGACGTGCCAATAGAGGAACATGCTTGGTACGAGCACCCTTCCGCTCCTGAAGAACCAGCGCCGAGCCAGGAGCCAGCACGGGAATCAGAAGAGCAACCTCCGAAGTCGCAACCGGCTCCTTCGCCCGCTGTACGCTCCCCAGGTTCTGCGGCAGTAAAGCCAGCGGGACCCGCAGTGTCGCCTCCTGTTCGGCCTGCTAGTCTATACGGCACCGCAACAGGACCCTTTGCCGCGCGCTCCGGGAGCTCTGCAGGTCAACATTCTATTTCGAGACAAAGAGCCCCATCTCTTACACCACAGCAAACATCTCCCAGGCCGCGCTTTGCTCAGCCAGCATCAACAACGCCTCGGTTCATTGACCCACCACCGCCTCACATGCCGCAGCCGCACTTTTTCGGCGCGCCAGACATTGGCCTAAACTTGGGGCAGCAGAAGCCGGAGCAGGGCAAACCAGCGGGCGCAGATGGCTACTGCTGTCGCTTTGACACATTCGCAGATGCTGGCGATGTAGCCTCCGGCAGAAAGGCTCAAGATGCGTTGCTAGTGGGGTCAGAGTGTGGGCTGGAGGCGTACAGAGTACTTCCGGATAAACTAGAAGTTGTGGGAAGACTGGAAGGGCTAAGGGGAGCCGTAATTGATGCGAAGGTGCTGCCTCAACCGGAGATATACGATGTGATGCCGATGCAGAGACCATTAGTTGCCATGATAGTGCATGGAGTTATGAGTGACGATCGAAGGGATTCTGGCAACGAGGACGAGGACGTACAGGAGCAACGGGACTTATACCAGACGACTGTCGAGGTGTACTCGCTTCAAACGCAGCAGCACATTGCTACGCTGTACAGGAGTACGGCGGTAAAAATGGAGCAAGCGGGGGCTGGACATCTTGCTTTGCCTCCTGCACCAGTCGGGAATCTGTGCTTGGACGCAGCTGGCAGTTTCCTGGTCGTCTCGTCGGGCAAGAGTGGCGAGATCTGGGTGTTCTCTGGCACTTTCCAGGATGGCTATGAAGAGCCAGTCTACCGATGTTTGGGCAAGTTTTGGACGGCATTACAGCAAAGTGGAGAAGCATTGAAGCCCGCAAGCTCGGATGATAACGATGGACGCAGTGGAGGAGAGCGTCTGAGAAGGCAACCATTGCTCAGTCTCAGCAGTAGATGGCTTGCTGTTGTGCCACCCTATACGTCCGCAAGCATCTCCATCCAGGGCTTTCCCACTCTGACTGATGGCAACTCACAGCCTCCAGGCTTGAACACGCATGTTGCGCCTTCCCAGCCAGCTCTTACGTGCGAGATTGCAGGCTTAGATGCTGAGGATACATGGCGTTGGCTGTCTCGCAAAGCGGCACAGGAGCTCGTCAGAGCGACTCGCAAGACCTATGAACTCAGCGCACAAGGCTGGCGAGAGCTTACGCATCCAACCACCCCTTCCGCGCAACAGTCGCATCATACGAGAACCGCGAGTCACGATGCCGCACTTTTCCCACCAACGAATGCACCTGCAGACGATCCAAAGAGGCTAGCAAAAGAGCCAGCACTAGTGTCCATTATCGATTTGCAGAGACTGCTGGCCGCCGAGACTCAGCATGGCTCGAAACAACCATCTCCGATTTTGTCCACCTTTGCGCTCGTGGAAGGATGCAACTATTTATCATTCTCGCCAGACGGCCTCAAGCTCTTGGTGTCCAGTCGCAAAGGCGAAATCACCAGTATCTGGGATGTGGCCCATGTTGCACACGGAAGCACTCAGAAGGCCAGTGGGTTTGATGACGAAGCTGAGCTCAAGAAAGGTCCTCACGTAACGCACTTCCATCGCATCACGCGAAGCAGTCCGGCAGTCGTTATTGACAGTGTCTGGTCCAGAGATGGAGATTGGCTGGCCATGCTGACAGCGAATGGCACTGTCCATCTCCACGAGATCCCTCTCACAGCAGCCTTCAAAAAGAGGAAGCGCCGAAGCACCGTCACCGCAGCACCTCCTCAAGATAAAGCAGAAGCTACATTGGGCGTTTCGCAACCTAACATGTCGCCTCCGAGTAGTAATGGCTTCCTGGGTGGCTGGCGCTCCTGGTCGCAAAGCGTGAGTACGCAGGTCAACGCTATGAAGTCGCAGAACGCTATCCCAACTACCTTTGCTGGTTTCCGCGAGGCTGCCGTGGCTGCCGGAGCAGCTGGAAGGAAAGCCGTGGGCAAAGGGCTCAACACTACTTACAGTGCTGCTAAGAACAGTGCTAGCGACGCCTGGCACGCCGAGGACAATAAAATCCGACCCAAGCCCTTCGCAGACGCGACCGATGCCGTCAGGCCCGGCCGTCTACAATGGGTTCAGCGACAGAGTGGCAGCGCGCTAGCAGTTGCCTGCGGCGGTAACATCTTCCTCTATTCCGTGCAGCGCGTCACCAGGATGAAAGGAGACACGCTCGTTAGCGGGCTGAAGAAGGACAAGTATTTCAAGACGTTCCCGCTGCTACGCATCGCCACGGCGAAGGACGGCGTGGGCAAGGAGGACAGGTGTCGGGCGGAAGGTCCGCACGGCTTTTGGAGCCTTCGATATGCAGGCGATCCCACAGCTGGACCGCGGACGGGCAGAAGAGGCTCGACTAGCGGCGTTGTCAACGAAGTCGAGACGAATCCGCCCTACTGCCCTTTCCATGTCGATCCGCGAGTGGGGATCTATGCATTTGATGGCGCCGGAAATGGCAGACAGAGCGTGCTACGTGACCACGCCAATGACCCTGTGCTGCTGGATTTCAAGGCTAAGGGACACGGGTCCGAAGACGAGGATCCCTGGCTCTTTGGAGAACCGCTCCCGTTCAGCGCAAAGGTCAACGAGCAAGCGGATGTCGAGTACGATGGCGCAGCGGAAGGCTACGGCGGCAGTGACGACGAGGATGAGGACGACGAGGGCATGGCCGCTCAGGTGGAAAGCCGGATGACGCTCGAACCTGGCGACAGGGGAGAGCAGCAGATCAAGGTCAACACGCGGCGATCGAGGCGTGGTGCTCGGCATCGGTCAGACGAGTTGGATGTGCTTGATGATGATGTGGAGGCCGATGACGGGTTCGTTTGAGGGTCCGCCGGCGGGGGTGGAATGATTGTTTCAACATTACATGACCGGGGGGATGCATGGACACGAACTGTTGGGTTGGGCCAGGGACGGCGTTTTGATATAGAGGCATGGGCGCTTTATGCAATGAGATACCCATAATCACACACTCATATTCGCAAGGTTCATTGAAATTCTCGTTGATGTTTCCTACCGTCGTTTGGCGTGTATGCGGTTTCTTATGCTAGGAAAGGGTGCATTATTTGGGTTGCAAGCCATGACTTCAAGAGAGGCGCGATCTTTGTCGAGCACAGCAAATCGGCTTCCAGTCGGAGACTCCCTCGTTGTATCGAATGAGCCACCAAACAAGTTCCCCCTTAGCGCCACATAATGGGTCTCAGATCCATCAGTCGACATCGATCCATCATCTTTCCAACCTCGTTCCTCCCAAGTTCGCAACCCTACGCAACCCTACGCAACCCTACGCAACCCTACCGCGCATCCCCTCTCAGACGTTCTTGCCCCCCCGCTAGTGCAACGCTAGTCACGCCATCAGCCCTACGACAGACCTTCCCTCACTACTGACCCATTGCTCTTTCCTTTATGAAGTGCAAAACGTAGATGACAGACCGCGCAGGCGGGCACCTCGCCGGTCGCTCAGGGACTACAATCTTGCATCAATACGGTCAGTAGTAACTACGAGGTAAGGGCACCCATCGCTCCCTCTTCTCCCACGTACTCCACTGCACCTGACCAGGGCACCTGCAGCTTGCCGTGTAATATCAAGCTTGGTAGTGCGTACAAAACATGTGTTTCGGAACACACAAAGAAATCCCCGTGATCCGTATACATGCAGTACAGCAGCAGGATTTGAAGGGAGAGAGAGAGAGAGAGAGGGGTGGGAACAAAACGCGGGTGTACTCTAAATGATCAAACGCCGCCCTTTCCTTCACCAGGGGCCGCAATTAGATTTCGCATGATACAACCATCAGCGTTTTGGCGACAGAAGATTTGAATGCTTACATTTTCTTTTTTGTGGTCTTTTGCCCCTTCGAGAGAGCAGTTCATTCAGCACAGCCTGAGGCCGCGGACAAGTCCGCCACCCGGACTGATGACCATGCATCCGGCTTTCTGGAAAGGACTTACTGCGCTGCTGATCCTCTACGTGCTTGGACAGCTTCTCGGCGTCTATGATCGCGCTCTACAGTACCATAACAGGCAGCGTCCGACGGAGCAGAAATCATTCCACCACGACGTCCACGACGCCCGACCTGCGAATGTCTCAACATGGACTTACGACTGGAAACGGCATGGCAACAGTCACGCGCTCACCAGCGAACAATGTGACGCAGCGTTTCCAGAACTATAATTCGAAATCGACCGCGCCGCATCGTACTGGGCGACCCGGGAGCTGAGCACGCAGAGTCTGGAATTGTACGAAGGCAACGAAGCCGGTGTGCGGGCACGTCTCGAGAAGGGACAGCTTCGCATAGTCCAGACCCGGGGGATGTGGCGGCAAGACTTCCGACAGCGCATCATCGCTGTACTGCACCAAATCCACCGCGCCCTTGTTGCAGTTGAATCGGTGGAGAGGTTTCAAGACACCGAGTTTACCTTTGTCGTCGACGATTTCCCGCTTTTCCCAAGCAACGACAGTAGACAGTTGGCTGTCTTTTCCTTCGCGCGGAACGTCAAGCTCGAAAGTCACGAGGCTGTCTGGCTAATGCCGGATTTCAACTTCTGGGCGGCCGTCCCATCCGCAGGAGCTTTCGCAGAGATGCAGGCTCGAGCACGATTGTATGATGCGCGAATCGAAGACAAGGAGCAGAGGTTGGTGTGGCGGGGCGTCGAGTGGACTAATCCCGAAGTGCGCGGGGCGCTCCTGAATGCATCCGTTGGACGATCGTGGGCGGATGTCAAGAGTATGAGTTGGGGCGACACCACGGAAGTCCTATCGCTAGATGAACATTGTCGCTACGCCTATGTTGTCAACACGGAAGGTCGATCGTGGTCTTCACGCCTAACACACCTTCTCAATTGCGATTCAGTCCCAGTCATCCACGACATGGACTGGACTGCACATTACTATCATTTACTCGATGCGGGCGTCAACTATATTCCTGTCCGCCGCGACTTCTCTGATCTCGATAAGCAGATGGAGTATTACCTGGCGCACCTTCGAACATCCCAGCGCATCAGTGATGCGGCCAGGACGACGTTTCGAGAGCGCTATACTAGCCCGGCCGCTGAGGCTTGCTACTGGCGCAGGCTGCTTCGGACGTGGAGTAGCATGGCACCGCGGCCAGAAAGGACGACCAGCATATCCTTCGAGGAGTTTTTGTAAGCTGGACCGCAACTCGTGGCTGATGCTGTGACCACACCGTGATGAGCATCGCTGACGAGGTGGATAGGTTGCACGACAATGGCAAAGATTACCCTTATGGGTGAATCTGAATTCTGCGCAATGCAACACTTCTTCTTCCCAAAGGAGAAGTACGGACCGTATCCCGTACCATGAGCAGACAGTGGACACCATTGGAATCGTCGTGATTCGTACCGCAAGTCGGCGTGCTCAAGTCCGCGATGCAAGGAGGCTAGACCAGGCGACAAGGGGCCTTTTGAGCAGCGTTTCGGTCGAATCGTAGACGGTACATCCGTGTGTCTCCTCCCCAGTTGCGAAACGCTCCTAGTTGCACAAATCAAAATGTCTCCGAAACGGGTTTTGTCGCATGAAGGCATGGACGCCGGGACGTGGGGACCGAAGAAGGTGAAATCTAGACTGCAGTGCCCGTCTCGCCGCTCAGCAGCTACAAAACAAGTGTTTGATGTCCCTCGTCATTACTAGGTCTGTTACTGCTGCGGATGTGTATGCTCTGGGGCTCATCCATGCTAGAACCTTATGTAGGGCTCTGGACTCTTTTAGTCATTGCTGCTTATTAGAAACCCTTTCCCGGTGGAAGGCACCCAGGCGGAAAGCGAAGTTGGCCATGTGCCTGGTACTGACTCCACGAGCTGTCGGAAGTGCCGGTCGTTCTGGACATGGATTATGGGCGAAAATTCGGAGGTTTATTATCCTGCGCGTTAAGAATGAGAGCCCGCTTCGCCAAGTGGTGCATTCGCGAGTGCGAAGGAATGATGATTTGAATTCGTGAAGCCCATACTGCATGCCCAGCGCCAATGCACCCGCCAAAGCCTCGGAAATGCCTAGCACCGCTAGCGCGAACCATTGATCTTGAGGGTGGACGACAGCCTGAGAGATTATTCGCTTGTGACCAGTTTAAGCTGAGTTTTGACTGTCGAGGCTGGAAGTTTATTTGACAGCGAGGGGGACCCGGCTTCGACGGAGGGAAATCCGACGCCAAGCCGAAATTCATCTAGACCTGTGAGCTCCAGAGTTGCTACACTGTAGGCCGCCGGGTCAGCACGCGGTCAGGTCCTTCAATGGCTTGTCAGCGGGAATGCGCCCGATACCAGAGCGCATCAGACAAGAAACAGGAATGTTCGAGGCCTGAAAAAAAAGGAAATGAAAAATTCTACGTGAGCCGTATTGTTCCAGGAATCCCAGGAATCCCATGGACGTTGCGCATCGGTTTTACCGTTGAAACAAAATTCATTCGTGCTTTCCGAGTTCATGGTTTTGCTGAAACCTGTGGAACTGCCTCCAAGTCATGTCTGTGCACGACGTGTAGAGTAGGTGATCCGGCAGAGAAGCGGGAGCCGACGGATGCGAATCCGGAGAAGCTGCCTAGTAGGCGGTCTAGGTACCTAGGTATGTAGAGCCTCAGAGGCAAGTGGTAGATGTCGGGTGAGTGTCGGAGGTGTCTCCTAGGTTTCGCTACATGGTAAGCAAGCGAAGGTGACATCCTGGCTGCATTTGAGCATGAATTTACGTGCTACAGTAGGCATGTGTCAGCCAGTCGATGTGCAGTGTGAAGTGATACCTGCTTGCGCAAGAGAATGGATGCGGCCACGTCAACGCGAGCGTGTTCGGCCAAGCCAATCTCCTGGTCCTACTGATCGTGGTCACGATTAGTAGTGGGGTGTCGCAAGCAAATACCAGCACTGCGGAACATGGCAAAGACAAATCTTAGATCGATTCGTGGCGCTCCTGGTCGGACTTGGATCATATGAGGCGTCCTATACCGATGGCTTGACAGAGCAGCGTGCCAGGAGCCAGGGGACAGCGAATCCACGGGCTTGAAGAAGGAATCGCGTTGATCTGAGTGGGAATCTTTGATCCAACCCGGCGTACGCGGCGCGGGAGGCATCGAGACCGAGCGGAGGGAGATTGTGGCTAATGCGCGGTGGCAGCGGATGGTGATTGGTAGGGCCACAGCTTGGCCACACCTTGTCCAGCTTCGCAGCAGTCGGACGGGCGAACGTTTGGCGCAGGAAGCCGGCGGTGCAGGGTCCTTGGATCGAGGGAGGGGCAGTCATCGAGCCAACCCGCTTGCAACGCTCCGCCCGAACTCGCTCGTTTCAAGCTTTAGCGCGTCGCTGGTCTAGCCACACTGGATCTGACCTTTCGATGTGCGATCCTGCGGACGTACAACCGTCGTCCGGCGCTGGCTCAGCACGAACTCTGCCCAGACGTCCGCCGCAGGCCACGTTGGACCGCTTTGTCACTGGTCTCATGGCCATCGTGCCCTTAGCGCGATGCTCTGCCATCTCCGATGCTGCCAGGCCCGCCGTCGATCCTGAGATGGCATACGTTTGATTGATATGGTCGCCTGTCTCAGGCTGCCTTCTCTACCCTGTTTTCTCCCTCACTATATCCGCTCTCTTCTCTGCTACATTCCTCCGTCTCAGACATCAACTACTGTCAACACATGTCGACATCCCTCACGCAGTAATGCTATCTCTCGACACCACGCCATTGCCCTGCTACTTCACCTACCATCCACCATCATACAACCACTTCTCCACAGAGACCCCGTGTGCCTCACCTCTTCTGAGCCCGCACGAGCCATCATCACCCGACCCGGCAAACCCTCTCCTGGCGTACAGAGAACCACAGCCTCTACCGTGCATGTCGCACGCCGAATCCAACGACCACTTCATGCAGGTTCAGACAGCCGCAGCGCACAGCAAAGCGCCTCACAGGCCTTCTCCACATCCGCTCCAGAACATGCTTTACACCAGCAGTGAGTCCTCAGCGGATTCTGCTGACTCAACTTCGTCGAGCGACTCTCTCGGATCCGACCTAACGTCCCCCATTGAGACGGCCAGGTGCTCGCGGTGTCAAAGGACACCGAGCCTGGATGTCAGGACTGGGAAGTCGAACATGGTGTCTTACGGCCTCAACCTCTGGTACTGCACACGGTGTGCTGCAATGGTCGGCTTCAAGACCGGCTGAAGAGAGCGACCACTTGTCTGGAACGAAAGCAATACCGATAATTCGACCACGAATCGAGTATCAGATCTGGAATCGTCAAACAATGTCGGATCCACAGACAGTTGAGATCCTTGGACCTCCATGCCATGGCCTCGTGAACAACATCAGACGGGCACAACTCGCAGCCCCCTGTCACAGAGATGCCTGAAACCGCCAGCCGTTGGATCAATCGCAACGGGATAGGCAATACTCGCCACCAGTCTTTTCACTCAGGAGGACAGTATGTGGCAGTCACTTTACGGAACATCGAAGGAAGATCAAACAGGATGAGATGCCAAAGGAGGCATGGAAGGTCGAGCATGACCGCTCACGAGAGATGATGGCTAGCAGGCCTATGCCTGAATCTGGATATCGCTGAACAGCAGCGCCAATTACGAGTTGTGGACGAAGTTACGACGCTAGATGACTACTTGAGATGGCTTGATACCCTTTACCACAGCGACAGGCGTTGGTGCATTTATTTATTTGGAGACAGACCTAGATATTCACACAGTAATTAGACAAATCCTTGATTGATTGAATTTTCAAACATATCATCACAATTCTGCTCAGTTGCCTGCGCATGCCATCACTATGTTTTTCGCTCACTAGAAACAGTTTATTTTTCTCTGCCTATGTCCTTGGCCTTTCGTTCCAAAGCCCGTATCACCCCGCCCCCACCTTTTGCGGCTGTCATCAGAATCGGAAACCGCCATCGGCGATTGACCGCAGAACCATATTTTGGGCTCGGGTCAGGGACATATAGGGGGTAGATACACTGTAGAAAACCACTAGTAGATCTACTAGGCAAGTACCCATTGGGGTTGCCCTTGAGCTTGTGTTCGATTATCATGGCGCGAAGATCAACCTTGAATTGTCGAAGACAGAAATCATCAACGGCTGATCTACACTTGCTCGATGACGAACCCTTGGTGTTCGTCGCAAACACATGGAGAGGACGTCGAACATAACGTCATGTCGTAGCAGAACACGCAAAGTGTATGAACGTTGCTGGGTTAGATCTCAAGATGGTAGATGTTGCCATCAGCGATCTATGTTTCGGAAATTTCTTCGTCTTCTCTCTACTAGCTCCATCCACGATTCATCAAAAGGACTTTTCTTACGATCCCCGATGCTTCGTATTCCCGGCCGTATGGCACTTTCGGCTTCTGCTAAAAAGAGGGCGTACCGTTCGAGCGTTCCCATGAAAAGTAACAATAAGGAACGGAGGCTAAGGGCAGCTAAAACGCTCGCCGAGCAGTCTGTGTGCGCGTGGTGCGAGTTGCACATGGTCCTCTCCAGATAGCATGCGATTTCCCCGATCGTGGCTTGATGTGTATGCGCCCGGCCGCATAGTTGGCCAAAGCTACGCTGCCGACGTTCCTGTGACTGCTTCTAAAGCATTACCGAAATAATCAGGTATACGGTATGCTGTCCTACCGTATACCACTTGTTCGCCTGCTGCAGACGCGGTGAGCGAGTGCATCGCGATCGCCTGCGACCTCATCTTTATTAGCCTCGTCTCTGGCGTGTCCGTGGGAGCCAAACGTCGTCTCGGCAGTAGGCATCGTTGATCAGTAAAGAGTCTTGACGGTCTCGCCCATTGCCATCGCGATGAAATTCATGAGCATTCCTGGCATCGTGATGAACTTCATGAACACCCCAGGCATCGAGATGTGCAACGTACCCGACGGAGACGCGGCAAGCACAATATCTCCGATGGAAGTGGCGCAGGAGGCACTCGGTAAGATATCGGCAGAGGATCTTGGCAGGCACTTCAGCAGCTGAGCTACTGGAATTTTCTTTGCGGTAGATCAACAGATTCCGCCTGAAAGAGAGAAGCGCACGAGTCGATAGAGTCAGAATGGATCAGTATGCAAAGAGCCTCCAGGACGTAGATGCGGCCCTGAATCGCCTGAAAGCGACCTTGGCATCGTATAAGCCCTTTGAAAAATCCCAAAATGGCGATGAGACTTCTCATGCATCTGCCGACTCCCTCCCGTCCTCTGCTGTGAAGCAAGCTGCAGTCGAAAAGCCTCAAGCGGCTGCTGCCAAAGATCTCAGCACAATCAGGGAGAGGCCGCAGTTGCACGTGACTGGCACATGGAAAGAGGTGCTAGAACTGCGCTCTTCTTCCATCATTTCTGCTCAGGTGTGTTATTAGTCCAGGCGTAGGTTCTGTAGGCCAGGGTAAGCTGATTCGCGGTCCATAGAAGCCAGAAGATAAGCAGTTGCAACCGCTGGCTGAAGCCATCCGAGACATTTCCCGTCAGATTGACGAAAATTCATACTGCGCCCCGCTCTACGTCCTGCTCGCGTTGAAGTATCTGTTTGCAGGCTATCCAGACCTGGCGTCGGGCGCTGCGTACAAAGCCCTTCTTCTTGCAGACGCTGTACAGGATGCTGCGGATGAGTATCATGACCGTGCCTGCGAGGCAATGCGGAAAGTCATTCAGCAGCAGCCCCTTGTTGAACGCATTTCGTTGTTGAAAGGAGAGTTACATGCAGATGCTAAATCCTCGAGTCGACTTGGAGAGCCAGACGAGGAGACGGATGTCGAAGTAGATGTTTGGTTGCGAGAGCACTACCTTCTTTTGACGTACGTCACCCAATAAAAACAAATGGCGCAATGTAGACTAACGAAAACAATAGGTACCGTCTGCTAGTCCGCAGCCTGATCCTTGTGGGTTGCTGTCGTTCTGCTCATGAGTACAGTCTACAAGGCCGAAAGCTCTACCCTAAGGACCCCGAGCTCGAGCAGTTGCAAAGCGTGATTAGTGCATACGCGGTTGCAAAGTCCGATGACGAGGAAGAAAGCGGTCCTAGCAGCTGGCTTGACCATGGCATGATCAGGCGAGAAGTCTATCCCTGGAACGATTTCGAGCCTGACAGACTCAATGAGTTGCCTCAGCTCAATGCGCTCATGGAGAAAGTAGCGCCTCAGCTGGAAGTGAAGGTGGTTGACTTACCGGAACTTACTGGACTTGCCAATGCGCAATCGAATGCTGGCAGCGACCCCGCGATCAGCACACAACTGGGAGTGTTCGCAAAGCAAGACCTACAGCCGAACGACATCGTGCTCGACGAGACGTCCATGCTGACTGCAAACAACAAACTGCAAGATGCACTGTGCGACGCCTGTAGTGCTGATTTACCAGATCTTGGTGGCAATGATGCTACGGGGGTTACCGCCTGCCCAGATTGTGAAGTGGTATTCTGCAGTGAGACGTGTCTTGAAGCGGCTATGGAAAGCTATCATCCAGCTTTGTGTGGCATGGACGTCGAAGCCATCGCCAAGGACGTGCCCCCAGCGCAGGCAGCCGATTCCCTATACGCACTGCTCTTGCTACGGGCGCTCGCCATGGCTGAGACGCAGGAGTGCCACCCGTTGGAGCTATCGGAGGTCAAGTACATCTGGGGTGACTTCCACGCCCTGCCGTTGGCCCAACACTGGCAGTCTCCCCAGCTTGAAACGTCTGACTCGGGCGCCCTGGACCGTCATCAAGCCAGCATGCCACGGACGCTTCCTTTCAGCTTCGAACACAACGTCCGACTGCCATTTCATATGCTGGAGAAGATGGACATCGATATCTTTGCGAGCCAAATGTACGACGTTTGGGTCTTCAACACGCTGTATGCGAAGTTCCGTGGCACTGCTTCAGCGCGACTGTCCGGTCTGGGCGGCCGACCTATTCGGGGCCCCGAGGTCAGCGCAGTACATCCCATGTGGTGTCTGGCAAACCACCACTGCGATCCGAATGTCAGCTGGGACTGGGGAGGCAGCATCAAGTTCAAAGTCTTGGATTGGAGACCCGAGTGGGCTTCCAAGCGCGAGAATGTGGAGCCAGTGAGAAGGACACCGGGCATCAAGAAGGGCGAGGAGATACTGAATCACTATTGTGATATTCGTCTCCCTGTTCACGAGCGTCGAGAGTGGATGGTTGGCGCGCTAGGTGGGAATTGTATGTGTGAGCGCTGTCGCTTCGAAGAGGAGAACGACGTGGAAAAGAGATGAATGTTGGACTGCAGCTCAATTCCGCAACAGAATGCATCGCATATCTTGTAGAAGTAGCTACAACTTGTTCATCTTACTCTGTGTGCTGTTCAGACCGCTATGGTATCCAGGCTTCGCTCAGAATATTAATCTCACTCCTTTGCCGAACCTTCTGATGCTTCTTTCTTACGCGGAGGTCAACCCAGTCACACTCGAACAGCAGAATGAATAAGAAAGGAAGAAGAGGCCCAAACAGCTAGTTGAACACTTATAGGTACAGATCACCTCCACTTACCTATGATGAATGCGAGAGAAGCTTCTTGGGTTAGACGGGACCAGTGAAAACGACATAAAGATTCATGGTGACAACCAAGCAGTCTGAAAACGGGCAAGCAAATAGCTAGCTCTTCGTGACACAATCGATATGACGATGGGAACATCTATTCTCAATTGCCAGTCATAATCCGCATAGCGAGCTCCTCCGCCTGACCAGACTCCAGCATGCCTTCCTCAATCAACTCCATGAGCACTTCATTCATGGAGCCTTGGGCCTTTTTCAAATTCACAAGCTGCGCCACATCATCGGGGATCTCAGCCCCATAGAGGAGCTTACGCATCTGCGAAGCGATGAATAACCGTTGCTGGGCCTTGGATTTCAATTCGGCGTGCTCGCTGTGTCCTGCGGCCAGGCGTACTGCGCCTTTGTAGAAGGTCTGCGCGTTCTGCACCAAGGTCGGCGCGCTCTTGCGGATAGCGTCGGAGATCTTTACGGTTGTTAGGGAGGCGATCCGATGGCGGAGCATTTCTACGTCGGCTCTGGAGAGGTATAGCTGCGGCGTGTTGTCTAGCTTGGTCGCTTTTGCATACAACTCCTGCGATGTACTCAATTGCTTCCAGCAAATTTCGTGAGGAAGGTCTGCAGAGTCCTCGTACCGCGCCATGACCGAAGTAGCGAGCTCTGTTCGTGCTTCTGCCTCCGATCCTAGGGCGGTGGCATTTGCGTCTTTGGCGGGTATGTCGAAGGCCTGGAGACGCTCAATGTAGTCGTTGGCCTCGATCAGGAAGGCGTTGTACTGTGCATCTGCGAAGGCGGCAATGAAGTTGGCTCGGCCCAGTGCGAGCGTGAAACGGGCAGAGTCACGAGCGTCCTCAGGCAGCAGACCGATGTAGGTCGGCGCCTTCTTCTCGGTCATCGCTTGAGCCATGTCGCCGAACGTTTGCAGCGAGCTTGGTTCGATCAGCGATACGAGGATTGTCAATGCGGAGAGAGTTGCGTTCGCAGTATCCAGGAGATCGTTGGCATTCACTGCGCTCTCGACGGTGGCATATTGGCCGGCATCGTCCAATTCTGTGGTTGGATTGGCTGACGGTGTTGGCTCCGTGCCATCGAGTCGGACACCGCCACTTTCTTCAGAATCCTCGTTCGCTACTTGCTGCTGCTCGAGGAGCATCTCTTGACGCGACAGACATGCTGAGAGCAGTTCGAGTGCTTCTTCAAGAAGCGAGACCGGTGTTTCTGGATCGCCGTCCTCGGACAGAGCTTCGGCCAGGCTTGTCAATACCTGGGAGGTGTTGAAGAGTACATCCGGATTTTCCTCATTTAATCTCAGAGCATAGCGATGCGAGTCGAGGGTCTGTTGCAGGAGGTCTTCCAGCGGGAGTCCAATATGGGCAACCAGCGATGGCTGCTGAGTGATCTCCAGTTCCAGTCTCGCTTTATTGTAAGCCAGGTCGAAGTTTTGGGTGTGCTTCTGCAAGCCCTTGTCATACACCTCCAAGGCTCTCACGAACGCTCTGCCGGCCTTAGCTGGGTCGCCTGCACGCCATTTGCCTCCAGTTTCTTCTTCGAGATCCGCCGCTTCTTGGAAATCATCGGCTGTCTCGGGCTCGGCCGCCTTCGCCTTTGGCTTTTTGGGCGGCTTGGTGAGCTGCTTCGGTTTGGCCATGGTGGAATATCAATTGACCATCAATGTATTCCACTGTTACGCCTTTCCACCGACCGTTCCACGCTTTTTGCGACAATTTCTTTGCCTGTCGCGTGTACGACCGAAAGACCTGGGACGGTCCGGTACATACTGCGGCATGGCGCTAGAGGGCCCTATCACACCGAACGAACTGCAAAGGGACCGAGAGAAGCCGATTGGGCGCACGAGGGCCAACGCAGAATGACATCGTTTTGGGCGTCCACCACTTGCCGGCTGTGACCCTAAATGAAATACTATGTATCCATGGGGGGGTGCATACCCGATTCTGACAGGTCAGCATGTGCGACAGAGTGGCAGCCCACTCGTCTGGCCGCACGCGATAGGCATCCCATCCTCCTTTGACAATCATGGTGGAATTCTTGCACGGCGCGCCACGATCCCCTCCTTCTTCCTAAGCTTGGCCAGCCGGCCTTATTAATTCGCTGCACTGCGCCGCGATGGCGGAGGAGGCGGACAAACAATGGTGGGTCCTCTGACAAGAGCTCCATGTGAGAAAGTGGCCTGTCCTTCGTCATAGCCTTGTTAGGTCAGCGAAGCGATAAAGTTGTGCGTTCAGCCTTTTAGCCAGTGCCATACCCTATCAACGTGAGCTTCATCCCAGATCAGTAACTCCTTCACTTACAACATTTCGCAAAACTTACCCCCAAATCAACACCACCACCCCCTTCGCATCCAATCGCCTCCACTCTTGGCAGCAGCCATGGGCCGACCAGTGAATCTCTACTCCTTCGCGAGCGTGGACAACGAGCTTGCGCCGAATCTTCGCAAGTACATCCTCGACGCCCAGAATGAAGCCTTCAAGCGCCACGACGTCTTCCGCATCGCTGTCTCTGGCGGCTCCCTGCCGAAGACCATGGCAAAGGCGCTACTAGCCCCCTCCAACGGAAGCCCAGAGGACAAGGTTGACTTCAGCAAATGGGAGGTCTTCTACGCCGACGAGCGCTGCGTACCGCTCACGCACGAGGACTCGAACCACAAGCTCGTCAAGGAGGAGTGGCTGGACAAGATCCCACAGGACATGCCCCAGCCAAAAGTCTTCCCGATCGACGAGGGCACTCTAGAGGATGCGCAGGAGACAGCGGACGAGTACGAGAAGAAGTTGGTCAGTGTGTTTGCTTCGCGCGACTCTGTCAAGGTGCCGCTATTCGACATGCTGTTGCTCGGCTGCGGTCCGGATGGTCACACCTGTTCCCTCTTCCCAGACCACCCGCTGCTTAGAGAGACTGAGGCGTGGGTTCTGCCCATCAACGACTCCCCGAAGCCACCGCCAAAGCGCATCACCCTGAGCTTGCCTGTTGTCCAGGCAGCTGCTAAGATTGGCTTCGTAGCAACCGGTGGCGGCAAGAAGGATGTCCTGAAGCAGATTTTCGAGACAGAGGAAGGCAGGAATCTGCCTTGCGGATTGGTCAACGGAGGTGCGGGAGAGAAGGTTAGCTGGTTCTGCGACACGGCGGCCACTGATGGGGTGAGC
Organism: Hortaea sp. C3G1500-4; assembly: GCA_022701445.1. NCBI lineage: Eukaryota > Fungi > Ascomycota > Dothideomycetes > Mycosphaerellales > Teratosphaeriaceae > Hortaea > Hortaea sp. C3G1500-4. Next base: position 1,503,264 of record JAJVDI010000001.1, read on the forward strand.
TTCCCGAGGCGTGGGAGCGTGATCTAGAGAATCGCGAGCCCTGTGGAGATTTGTTTGAAGTCTGAAGCGTTCCCGCACAAACCGCCGTGTCAGGAGACAAAAGGCAATCAACAGATATGATATGATGAGCATGAAGCAATGAAGAATGCCTTCTTTCGCTTCCCATTCTCCTTGTTGAAAGTCATGCTAGGCCAATTTCGTGATTTGCCGCTTGGTGACTTTTGTCTCTGCGAAGTCGCGTCCAAAGGATTGACCAAGCATTTACTGTATGCAGTGACAATGATGCGTGCGCGCAGCGGATCTCACAGCTGCCTATCAGCTCTACCTACCAATCAGCGACTTGACAAAACTCTTGCCCCATTATTCGTAGACACGATTGTTCGAGCATGCATAGCACGCGATTGACAGAGTCATCCACCTATCTGATAATTCGTCTCCTTGACTGACTTGCGCAAGATGGACGAAGCCATTGCGCTGCTGTGCAGGGCCAATTTCCATAGGGCACTGTGGCTGCCTGAAACCCCAGCACACGGGAAACTACGCGTAACCTACTCGACAACGAGCAACTTCCACATCGCTGACCTGGCAGTGATCCTCTTCTGTGGCCCACTATTCGGCAACAGATGGAATGCTGTCATGATAGATCGCATGGCCAGCGCGCACGGCGTCCGAGTCATTTGCGTGGATCGGTAAGACCGCACATCAAAGACTTGTGAACGAGGACTGATAGCTATTGTTCAGACCCGGTATGGGAGGCTCAACGCCAGTGCGCCTGGACATACGTGTCACTGTCTGGCTCGAGACTGTCCCGGCTCTTCTCAAAGCCCTCAATGTAGAGCGTGTCAGCCTCATGTGCCATAGCATCGGCACGATATACGCACTGAATACGATGTACATGTTGAGGGACATCTTGGACCCACGGCATCCCTATGTCGCATTTGTTGCGCCATGGGTCCATAACGATCATTCTCGAGCTACACTGATGCGGATCGCTTCGGCCTTGCCCAGTAGCTGGATCGACTCCTGGGATACAATCAACCGCTTCCTCCTAGACAATGTCATGCCCGTCTTCTCTTGGTCCGGCGGGGCCATGTCATCTATTTCAAGCGCAGCGCCAGCAGAGCCCGGCATCGATGACTCGAGTGACATGACGGTAGGACAGAAATACGGCGTTAGCGAGGAGGCCGGCAAATGTATTGAGAAGCTACTTATGAAGTACTGGCTAAGCGAGAGCACCATTGCTTCCATCGAGGAGGCTTTGCTTGGGCTTAAGAAAGGGAAACCTAGTGACTGGGGAGTATGTGATGACTACGAAGCGTTTGTCCAACTATGCGCGCAGCAAGAGCAGCAGCGGCAAACAGCAAATGTGGACCGTGACAAGCTTAATGTCCAAATGTACTTCGCCGAGAACGACATCATGATTGGTGAAGGCGGACGCGAATACTTTCACAAGTCCTGGAAGCAAAGCGGCGTGGAAGAGCTGATCGATGTGGAGAGCAAGATTCTGCCGGGAACCAACCACGATACCGCTATCCTCGACCCAAAGAAGGGAGCGCTCAAGCACATATTTGAGCAGGTGGCCAAGAACGGAAAGTCGTCTGTGCCATCGCCATAAGACATAATAATCATTTGGTCCATTTACAGCTTAGTCGGGAGTCAGGAGAGGGCCGAGTATACCGCAGCCTCACACGCAGCCCACTGGCTCATGACATGCATATCACCGAACGGCATGACCTGGCTCGCAATCATGCCCGCCACGCCTTTCTCCCTGTCGCACCACCAGAACAGGTTCGCTATTCCAGCCCACCATGCGGTGTTCTTGCCTCTGCCGGTGGCGCCAGGCTCGACCGTCATCATGAAACTAAGACCCCAGCCCTGCGGAGGCTGGCCTTCTTGGGGGTACAGTTCTGGCGCTGGGTTCGTCTGCTCAGGTTTGGCGGCTGGTATGCCTTGCCTCGCGAAATCGGGCATCTACGCGTGATTAGCCTTTTGACGCTGAAGCATCCTGCCGTTGGACAATCCTACGTACATTTGGGATTTGATTCGTGAACATCTCGTCTACTGTGTGCTTCTTGAGGATTTGTGCACCCGTGTTCGGACTTGTACCGTCGTTGAGCAATGCTGCTAGCACTTGGACGTATTCCTTGTCGTCAATGTCAGCAAACTCAGCCAGAGAACGGTTGACGTTGTCGCAGATACTGACCGCTGGCTTAGCATAAGCTCCAGCACCGCCGCTATGGAAAACGTGCTTCTTCTCATGATCGGTCTGTGCAAGCAAAGGCTCCCGCAAGATGTGGTCTCTCTCCTCGCACTTTCCGGGTTCGCCTGGCCATCTCTGCTGCATACAAGCCAGCTGCTCCTTCATGTGCTGAGTCGGGAACATATTGATGTTCTCAAGCTTGAGTGGCTTCATGATATTTTCTTGGATCCAGTCATTCAGCTTAATGCCGGTGGCGCGTTCAAGAACAATACCTGCCCAGTCAATCGAGATACCATACTCAAAACGCTCTCCTGGCTGGTTCACAAGCGGCATTCGCAAGATCTCCTTCTCGTCCCCATGGAATACATCGAACCCGACTGGTCGGCCTATGGTATGGTCAACGCTGAGCTGACACTTGATCTTCCAACAACATTCATCACATACCGTAGTCGCGAAGCTTCGGATTGAAGAACTCGTACCCAAATCCAGCCGTGTGCGTAAGTAGCATACGGAGCGTGATATCTTTCTTCTTGTCTACCAGCGTGCCATCGTCTTGCAAAACCTTGACTTTTTGCAGCTCCGGGCACAAGGTATAGACGAAGTGAGAATCGTCTAGCTTCAGCTTCCCTTGCTCGAAAGCCTGCATGCCTATCGTCCGACGTCAGGATACCGTCAACAGTCCTCCTTATCATCGGAAAGGCTCGATCAACTTACACGCGATTGTAGCGAGTAGCTTCGTGCAAGAAGCAATCCAAAAGACGGTATCCAGAGTCATTGGAGGTCGTCCATCAGCTAAGCCTGTCTTGCCCGAAGCGTGAGCGGCTATCTGTTTGCCATCTTTGCCTATCGCTACGAATACCAGGCCTGGAATGCCTGTTTTGGGATCTTTGGTGACGCTGTCCAACAAGGTCGAGACAGAGTCTTGGGCTTTCTGGTTCACCATGCTTGCAGAAAAGTTCAGAACAGAAACCGCGTTTACATTCGCAATGGTACCTTCAGATATGAGCGCAGTACAGAGATCATCCAGCAATGATATATGAACAAGTTGTTGTATTGGGAGACCTTGCCCCACCTCTGTCGAAGTCAAAACCCCGCAGCTGTTGGACCCATTATCCGCGTGGGTTGGAACTACCCGCGGTCAAATGGCAACATCAATGCACGTGAGCCATGCACAATCAACTCAAGTATTTTCGATCTATTCAAAGACCCAGGCTTTTGGGGACCTAGCGCAGTAAAGGAAGAGAGAAACAGACAAGTATGCACAGGTAATGCAGAAATCCGAGATCGCTACACATCAACAATGAGCCTCAGCATGAGAACAATTTCAGACGAAGCATTGGTCCCAGTGTCCCTAGTGAAGTAAAAGTGTCAGCATCGAGTGAGTGAATATACTTCACGAACAGGTTCATACTCACATCCATTTTGACAAAGTCGAGCGAATCGATAAACGCACTTAAATTACAGCGGCCCAAGTGATCACCCCCACACTGCGTGAGCGGCTGCACTCGATCATTAACAAGGATCCTGACCAGTTCCTCCTCGTGTCCATGACAAGCCATCTTCTCGAAGTATGCACGGGCTGCGAACGACGCAGTCCAAGCAGCACTATAGCCGTCCGCCTGTGGCGCTTCAACGATCGTAGTGTCGGGGAGAGCTGCCGTGGTGTTGTAGAGACCCAGCGCGGAGAAGATGGCCGTCATGTCATTGTCGTGGGAGAAGTCTGCATACAGCTGGCGACCGAGCGGAAACGTTGTGTTGTTCTCATCGAGAGTCCTATTCGTCGACGCACCTTCACGGACAGGTGTGTTCGTCAGGCGAGCAATCAGCTCCTTTGCAAAGCCCACGCCCTGGGTTGGACCAAGTGGGTTGCCGTGACTATACCCGTAGTATCTGCAACCGACTTAGGTGAGTAAAGAGCGGAATGTTGTTGCTGGGATGTCTAGACCTACTTATCAAGTGTCTCGTAGTAATTGTATTGATGCCACTGATATTTGTCAGCACTTGTACCAATGGTTAAGATAGCTTCTACGAACTTCGTGTTCAGTGAAGAGATCGCAGAATCGCGAGATGGCACCAGTCGGATTAGCCACAGTCTCGAAGGGACACAGATCCATCATATAAATCGTCTCGATAACACTGAGGTTTGCACCCGGCATACCTTCGTTCAGCCGGGCTTGAATAGGTTTTGCAAAGATATCGGCCCATGCTGCCTGAGCATCATCGGCGATCTTGTCGACAGGCCCATCCTCGAATTCAGTACACAAGCCATGGTTCAGAGTCTGCATCAAGTATTAGCTGCAGCTCCTACACGCGAGGTTGCTTGCTTCGAAACCAACATTGTTGATGCCATCTCCCTCGGGAATTACGACCAGCGGGTAAGGATATGCTGGATCTTTGCATCCGTCTGCTAGCTTCGCGGCATGGAAACCCTGTGTGAAGTTTTCTGCAGATTGAACGACCCTTTCCTCGCCTGAGCTTCTGAAGAAAGGCACCAACTTCCTTGCAAGGGATTCATATCGATTGTAGAACTTAAGCCCCGAGTCTACCATCTGTTGCTCTCCAAACAAGGTAAGCTGGTCTGCTCCTAGATTGTACTTATAATCCTCAACAAAAGCAAATGCACTAGTGTAGCTCTGGGCATTTGCGTGGATCTTTGAGATTGTGGCATTGTAGACCTCCGTTTTCGAAGCTGGCCAAAGCATTAGATGAGCCAGAGTCGACGGCCTTTTACTGACAACTGACATGTTGGATCGCGGGCCCCATGACGAGAAAAGATCTGGGCAAAGGTGATATGACATTGCTCCGGCAATATGTCTGGAATCTTAGATTCGACTTTAAAGTATGGCGAGTATTGACCTTTTGAGTGTAATCAGCGTTAGCTTGCCCAAATAATCTTGGCGAGTGCAGCTCACCCCAATAGTGTGACAGTTCAGGACGGCATTGGTAGCCAGCTTCAATTGTATTGCAAGCCGCGTCTTCCCAGGCCCGGTGCCGTGGCCACGCCACGACAGCGCTGGCGGCAACGAGTAGAGCCAGGAGCGTTGCTAGCATCATGCAACTTTTGACTCTCGGACTGTGTCTTCGAAAATGGCAATCGCCATTCGCAGGAGCGAGAAGGGCATACTTATGCTTCTTTTTAGCGAAGAATTCCCAGACAACTGGATACATTGACCTCTGCTATGACACGAATAGACCACGTGGCTCGAGATGGCGCTCTCTTACGCTCAGTCACGAATGTCGATGCAGAGATGTTGTAAAGACCTGCATGGCGCCTTCGTGAAGGTATCCAGGAAGGTAATATGCCCTTTCGTATGGCCAAAACAGTAGCGAATGCTTGAGAAAGGAAAAGGCACGTGTGCCGGACGCACCCGCGCTGATGCCCCGCTCCGTCCTTTTAGGGTGAACATGGGGACAGGCACAACACCTATCATGTACAGGTACAGCAGGCGAGTTCGCCTCCACTTGTAGGCGACCGGCGTCTGTCGAGTCAGATGCAGGCCAATGCAACCCCGACTTCGCGTGCCTGATCATGGCCAATGACTATCCCTGCCAGAGACCAGGCCTCAATTCGTCCGGCTCGGTACGAGGCTGCTCACCACGAGTCCTTGGTGTCGCTGAGATAGAGACGCTTCCTTATCATTCGCGACCCTAGGGGCACGGGCATAATCAATCCAATATATTCTCACAACATAGCTTCAGGTCCGGCACGGATATCAAGCACGACCCCAGTCGAGTTTCAGACAGGTGCTACGGATATCACTTTGACCATGCGAGGAAAAGCGACGGCCTGCTGCGCCGAAGAGCGACAGGCATGGCGCGAGAAAGTTTATGGTGCAAATCCACAGAAGAATACAAGATTCGCTTCGATGAAGGGCAGGCTGAAGCGAAAGTTGAAAGGCAAATCAGAGCCCACAGCAGCAATGCAACCCGATCCTACAGCAGCAACCCGTCCGTCAACGAGCTTTCTGGATCTACCCTTAGAGCTTCGAGAGCTGGTATATGAGCACTATATGAGCGAATGGAGCAAGCACCGCCTGACGCCGTTCCGTTTGCCTTCGCCTTCTGGTCAGCCGTATCCACCTGAATATTACTATAAGCCAATTCCACCTCACGAACCACCATTGACTCGCACTTGCCGCATAATACGCAAAGAAACCCGCTCTCTGTTCTACGCCACCCACCGCTTTCCAGTCGTAGCTCATGCAGACTCCGCTGGAAAGTTATCTACTGTGTCGTGGTATGACAAGCTCGAACCCGCGCGACTGAGGCAGATCCGCCATTTGGAGGTCTACTTTTGCTTTGAAACGACGGACCGGGAGAACGGCTTTCGGATCCCCCAAAGTTTGAGCTTTAATGTGGATTATGATCCGCAAGCCCGCCTATGGCGAATCGAGAGAGATCATAGCGAACTCAAGCGTGACGGAAGTCTGTGTGATATGGAAAGGTTCGCAGAGCAACAGTTCCTTTGGAATCAAATTACAAAAGCCGGTTATGCAACACGTGGGGAACTCACAGCACGCGATGTCTCCCAGTTCGTGCCGGCTTACACCTATTGGGGTTGTTGTCTCGGAAGTACATTAAAAAGGATAGGGTGAATGCATCCGCATGTCCAGTCGATGTAGGGAGGAGAGTGTCTCTGCTTTGACATTGGGGCTGGTGGAACATACCAGGTCGGTTTTTAAGGAACGTCTTTGCTAAAAACATTCTCATCTCCATCAGCTGAGGAACCGGGTACTTTATGGGCCGATGCAGCGTTGTCCGGATCACGCTACGCCGTGGTTGCGATGTGTCGACTTCCATTGCTCGAACAACAGCAATAGCATAATAGTACAGCCTGGTCGCCACCTTCAACTCCTGGAAATCCCTTCATCAGTTTCCGCATAGACCTGCACAAACTGCTCAAAATTGACTCGGCAGACTCCATTCGGTACGATGCAACCAATAAATAATGTCGCCATACTAGGCGCCGATGGTAAACTCGGCCCTGCTGTCCTGGAAGCCTTAGTATCTGCCAGCTTTACTGTCACAGTACTCAAACGCCAATCATCCCAGAGCTCAGATGAACATTACCCACCCTCAGTCAAAGTAGCCCGGGTTCCAGACGACCTAAATGTCGAATCCCTCGCCACAACGCTCCAAGGCCACGACGCACTCGTGATCACGATCAAAGGATCGCAGACCGAAGTGCAGAAGAAACTGGCCGATGCAGCCGTGCAAGCCAGTGTGAGGCGCATGATCCCGGCCGACTTTGGCTCCTGCGACTCCTCTACGACCGAGGCGCAGGAGCTCGTGCCGCTGTTCAAGCATAAAGCCGACTTGCGACAGTATCTCCAGACGCTCGCCGCGCAGCACAAAGGCTTCACCTGGACGAGTCTCGTGACGGGGCATTTCTTCGACTGGTCTTTGCCCTTCATCCATATCCATCTCGCAGAACGCCGGGCAGACGTGCTTGATGCGGGGGAGCATCGGTGTTCCATGTCCACTCTTGCAAGGATCGGCGAGGCGACTGTGCAGGTGCTACGGAAGCCTGAAGTCACGGAAAATCAAATGCTGTACGTGCAGAGCTTCTGTGTGAGTCAGAATGCGATTGTCAAGGCGTTTGAGAAGGCCACCGCCAACGACAAATGGACGGTTGAGAAGTACGATGCAGATGACTTCCGGGAACGAGAGAAGGCACGAGCGTCCAAGGGCGATGCTGAGGCTGTGGAGGAGCTTGTCTACTACTTGGGCGTCGTTGACGGCGATTGGACAAAGAAGAAGGGATTCGCCATGGAGTTATTGGAACTGAAAGATGAGGATGTTGAAGCAGTAGCAAAGGATGTCGTTGCGAGATTCTCCTGAGTGGCCAATCAACGAGTCTTATAAAATACAACATGACAGCAAAAACATAGATCGAAGACGTAGATTTTGACAGGTAGACAGTTGATGAGACAACTTCGATTCGTCTTGGCTCAAGCTATGCTACCATATGCCGCCTCATCCACCCCATGGTGAAGCATGAAGCACAACGATCGCCTTATTCAGACTCATCATCCAGGCGTCTCATCAATCATGAAGCTCGTACCTATCACGCTGCGTAGATGTTGATAACATCTAGTAGCGCTTGCCCTCACGGAGGACGTCGCTGTACTCCTCGAGCGGGCTGCGAGTAAGCTTGTTCTCGGTCCACAGGTTGGGAGTCAGGAAGCCGTAGGTGTTGGTGATGGCGGCGAAAGTAGCCTTGAGGGTGTTCTCAAGGGTCTTGGTCGAACCGGAAGAGGCGGTGTAGGCGTCGTTCACACCAGCAAGCTGCAATAGACGCTTGACGGCCGGGGAGGCGACAAGGCCGGTACCACGGGGAGCCGGGATCAGCTACAATGAAAGTTAATAATCTGGCTCATGCTAAGGATGGGTGCGCATGTTGTTACTTACACGGACGATGACGGAACCGCACTTGCCAGACTCCTTGACAGGAATGGAGTGAGGCTCACCAAGGTTGGTACCCCAGTAACCACGACGGATGGGGACGACGGCCAGCTTGGCGATGATGATGGCGGCGCGGATGGCGGTGGCCACTTCCTTGGAGGTCTTGATACCGAGACCAATGTGACCCTCGCTGTCACCGATGACAACGACGGCTTTGAAGCGGGTACGCTGACCGGCACGGGTCTGCTTCTGGACAGGCTTGATCTATATCACCGTGCAACGTTAGCAATCGCTCCTAATCTCCAATTCGCGCCAGAAAATCCTCTCAAAGTTCTCCAGCTGGGTATGTTCCAACGCACCTTCATGACCTCGTCCTTGAGCTTGGGCAGGAAGAAGTCGACGATCTGGTACTCCTTGATGGGGAGGGAGTGGAGGTAGATCTCCTCCATGCTCTTGATCTTGCCGGCCTTTACGAGACGACCGAGCTTGGTGACGGGCTGCCATTCCTTCTCGTCGCTCTTCGCGCCGCCGCGTCTGCCACGGCCGCGGCCACGGCCACGTCCACGGTCACCACCACGGCCACGGTCGCCGAAGCCACCGCGGGCTGCTCCACCTCTGTCGGCCATTGTGATTGCTGTTGTTTGGGGTGGGTTAGTTGCTGGTGTTGCAATGGCTTGTCGAAATCGCAAGTTCGAAGGCGCGGGGTTTCGAAAAGTGCATCCGCCAAGATTTTGCGTTGCAGCCTTAGGTGTCAATTCCGTGCCTTTGCCCCCGGCAGATAGGCCGCCCTAGCCGACGAGCCAACCTCCCTCCTCCCTGACTTGATGGATGTGGCTGCAATCGCACATGTTGACCAGGTACTAGCGATTCACTAATTCGCACAGGTGTCGAGAAGATGGACAGTCTGACTGGGTTCAAGAAAGAAGCAGAGAATAGTACAAGCCCTTACATAGTTCATCAAACGCCGACCCTAATCACTCTACTTAAGCCTGGTATCATCGCCTCGTCGCAATCGTGCCCAAAATTATTCACCTGCAACGGGGTCGCAGACGCAATCGAGAACGCTTGAAGCAGGGGCAAAGAATGCCTCATCATGTTTCATCCCCCCGTCCACATCCTCTGACGTGCTGTATCCCGCCGAGAAGCCTGCTTATCTTACAGTCTTCCCGAATTTTTGTATGACGGCCACTGCTGCTCGCTCCTCGCTGCTCCATGTTCGCTTTGCGCCCTTCGCTACTCGCTGCGGGATGCTTACCAATCTACGGACCTCATCGAATATTCACTCGGATGAGGGTAGACTTACCGCACTGCGTAGCTGCAGGAATTGGCTGCGAACCATTGTACTTCACCTTGTCCGGTGAATCTCAGTCTCCACCAGAAAAGCAGCCTCATCGTTATGGTTTGAAGCGCCCCCTGCAATATATTGCGATCGTTGCCACTCACTAAGTGTGTATCGTCGTCCCTGCTGATCGTGTTCTCCTTGTAGATCGCTCAGTAACTCTGCGGATACTGGCTCGCCGGCTGCATCTAGGTCAGTTTTCACGCTCCCCTGTATTGCGCATAGGGTTCTCACGACTTACCGGACTGTTCAGCATACTCTGCCTCTTGTTCCTCCCCTTCTTAATATGACTCTTCAGCGCGCTTGAGTCCAGCGGCTTCAGCAGCTCGAACGAGCACAACAGCTCGGCGCTTACGCTCATAACGGCACCCCAATTGTCGAACTCGCCACAATAGTTCGGCGCGCTGAAAACCGTCACCAGAATTCGGTCCTGGAAGAATTCGTATCCGTCTTCGACCACCATGTGTGCGCGACAGACGAGATCAAAGTCGTGCTTCTGCAAAAACTCCATAATTACCTTCTTTCCGAAGCAGTAGCTAACTCCTCGCTCGTTCGCCTCCCAATCACTCTCCATGTCTGCAGGATCTGACCAGAGCAAGTCATTCAGTAACCCATAATCAGGCACGTCTGTCGGTCGCGCGATGTTCCTGATGTCATCCATATGACTAAGAGAAGGCGACAACCCGCCGTGCACACAGAAGATCTTGCTTGCCACAATCGCCGCGATGGGCAGAGTGTTGAAAGTATCGACGAATGTCTTCCAAACCTTAACGTTACATCGGCGTTTGCACTCATCGTAGAAGCCGTAGACTCGCGTGACATTGGCACACTCGTGGTTTCCGCGCAGGAGGAAGAAGTTCTCCGGGTATCGCAGCTTGTAGCACAGCAGTAGCAGTATAGTCTCGAGACTTTGCTTGCCTCGGTCCACGTAGTCGCCCAGAAACAAAAAGTTGCTGTTTGGCGGGAAACCACACATCTCGAACATACGGATCAAGTCCGTATACTGACCGTGCACATCGCCAACGATCTTGACGGGCGGGCTGAGCTCGAGGAGAGCAGGTTGCGAGAGGAAGAGCTCCCGTGCCGCGTTGCAGACAGCAGTGATCTCAGCGTTCTTGAGGCAGACGGTTTTAGTGACTTTACCAGCATAGCCAGCGTCCACGAGGCGCTTGATCATGTCATCCAGATCGGCAGGTTTCAGTGCGCCTATCGAAGGGTCACTGCCGCCGGAATCGGCTATAGCCAGGGCTGCGGAAGCGCCCTGGGACTCTTTCGGTTGTACGGGTGTGCCTTTCTTGACCAGGATAGATTCTCCGGGCTCACGGTTCGAGGATGGCGCTATCTGCCCCGTTGGCGGAGCGTCAGAAACTGCATCCACCTCGCCGCTCCGCTGCGCTTCAACTATATCATTGTGCCCACCTCCCACGGTAGCCGATTGCGTGGGCGAAGGCGGCGGTTGCATATCATCGTCATCCTCTAGCCCTTCCTGCGTGCTACTTCCTCTGTGCTTCGATGTTCGTGACGCCGTCTCTGACGTCACACTTCCTCTCCTGGAGCTGACTTGCGACAAATTGCTCTGGCTCTCGCTGCCTAGTCCGGAGGAGGATGCGCGTGGGCTGTCGGACGACTTCGAGCCCGGGATCTTGGTCCTCAGCGTGTTCCTCAGCGACCGCGTACTCTCCTTCGTATCTGATTTACTAAAAGACGGATACGATCCGAGGTCTGGACCCTGTTGCCCTGCCCGAGGGGTCTGCGACCCGCTGGTATCAGTGTCTTTCGACTGCTGGTTACCCATATTAACTTCTTATTCGCTATCTCAGTATCTTTTCAACGTGCTATTCCTCTTTTCTTCCCTTGGCCGTTATAGGCTCCGATGTTTGGTCGTGATATGATTGAGGTATCGCTTGCGAGCTGCGTGTTAGGGCGGCTTGAATAACCTCGCCAAGAAGGCCAGGCAATGAATCTCAGCAGACGCCGTGTTCAGCGCCTTGGCATGGAAGCTGTTGTGGCCTGCTCCGCCAGGGGACTCGACTTGCAATGCTGGAGGAGGCCGGTCTTCGTATTGCTGCCTGCGTGCCAGCGTTGTGATGGTAGTGCTGATATCGATGACACGTTTGGCGGGGTCCGGTCGGCGGGTGATGAAAGGGTAAACGAGCGCGCAAGACTCGGTCAGTGTTCTGGGCCCGACGGAGGTATCGACGGAGTTTGCGACCAGCGGCGGTGTTCGCGTGGGCAGTGCTGTATGATAGCGGTGCAACGTCGATGGGGAGTCAGCGACGCCGAACGGATAGCCGTCGGTCTGGAGCGCCGTTACTGGATGATCCGCGCCGGGATGCTCGGGCTGAGCGCCGTTTGGCCGGCTGCCTGGCTGGCTCGAATACCTAGGTACGTGCTCCGCGGAACAACGATAAAATACCGCAGGCGACTTCGCAATACGGGGCAAGATTCGTCGAGCGGTTTGCTGATGGATGTGTATGAAAGAAGCTGTAGCTGTAGCGAAACAACCGCCCATCACTCTGGGCGTGGAGAAGCTCGCCAGCCGGCAGGAGCCGCTGACGAATCTGGATCCGCCAAGGCGATACACAGCGAGAAATGGGAGCTCCCAAGCCGGGTCCCAAGACAAGGCACGCTGTCTGGGCATCGCACAGCGATCAATCTAAGTCACTATGCACATCGCACGACCTTTGAGCAACACATGCCATGTTGCATCCACGCGAGGTTGCTACAATCCCGCCGTAACGGCACGGCAACAAGTTCAGGAACACAAAGATCCTTAGAGGTGGAGGAGACCTCATCCACAGATACGGCACGCTATGCTGTCATCATTCTCGGCGCTACCCACTTAGTAGAACTACAGCCATGATCCGAGATTGACATGAACAGCCTTCTTGTTCGAGTACGCTTCTAGCCCAGCCTCCCCGAGTTCTCGTCCAATGCCCGACTGTTTCACGCCACCGAATGGTATCCTGTAGTCGCTATCCTGACTGCTGTTGATCCACACCATACCTGCCTCGATCTTTCTGGCGACCCGGTGCGCCTTCACGATGTCCTTTGTGAAGACGGCCGAGCCCAGACCGTAGGTCGTGTCATTTGCTTTCTCCAAAGCTTCCTCTTCCGTCTTAAACGAGGCGATGACGACGAAGGGCCCGAAGACCTCTTCTCGGAACACCCGCATATCGGACTTGACGTCCGTGAAAACGGTTGGACTCACGAAGAACCCCTTGCCGTTACCGACATTCTTATATGCTTCGCCACCCATGGCGAGGGTGGCACCGTCGCTCTTGCCCGCCTCAATGTAGGACAGCACACGTTCATACTGTGCCTTTGTGACCTGCGGGCCTTGGAATGTCTCGTCGCTGAAAGGGTCTCCGATCTTGCTGGTCTTGCCTACGTAGTCTTTGAATGCTTCCACAAACTTGTCATACACGCCTTCCTGGACCAAGATGCGGGAGGTAGCTGTGCAAATTTGGCCCATATTTGACATGATGCCAATGTGGCTCCACTTCACAGCCTGGTCCAGATCAGCATCGTCAAAGACAAGCAGAGGAGATTTGCCGCCAGTCTCAAGGGTAATGTTCTTCATGTTCACGGCCGCAGACTTCATGATTTCCTTGCCAGTAGCGGTTGAGCCAGTGAAAGCGATCTTATCAATGCCCATATGCTGCGCTATAGCCGCTCCGGCTACTCTGCCATGGCCATTGAGGATGTTGAGAACGCCTGTCATCTCATTAGCTTGATTGATGCGTCGATGGATGCAGAATGCGACTCACCAGGTGGAAAGCCAGCCTCTTTCACAAGATTAGCAAAGACAAGGATTGATAGAGGCGTCTGCTCTGCCGCCTTTAAGACAACTGTGTTCCCGCAGGCTAAGGCAGGACCTAACTTCCAAGCCGCCATGCCCAGGGGATAGTTCCATGGGATGATCTGTCCGCATACACCTACAGGCTCGCGGATGGTGTATGCAAGCTTAGCCGATCCTGTATCAATGACCTGCCCGTGCACCTTGTCCGCATAACCAGCATAGTACTTCAGACATCCAGACACTTCTGCCAAGTCCTCGTTCAACGCGACTTGATACGGTTTACCGTTGTCCCAGGTCTCTATGGTCGCAAGGAGCTCTTTATTCTCTTCCACCAGCTGGGACAGCTTGAACATCAAGTCTCCCCGCTCCGAGGGTGACATGTCTCGCCATGGTCCTTTGAAAGCAGCACGTGCGGCTTCTACAGCTTTGTCGACATCTTCGGGCTCTGCAGCGTGGACGGAAGCAATCTCTGATTCGTCGGTGGGATTGATGGAGGTGATCTTGTTGCCCTTGCTACTCGCTACCCATTCGTTGTTGATGAAGAGACCAGTAGGCTGTGTGTACTTCTTGCCATTAGGTGCAGTGAGCCCGACAGTGAGGTCTGACATCTTGCGTGTGTGTAGTGGTGCTCTGCGGATAATGCTACTGGTTGTACGATAGGAAAAGAGAGACAGCGAGCGTGCGAGCATGATCGCTCGGGGGGAGCATTAGCTAGCTATATCAAGACTGTGGAGCTACCTACCGGCCTGACTGTACCTGTGCGATCGCTAAAGACGCAAGCTATGGGAAGCAAGCAGCTCGAGAGGCCGCAGAAAGAGACGCTGTTGGCCGACAGTCGCGATGCTCGGCTGCATCAGACCCTTGAGCTACCGTTTGGAGACCGTAGGAGGTACGATAGGATGCTTCTCAGGGCGGGGCGGGCAAGCTGGCGGGCGGCAGAAATCCGCAAGCTGTTGCTGACTTGGGAAGCCACTTGCGGTGCTGCATCATGGTTGATGGCCCGTGCTATCTATCGTATCTCGGCGAGAACGGCAAAATCAAAACACGCAAGTGAGTCGGATGGCAACGGCTTTGGTACACAGCTGTGCAGTATTCTTGATATTAGATATTTTCTCAGATGACTCAAGAAAATGCCGACAACCCGGCACGTGGCGAAAGAGCAAGCCTCACCAGCCCCACCTGATGCACAACGAGCATTCGACTTTCCCAGCAACAATCATCTCCTCATCACAACACCCAGCAGCGTACAGGCATGGGATGCAGCTGGGCTTCACACCATCTTCAATAGCAGCCGAAGTGGCATAGTCGCTGCGAGAGAGGCCAAAGATGGCTCGGGTGTGCTGGCCGTGGCTGACAAGCATGTCGTGGTATTGCACGACACGAACCGGGGGCAGGAGCAAAGCTGGGGGCTGAATGCGGACGAGGAGGAAGAAGTCCGGCATCTGGAGTACTCTCAGGATGCGAAATGCTTGTATCTTTCCACGACTCTTACGAACGACGTTCAGCGATATTCGACTGAAAGAGGAAGACTTCTGAGCCCTTCGCAAACACACGGAAGCGCACCGATAGCTCTGGCAGTCTCATCCACCGGGCATCTCATGGTATCTGCTTCCGATGGACCGCCCTGCGTCTACCTCAAACACCTAGCACACAACAGCCCTGCAATATTGATCGAGCCTCGTGCATCTGATGCAGCTGTGTGCTCTGCAGCATTCCATCCAGAGCGCCCTAACGTCTTCTTGCTGGGCTTCAGAGACGGCACGCTCGCTGCATACGATGGCACAAAGGTCAGCAGGAAACAGCATGGCACTCTTTCGAACCAAGAGATTGTCAACGATGGCGAAATTGCTCGCTTTGTTGGTCTCCACAGGGTGACAGCAAAAGCAGTGCCAAAGACGGGTATCACCACTAGGCCGGCATCAATTTCTGGAGCTGCTTTCCTGCACGGATACAAAACACGTGCCATCAGCGTAGGCAGTGACGGCCGCTGCAGGCTTGTAGATTTCGCGGATGGAGGTATCATCTTACGAACATGGCATGCGAAGGCACCCTTGACTTCGGTGTCTGTCTTCTCCATCAAGCCCTCAAAAGCAGCTGGAGACACGCATCGTCACAGTTCCGGCCCGTCTCAATACACCACTGGAGGACCGACAAGTACAGACAATCTTCTTGCCGTTGGACGCGCTGATGGCAAGGTGCATCTCTACGATTCTGTCGGGCTACTATTAGCTCACACAACGGTCAGTACGAGAGGCGAGAGGGTAATCAGCTTAGAATGGGCCAAAGGGTCGTCTCCACAACCGGTGTCAAGCAATGATGGCGTGAGAGATCTCAGCGACGCTCCCTCTGTGCCAATTCGAAGCGCCACACCGAGAAAGCGGTCATCTACCCCCCGGCGCAGTGTCTCAGTTCAGCCAAAATCACAAGCGCGACGAAGTACCGTAACGCCGCATCGGCTAGGCCTGCCACCAGATCTCCGTCGGTCCGATCGCAAAACAAGTGCAAGAAACGATCGTAGGTTCACTGTCCATCCTGACGAGGTTGAAGAGGGTACCGTAAGGCACACCCCTTCTAAGCAGCGCGATTCTGTGGTGCCTGTGGCAGCTGGCAGCTATCTTGACTTATTCTCGCCTGTGAAAGTATCGAACACAGTGCCCGACCAACCTGTGGAAAAGCCGGCCAACTCTTCACCGCACAGGCGACCTCGAATTTCAAGCAAGACATTTGAAAAAACTCCGGAAAGAGAGACCAATGGCCAGACTGGGAATCTCAGTCGTTCGCAAAACCCCGAGATACGGGTCTCAACAGCGACAAGCACAGAGTCTGAAATGCGAAGAAAGGCTGCCGGGAAAAGCCCCAAGACGGGTCAAACTAGCCGCCAGAGTATGTATACTTCGCCCCTTAAGAAGCGACACATCAGCTTTCAACAGGCTGCCAGACCCGTGAAAAAGGAAGCGGGTAATGCGACTAGTGCATCGCCACAGGCGAGCGACAACGCCAGGGTACTGGCAGATTTACGCAAGATGAGTGCTGCAACAAGAAAGCCGCAGCAAGGCAGTGTACTCGCACCTTTCGCCGGAAAAAGGTCGACTCCAGACCAAACTTCGACCTCGAAGTCCAGAGCGCCACACCACCACTGGCACCATCCCCCGCGGCTCGGACCAGCTTTACAAAAAGTATGGCATCCCGGCAACGTACTAGAGCGCGAGGTCACCTGGCCCACCGATTCGTTTCAAGACCAGTCCCTGGACGAGGACGAAGATGACATCTGGCTTACGTCCGGAACTGACGATGACGGCAAAAACCTTCGAAGGCGTAGACTAGCCACCATGCAGCGCCCACCTGCTCGACAAACGTCTCGGTCGCGCGTCGATTCCAAAGGAACCTACAGCACGACCGGCAAGCCACCCTCTCCCAAGACCGAGAACCCCCGGCAACTGCCCCAATCAATGGACGGCTCAACCGAAAGCGAAGCCTACCGAACCGCGCGCTCGCACGTCTCGCCCACCGGCGCCCTCATCGTCGACTCCTCCGACGTGCGCCAGCTCTTCCCCCGCACCTCCTCGCTCTCCCCCAAACGCCACCCGAACAGCCCCCGACACCGCGTAGAGAAACCCACCGCTCCTCCCACCCCAACAACAAGGCACGAGCGCGCCCTACAGGAAATAACAGGTAACACGCTCACCCGCCGCCAGCAACAGCAACAGCAACAAAAGAGCCCCTGGAAACGAGCCGAAGCAGCCGCGAAGAAGAAAGAACATCCCCCGGGCAAACATCCCCCCTCCGAGCCTTCTGCCCCAACAGTAGGGAAGACCGAGAGTGTGTTAGCGGACGCAGCACTCGTCCGGAGTCCCCCCGTCCAGTGCTTCAAGTGCGCCGATACCGGGGCGCGGGTGACGGATCTTGAGGACGAGGTGGCGCGGTTGAAGGGCGAGGTGCTGGCTTTGAAGGCTGCGATGAGGCGGGGTGGGGTGGCGTTACCTCCGACGGTGAGGGGAGTGAGGTGAGAGGAGGTAGATGGACGTTGAGATGGGTTTCTTGGGTTGGGGAAGTTGAGGGGGAGGATGGGGAGAGGTCTTGAAGGAAGAGGGGATTATTCTTAATTGGTCGATACTGTTTGGGGCTTTGATGGGTGCTCACTAGCGTGGCGTTGGTGGGTAATTTTGGTTTTGCTTTGTTGACGTGGGCGTTCGATACCCTTCCCTATCGCGTTCTTGCTATCATACAGATATTGTACATTGGGGGCGCTATTACTATGCGCTCTTGATCCCTCTTTCTCAGATCTTCGTCGGCAGCCAGCCTCGCCGTGCGTCCATCACTTCCGTAAGGAGTAAGTCTCAGTCTCATCTCATGACTTTGCTTAGTTGTAAGGTTCATCATCTCCCATTTGTCTGTTGAACGCAATGGTCTTCAAGAGCACTCTCGCCTCCTCCACCCACAACCGTAGACTTGCACCCAATAGGGCGAAGCCAAAAATCTCATCATACAGTCCAGACCATCCACCCAAAAGAAACCTCTCAAGCTCCTCCCTCACCCTGCACAGCAACATCCACCAGCACCGGCTGACCCGCCTCCTGCTGCTGCTGCTGATACGCCCCCTCACCCTTTGCCTGCCTCGTAAGCATGCCCACACCAGCCAACGCGGAGCCCAGATGCCCGAAATCCGCGAACCGCTTGCGCCCGAAAATATGCGCCTGCTCGCCCTGCGGCCAGATGATGAGGCCGGTGCGAACGGCGTAATATACGCCCAGACCGATGGAGCCGACGGTCGCGGCGACGAAGGCGGGGAGGTATCGGTGCCAGAGTGGGGCCCTAACGCGGCTCGCGGCGAGGATGGTCGGGGGTGTTTGGAGGAGGGGCACGTGTTGGAGGAGCTCGCCGAGGGTCATGGTCAGGATGTCGGCGAAGGTGGCGGAGACGGGCGGACACCAGGGGAGGGTCATGTGGTGGGCCTTTCGGCGGCCTGCGAGGTCGGCGTCGGTTTTGCAGTTGGAGAGGGAGAGGACGGCGTCGACGGTGACTTGTAGGCGGAGGGCGGCGTGGATGCGTTCTACGTACCGGACGAGCTTGGCGTATTTCCTCTTCATCGCTAGGTGGAGCCAGTTGTGTGGGAGTTGGGGGAAGAGCATGAGGCAGAGAAAGCCGTATGCTTGGCAGTCGACGCTGGTCATCTGCTCGCCGACCAGGTATGCCTTGTCCCCGAGCATGTCCTGCAGAGGGCCGAAAAAGTTGTCGGCTAGCGCGTGCATCTTGAATGTAGCAGCGTGTTCTGGTCGTTTCAACAGGCTTTTCAGAGTGTCTTTCTTTGGTAGCAAAAGACTCGCTCGCTTTTGGGCCTCCACCTCAAAGTTCTGCTCCTTGCCGACCCCATCGACGTTGGACGTGCGACCGCTTAGGTCATCGTGGACGTTGTCGATGTCGATGCTCGAGACGCCGAGATGATCGGTTCTTGCCCGGGCGCCTGCTCGTCTCCGAGGCGGGATGATGAAGTTGGCATGCTGCGGTAGGATGCGGGTGAAGGCGGATCGGGTGGTGCTGTAGTTCTCGAAGGAGACGTAAAGGGAGATGTCGAGGAGGGTTTGAGCGTTTGCTTCAAGGAAGGAGGATGCTGCCGCCAGATCCGCGTGCTCCTTAGCATCGAGCTGCCCATTGGAGTCTTCCGCGCTTTGTATGTGTCGTGCAATGTTTCCAAACCCTCCTAGTCGTAGATTTCCGTCAACAAGCCGTGGCAGCTGTCCATCCTGCTCATGTGTCGGGATGATCGTCCAATCCTTCTCTCCGTCGTCCGGGTAGCGCCATTGTAGCAAGGCTATGGCTGCGTTGCATTGCGCATCGATGGAGGGACATCCAAACGCCGGGCCCAGTACGTAGAGCTCCATTGGCAGAAGTGGGAATTGGAAGCTTGGAATTTGGTTCCAATCGGCTTTCACATGCAAGTTGAACTGGCCGCCCTGCCTCGCTCAACCTGCCCCAGGAGCAGTAGAGAGGCGGAATTTTGCCGACTCGGGAGTCGCTTTTCCAGATGTACAGTAGGGCTTCTTGGGCTTACAGTACACATACAGTTACTACTCGACAGACCAGAGTGCGGACATTCATCACCGCCGCCATGTATCCATCAATCGCCTTTCATGAGGGTGAACAAGGACATGACAGGTGAATTGAGTGGTTTCCCGCTGCAGCGTCAAAAGAGACACCCAATAATGACGCCGGCCGTGCAGACAACCGCAGAGCAGCTGGAGTCGCGTTTAACCGCTTCTTTTTCCAGACATCGTTGCGTTGAATCGGGTACCTAGGTACTGTCTAGCGTCACGAAAGCCAAGGGGCGGAAGCTGTATACAGTATCGAAGCTTGTTTCTCCAAAGAGATGCCCAGATTCGCTTGAAGCGGTGCACAAATTAGAAAGATGATCCTCGATTGATCGCGAAGACTGGCACCGAGGCATGGAGCTCTGTAGTTCGGTACTCGGCAGGCCTCCCAGGCGAGCGGAAGCGGTGCAGTGCTGTATGTAGCTAGGCGAGGGAGGGAAGGTAGGTACCTTAATGCGGTACCTCTGTATCTCAAAACTTTTTTTACCCGCTTGTCTAGCATCCCCTATCAACCAGATTGTTCCCTACTGCCCTATTCCACACCATAGCGTCTGTCTCCAAGTGAGCTGCTTTACACTCCTCCACTCGCTTGCCCGAAAAATAGCCCCACAGCCCGCTCTCCACACCCTAGCCGACCCTCCGTGTGGCCCCGGCGCCAACTGGAGGCTCACTCAATCCCCGAAGTTCAACAACAGCTTTACACTTCCTGCACTAACGCCGGTGCCGATTGATCGACAACCACCTCACCCACCACCCACCCCATCGGACACGCAAGGCCGGCACTCGAGCGACAAGGTGCAGTGCCATAAGCTAGCCATCATGGCCACCACCACGGAGCGCGTCAAGGAGAGCCTCCTGGGCGTCGAAGAGGACCCGAACATGGCACAACCCAACCGCAGCTCCTTCATACAGCATGCCATCAAGGACGAGCAGACCGGAGAGGAGTATCTGAACGAGCAGGGCTTCATCAATGCCATTGCGCCAGAGGGAGAAGACTATGTAAGTACCACAACCACTTAGAGCCTTTTGTCACGTTGCCATTGGCCGTTCCGAGCACAGCGCTCCGGCGCGGAGGTGAGACAGCGGCAAGCGAGCAGCGAGCAGCAAGCAATGAGCAATGAGCAATGAGCAATGAGCAATGAGCAATGAGCAGCGAGCAACGATACAGCCAACCAGCGAAATCTCGGAATTCCGAAACCACGAACCGGTCAAACACGGAACCGGCGAAGCAGCGCGACACCACTGGGTTTGAAACTTTTGGTAGATAGCTGACTCCCATCTAGCACAAGATCAAGCGCGACCAGTACTCGATTTTGTTCAACGTCGCCGATCGCAACCACAAGGGCCGCGTCACTCTCCCAGACTGGAGTGTCTTCAACAACCTCCTCGCAAAACCCGACGCCGAATATGAAATCGCCTTCCGCCTCTTCGCCGACCCGACGACCGGTCAGGTGGACTTCAACACCTTCAAAGAAATCTATGCGCGCAACAAGACCAGCGATACAATCCCTTTCAACTGGGACAGCGACTGGGCGTCCCTGTACTTGGGAGGAAAGAAGCACAGGCACTCCATGACATACCCGCAGTTTGCGCAAATGCTGCGCGGGCTGCAAGGCGAGCGCGTGAGGCAGGCATTCCTGCACTTTGACAAGAATGGAGACGGGTACATCGACCCAGATGATTTCCAGCGCATCATCCAAGAGACGGCATCACACAAGCTCAGCGATCACCTGCTCACCAACCTGCCCACGTTGTGCAACATCACTCCGGGATCCAAGATCAGCTATGCGAACGTCAGGGCGTTCCAAAATGTGATCAGGGAGATGGATTTGGTCGAAATGATCCTGAGGAACGCGATCAACAAGTCCAGCGACGGGAAGATCACGCGTGTGGATTTCTTGAACGAAGCAGCGAGAGTCACGAGGTTCTCCCTCTTCACGCCAATGGAGGCGGACATCCTTTTCCATTTCGCCTCTCTCGATCAACCCTCTGGTCGTCTTGGCATCGCCGACTTTGCACGCGTCCTTGACGCAAGCTGGCATTCGTCGACGGCCGGACTGGTTGACCAGGGCGTCGGTGGTCCGTCAGAGAAGCCCGTCGTGAGTTCCAAGACGTTTCTGCACGACATCCTGGTCTCAGTACATCACTTTGCTCTCGGCTCGATTGCTGGTGCTTTCGGCGCCTTCATGGTGTACCCCATCGATCTTGTGAAGACGCGCATGCAGAACCAGAGGAGTGCAAGGGTCGGGCAACTGCTGTATAAGAACAGCTGGGACTGCGCCACCAAAGTTGTTCGCAACGAAGGTGTCCGCGGCCTCTACTCAGGCGTCCTTCCTCAGCTGGTCGGTGTTGCCCCTGAAAAGGCCATCAAGCTGACCGTCAACGATCTTGTCAGAGGCAAGTTCACTGACCCAAAGACCGGCAACATTGCGCTCTCTGCCGAATTACTGGCAGGTGGTGCGGCGGGTGGCTGTCAGGTCGTCTTCACGAACCCTCTAGAGATTGTCAAGATCCGTCTCCAAGTCCAAGGCGAGGCTCTGAAAGCGGCAGCACGCGAAGGCGAGCAGGTTACTAAGCGCTCGGCCCTCTGGATTGTTCGCCACCTTGGTCTGGTCGGTCTGTATAAAGGCGCTTCAGCCTGTCTGCTTCGCGACATGCCTTTCTCAGCCATCTACTTCCCTGCGTACAGCCACCTGAAGAGAGACTACTTCGGCGAGTCGCCCACCAAGAAGCTGGGTATCCTCCAGCTTTTGACGGCTGGTGCCATCGCTGGTATGCCCGCAGCGTATCTCACGACTCCTTGTGACGTCATCAAGACACGTCTGCAGGTCGAAGCTCGCAAGGGCGACGTGGCGTATACTGGGCTCCGTGATGCGGCGTCGAAGGTCTGGCGCGACGAGGGTTTCAAGGCATTCTTCAAGGGCGGACCGGCGAGAATTCTGAGGTCTTCACCCCAATTCGGTTTCACGCTGGCAGGATACGAGCTTCTACAGGGGCTGCTTCCCTTGCCAGGTGAGTCAGAAGAGAAGGAGATGGGACCGAGGGGCACTCTTGAGCGTGGAACCGGCCTCCAAGAGGCTACGGCTCCACTGCCCTACCTGCGCAGCCGCAATGCGCTGAAGATCATCCTGGACCTCGACCTTGGGTTCGGGAAGATCAAGGCGCCCGAAGCCGGTGCCGGAAAGGCCACCAGCTGGATGGGCATGAGGGGTGCGGCTTCCAGTGTCACGCCCAAGGAGTAGAGCGAAGCACGTACGTGCAGCAGCAGCATTGCAAACATGAAAGAAAAAGCAACTTTATCCAAGAACCGCATAGCGTTCGGGCGTTCACTGGTGCATCGGCGAGGGGCCTTTTTACCGGGAGAAATGAAGCACGGGCGGGCATTGTGCTTCGTTTTCTCTCTCTCTCTCTATCATGCGTACCTAGCGTAGCATGTGGCACATAAGAATGGCATTAGTAGTAGTGTAGTAGCACCAAACAGCAGCAACTGCCATGTATAAGACCTGTTCAATACCCTAACCTCTTTATCTTTCTTCTTCTTCTTTTTTTTTCTTGGTTTTTTCTTTTTCCCCTTCAACCCAATCCGAAAGTGAAACAGATCCATGATCCCGTGACACCGCGTTGCGAATCTCGCGCGTCCGCCGCGCTCCTCTCCCGAGCTCCGAGATGCCGGAGTTTGGGGGGAATTACATCCGCTGCATATTTATCAAGATCACCTTTCCGGCTTTCAATTGCGTTTTCCCGAAAATCAATCGACCCGAAAAGAAAAAAAAAAAAAAAAAACCGTAGGATGTGATGCCCTCACCTTCCCACGCCCTCCGAGCAGCCGCCACGACGCGCACGACGATCTCCGACTACGCCCTCACGCTCCCCAAGACCATTTTCCCCGCTCGCGCCAGCGCCGCCGACCTGACCAGATACCGCCAGCGATGCGCCGATGACCTGTACGCCTGGCAGCGGGTCCACCGGCGGCGACCCTCAGCATCCTCTTCTTCTTCTTCGCAGCACGCGCACGACGATGACTTTGTGCTCCATGACGGCCCCCCTTACGCCAACGGCGCCGTCCACGTCGGCCACGCCCTGAACAAGATCCTCAAGGATCTCATCCTGCGCGCGCAGTTGCAGCGGGGCCGACGAGTGCAGTACCGCCCCGGCTGGGACTGTCATGGGTTACCGATCGAATTGAAGGCTTTACAGCGGTGGCCTGTGGAGACTAACGAGGAGGAGAAGGCGGGGTCAATGCAGGATACGCCGGGCCAGGAGGCGGACGCGGCGAGGAATGTTTCCGCGCGGTTGACGGCCGCGGAGGTGAGGAGGCGGGCGAGAGCGTTGGCGACGGAGACGATTGAGCGGCAGAGGGAGAGTTTTCGGTCGTGGGGCGTCATGGGGGAGTGGGAGCGCCCGTATAAGACGATGGATCGGGAGTTTGAGATTCAGCAGTTGGGCGTGTTTCGGGAGATGGTGCGGAAAGGGTTGGTTTCGCGGCATCATCGGCCGGTGTACTGGAGTCCCTCGTCGCGGACGGCGTTGGCCGAGGCCGAGTTGGAGTATGATGATCGGCATGAGTGTACGGCTGCTTTTGTCAAGATGCCTTTGGTGAAGCTGCCAGAGGCCTTGCAGAGGGATGGGATGACTTTAAGTAATGTCAGTGCTCTGATCTGGACTACGACGCCTTGGACTTTGCCGGCGAATAAGGCTATTGCGGTCAAAGACGATATCGAGTACACGGTTGTGAAGCTCTCTGATGAGTACTTGATCATCGCCAAAGATCGCTTGGAGCACATCGCGTCCTTCTTACCACCTGGGAGCCCTGCAATGCAGACCGTAGTGGAGACTGTTACAGGGAAGGAACTCGAGGGCGGAGCATGTTTCAACGTTTTCCAAGGCACGAAATCACCTGTTGTATGTGGCGATTTCGTCACCGCTACTTCCGGAACCGGCCTCGTACACATTGCGCCGGGCCACGGCATGGAAGATTACCAGCTTTGCCAGAAGGCAGGCATCGGTCCCGTATTAGCCCCCGTCGACGATGAAGGCAAGCTGACCGCGGAGGCATTCCCCGGCAATTCTAGCCTGCTCGCTGGGCTCGATGCTCAGACTGGAGGCGTTCGCAAATGCCTTGAGATCCTCGGCAATCAGGTGCTAGTAAAGCATCAATTCACTCACAAGAACCCTATCGATTGGCGCACCAAGCAACCAGTGATCACCCGTGCGACCGCGCAGTGGTTCGCAGACGTCTCGGCGATCCAGGCCAAGGCTAAAGAGGCCTTGAACGACGTCAGCTTTACGCCGGAGTCTGGAAAGACTAGACTGTCCTCTTTCCTGTCTGGAAGGAGTCAATGGTGTATCTCGCGTCAGCGTGCGTGGGGTGTTCCGATCCCGGCATTATACCACAAAGAGACTGGCGAGGCTTGTGTGAGCGATGAAAGTATCGAGCACATCATGCAGGTATTCAAGCAGCGTGGCACGGACGCATGGTTCGAAGATGGCGAGGATGACCTGTGGTTGCACTCAGGCCTGGAAAAGGGGAAGTGGGTGCGTGGAAGAGACACGATGGATGTTTGGTTTGACTCCGGTACTACTTGGACAACACTCTCCGAACGTAAAGATAAGCCGCTTAGCGATGTCTATGTCGAGGGTACAGATCAGCATAGAGGATGGTTTCAGTCGAGCCTCTTGACGCATACTTCGGTTGGAGGCGAGAAAGCCGTGGCTCCATATGGCGCCCTCATCACACATGGGTTCATCCTGGACGCGGACGGCAAGAAGATGAGTAAGTCCCTCGGCAATGTGATTGCGCCAGAACAAGTTGTGGACGGGACTCTTCTGCCTCCAATCAAGGCCCGAAAGCAAAGGGGTAAGAAGAAAGACGAATCGGTGAACGATAAGCCTAAATACGACTCCATGGGCCCAGATGTCCTGCGTCTCTGGGTGGCATCCTCGGACTACACCAGCGACGTCGCTATGGCGGTCCCAGTGCTTCAAGAAGTGCAGCAGGCGCTGCAGAAGTACCGTGTCACGTTCAAATGGCTTCTAGGCTGCCTTGCCGACTGCGATCGAGTCGCATCCAAGCAACAAGCCGCCGACCTTACTTTCGCCGATCAGGCTGTCCTATACCGTCTCTCGCAGACTAGCGCCGCCATCTACGCAGCGTATGAAAGCTACGAGTTCCACAGGGGGATCAAGCTCATCAACAACTTCTTCAACAACGACCTTTCGGCTTTCTACTTTGAGATCTGCAAGGATGGGATGTACACGGGCGATGTGGCGACGAGGCAGAGGACGCAATATGTGCTTGCGACCATCCTGGATGAGACGATGAAGTGGCTGGGACCGGTGGCTCCGCACCTTGTGGAAGAGGCTTGGGAGTATTTCCCTGAGCAGTTACGGAGCGAGCGGGCATCTCCGCTGCAGCAGATCTGGGAGAAGCCGACGTCGCAAACATCAGAGAAGATGGAAGTGGCGCTTGAAGAATTTCATAGCCTTAGTGCTGCGGTCAAGCTAGCGCAGGAAGAGGCTCGTCGCGCTGGCGATCTGAAGAATGGCCTCAACTGCAAGGTCTACATCTATGGCTCCCACGTACCTCAGCGGATCAGGGACTGGGAAGCCAGCGGGCAATTGGCTGCAATGCTAGTAGTCAGCCAAGCTGAAATCGGCAGCGATGGTCCCACCACCAGCTCTGCGTGGAAATATGAGCAAGGCGTCATCCTCAATGACGGTAAAGACAACGTTGAACCACAGTACCACGTTGCTGTGCTACCACCTCAAGAAGAGAAATGCCCCCGCTGCTGGAGATCGACGGCCCCGGATACGGAGACGCCCTGTCCACGATGCCAGCACGTGCTGGAAGAGCGAGGCCTGAATGTAAATCTATAATCCTTGTAAAATCATAATAGCATACATAGCGCTGGGCGGACCAAGAGCTGCGCTTTCTGTAAAGTATTCTATAGCTTAGCCCTTCTCGGCTCCGACTCAAGATCCCGAAACTGTTTAAAATATCCGAAAGTCTCAGGATTCGCCACCGTATTGCTAGGCGTCACGTCTTTACCACTAAGGATCTGCTTAATAGCCGTCTCGACCTTCTTCCCATTGATCGTGACGGGGATGCCCGGCACCGCGAGCACAAACCTTGGCACATGTCGAGGAGACAGCGCTTGTCGAATCGCCTGCTTGATCTGATCCGATAGTGTCCCCGTCAACGTCTGTCCCTCAACCATGACGACGAAAAGGAATACCTCCTCATCCCGATCCCCTGCCCTCCGTCGTCCGACACACAGACTATTCGACACGACCCGGTTGAACGGCGCGGCCTCCACCACCGCGTAGATCTCTCCACTCCCGAACCGGATCCCGGAAGGATTCAGCACCCCGTCGCTACGCCCATGCATCACTAATCCGCCGGTCGAAGGGTTCCAACTCAACCAGTCATGTTGGGCCCAAACATCCATCTCGCCGAACCGCGCGAAGTAACTCTCCCGGTACTTGGTGTTGTCCTGATCGTCGCCCCAGAAGAAACACGGCATACTCGGGTACGGCTTCCGAATCACCATCTCGCCCGCCTCGCCCGTGGCGAGGATGGAGTGAGCCGTGCTCGGGTCCAGGATATCGACGGCCATGCCGAGGCCGAAGATCTGCATTTCGCCCGCGTAGACGGGCGCGCAGGGGTCGGCGGCGATGAGGGAGGTGGCTGTGTCGGTTCCGCCGGCCGTGTTGCAGAGGTGGACGGTGGGCGGGAAGGCGGTGTGGTAGAACCATTTGTACTGCTCGGCGGAGAGGGTGGCGCCGGTTGTGTAGAGGATGCGGAGCGAGGACAGGTCGAATTGGTTTTTGGGGACGACCTGGGACATTTCCAGCTCGAGCAGGTAGCGTGGCGAGGTGCCGAAGTAGGTCACGCGGAACTTCTCCACCATGCGGAGTAGGTGCGTGACGGAAGGGTAGAGGGGCGAGCCGTTGTAGACGATGGTTTGGGCCCCGCAGGCGAAGTAGCCGCACATGATGTAGAAGACTACCCAGGAGGTGGAGCTGTATTGGAGGATGACATCGGCGGGGGTGGTGGAGTTGTGGATGGCGGAGATCTTCTTCAGCTGGATGATGATGCCGTGGCGGTGGACGATGCATTTGGGTGCGCCGGTTGTGCCGGAGGAGTAGCAGATCATTAGTGGGTCGTTGAAGGATGTTGGGGCGAACGTGAGAGGATCATGTGGGTTGGCTTTGGCGAGGAAGTCGGTCACGGTGGAGAAGGTCTGCGGCTTCGAAGTAATCGGTATTATGTATGTGTGTGGTTTTGGCTGGAGACGGTCAAGTATCTGCTGCACTTTCTTTGTCGTCTCTACCGTCTTGCCTTTGTACACGGTATCACTGTCAGCGAAGAGGATGCTTGGGGTGACCTGCTGAAGTCTAGAGACACAGCCCTCCAGACCAAGCTCGGGACTGATCGATGTGAAAATCGCGCCTATACTTGCTGTAGCATGGAAGAGAATCATCGCCCATACTGACGTGGCCACAAGGGCAGCGACTCGATCGCCTTGCTTGATACCGCTTCGCCGGAGAGCAGATGCTGTCGACCGTACTCTCTCGCGAAAGTCGTGCCAAGTGAGCTGCTCGGCATCGTCGAGCGCCTGTCCTTCCCGTATTCCGATCAAGGCGATGCTATCCGGGTCCGGATTGGCAAACAGCGCGTTCTCTGCATAGTTCATTTGCAGGCCGGGAAAGAAGGGAGGATTGGAGCTCATTGGGACCGTGTCATCGTAGGCTTTTCTCATTCCTTGTGGCAGCTTCGGTCTCAAATCAAGGTAGTCATACAGATCCAACCAGAAATCCTGCGGATGCTGCACACTCCATCTATGTACTTCTTGGGTAGTTTGAAGAGCCACGCGGTACTTCTCATTCAGGTGGCGGCGGTATCTATCCATGGGCGTCTTGCTTATATTGGTTGGCTGCCATAGGCGCTCAGGGACCTTGGATGAAGCGGCCATAATCTGGTGTGTCGAGTGCTGCTGTGTGCATGTGGCGTCCTTCGAGAGAGATGCACATTATTTGATCTACAGCATGCGGGGCATGCACGCGCGAACTCAAAGCCGAGGATGACTACCTAGGTAGATTGAGGTGAACATCTTTTTTGAATGTTCCTGGAGTGGGGATTCGAATACGACCCTCCCAGGGGTCTATTACCTGACAGTGAAGCCAATACTCGCTCACTCGGCACTGAAGAAGCGGAATACCATGCAGAGCGCAGCCGTCCATGTGCAAGTCCACACATTGGGAAGTGACTGCAGGTACCGACGAGTGCACACCATATAACCGTGATAATGATACTACTATTCTTCTCCAATGCCCAGCTATTGCCAGACGACTGATGAAAAAGTAATCAAGATATGATAAATAGGGTTCCAAAGATTCCCAGCCGATCCGAAGACCAACTGAAGCGGTCAGTTGATAGTTTTCAACTAGCAAAAACGCAATCTCGGACGAATCCTCACTGTGAAAGAACATGTTAGCATGGCTTATGTGGTGTGTGGGTATTGCTGATGGACAACGTACCTGATATGCGTAAAGCCCTTGCACTGGGATGAGGAGAGAAGAAGAAGGTTCGTCAAGGGAGAGCGCAAAGTTCTTATACCGGGTGGGATGAGTAAGCCGCTAGCGCAGTGCAAGATCCAGAACTGATTCGCGAAGCTCCAGACTGCAATTTCAGATGACTCGCGCTGTACGTCAGCAGCCTTGTTGCCTGAGGCAAGCAAATGCGGGCTTTACCTTAGCGCGTCTCATCGCGTCTTCCGCGTCCAGCGCGCGTCCCCTCCAAGCCGATGCGACGTGATATTCATTGACTGCCTTCTCTGGTCATTTGGGAGCATCCAAGAAGCACCCCACCAGACGATATCATAACACGATGCTCGCCGCAACATCAGCCCCTCGTCTGGATCCCAAACGGCGCAATGTCCTTGGCAGTCGGAAACGGCAGTTCGCCAAGCCCGCCTTCGCAGAGCAGACATACCCTCACCGTCTGAACTTCTACAATGTCCCGCCGACTGGTGATATCTCCCTGGAAGAATTCGAGGAATGGGGCATCGCCCGTCTCAAAGTCCTGGGCGAGCTCGAAGCATGCCACTTCCGGAACCGCTCTCCCGCCGAGACTGAGGAATACATGAAGCCCGTCATTGACAAGCACCTTCGCCTGAGCAGCAACATGAGCCGGAGCAGCGACATGGAAATGGAGCGCAAGCGAGACCACTACTCCCACTGGACCCTGAGATTGGCCTTCAGTGGCACCAAAGACCTCAGAGAGCGCTTCGCACGCCTCGAGACACAACTCTTCAAGCTGAGACTGCAGCAGGATGACACGAGAGAACGCAAAGAATTCATTGAGAGTCTTCCCATGGCTTGGGAAGTTGTGGGCGAGGACGAGAAAAGAATGTACATGGATGAGCTGAAGGCGGCGACGCGATGTGGCCGCGACGACGAAGAAGCGTGGTTCAAGGTAGACTGGGAGAAGGTGCCGGAGCTGGTTGAGAGAAGACAAGTCCTGCTCAAACGCGGCTCCGCATTTGTGCATGTACGAGAGCAGATGAGCATTGTAACCAACGAATTCGCACGGAACTTGGAGACTGGCTTGGAGCTCGCTGCACGCTTCTTGCCGCGGATGGACGAGGACAACCGGCTGGCACCCATCTTGCATCACCTGAGCCAATCTTTTGTAGCACCTGACGCAGGCTACTCGGAAGCATCCAGTATCGGCGACATCAGCACACCGACAGCAGCCAGCATTGATGGACTCAGCCAGCACTTCCCACTGTGCATGCAGAACCTGCACAAGACTCTTCGCGCCAACAACCACTTGAAGCACTTTGGCCGTTTGCAATACACGCTTTTCTTGAAGGGCATCGGTCTCAGTCTGCAGGAATGTATCATATTCTGGCGAAAGAGCTTCAAGAACTTCACCGACGGTAAGTTGATTATTTTCCTCGAACCCCCTCATTGCTAGCTTTTGCCTTGCAAAGAAATAAATAGCCTGTGTCACTAACTCAATGTCCTCAGAAAAATTCAAATCCGAATACCAATACAACATCCGCCACGCCTACGGCGACGTCGGCGGCGACGCCAACCGTCGCGGACGCGGGTACACACCCTACTCGTGCCAGAAACTGCTCACTGAAGCACCACCCAGCGGAGGTCAAACCCACGGCTGCCCCTACCGAACCTACAGCCCAGACAACCTGATCGGGCTCCTGCAAAGCGTCGGCGTCAACGACCGAACCTTACTCCGTGACGTGCGCGACGATGTCAGTAACGGCAAGACCCGGTACCATATCGCCTGCAACCGGGTCTTCGAGCACGCGCACAAAGCCCAGCTGAAGAAAGTCAAGGACGAGAATCTCTGGCCCGCAAGCGAGCTGGATACGATTTTACATCCTAATACGTATTTCAAGCGGAGTTTCCTCTTGAAGAATCTGGGCAAAGTGCAGAGTGGGGATATCGGGGTGGATGGGCCGACGCAGATGAAGATGGACGACTGAAATGGAAGGAGAAAGTGATTCGGGACTGTTGATTGAGGGGCAGACGGGGTGCATAGCGTGGTGTTTGGCGTTTAAGGGTCATATGGGGGAT
The DNA here is from genome assembly GCA_022701445.1 of Hortaea sp. C3G1500-4. Lineage (NCBI taxonomy): Eukaryota > Fungi > Ascomycota > Dothideomycetes > Mycosphaerellales > Teratosphaeriaceae > Hortaea > Hortaea sp. C3G1500-4. The sequence goes on from JAJVDI010000001.1 coordinate 1,534,700, forward strand.
GGATATGATGGTTGGAGGTATTTATTGATTCTTTCTTTAGAGCAGCTTAGTCTGTACAATGTCTTGAAACGAACAGAAGTACAAGGACCCATGGATTTGCTCGCCGACCTGTGCTACCATCCGAAAAAGAATAACCTCTACTCACCAACCACAATAGCATCAATAAACGGCATCCCCTCGGTCTGAAAAACCGTCACCACATTCCCACCCCTCAACATCTCCACCTCCACACTCCGACTCCCATTCCCCGCGAACTCCACCGTGCAATTCGTCAACCAATTGACCTGCACCTCGACCTTCCCCTCCCCTCCGCCAATCACACTCACCTCCTTCCTCCCCGCCTCGCCATCCCTCGTCCGCACATCCCCTAATTCCACCCACCCCCCAGCACCAAGCCTTACCCCACCGGCTTCAAAACTCCCATTCATCCCGACCGCCTCGCCCTGGAACCCGCCGACAAAAGCCCCCACCAACCCGTCTTCGGCCTCGTATCGCGGGCCAGGCTCAGGGGCCACCCAGACTTGGATCTCGCTGATGGCGGTGGTATATTGGAGAAGATCGCTGAGCGTGAGTTGGAGGTGGTCGGTTTCGAGGGTATATGCCTCTTCTTCCTCATCATCAGGAGTCATTGTGGTCGTATTAGGGCCGCCAGCGCTCCGCGTGGGATCGGAGAAGAAGATGGTGTTTAGTGCGTTGGGGACGCAGTCCGTCCAGGGATTTCGGAAAGCGACGGTTCGGTTATCCCTACCGTCCGCGATGCGGAGGCCTTCGGGACAGGCGACGACGCCGCCGCGGTCCGAGTCGGCGAAGACGGCGAGGCTGAGACTGTGGATTTGGCGGGGACGGGCGAAGCGGAGTTCCAAGGTTGAGTAAGGGGAGTAGCTTTGGTTGTTGGTCCAGCGGTTGTCGGGCGTGGTGTCGTACCAGAGCAGGCCGTCGTTCATTTTCCAGGCCGGGTAGAGGCAATTGTCGCCGTCTGGGTTGAGACACCAGGATGTGGAGACGTTTGGGTAGCCGGCCCAGGGGACGTTGGGGTTGGCGAGGATGTTCTGCCATCGGGGCTTGGAAGCTAGGTGCTGTGCGGCGTCTGCGGTGTCGAAGGGAAGTGTGGCGTTTACGGGGCCGAGGTGAGGTTGATGGTGGAAGAGAGTGCCGTTGGAGTAGAGGCTGAGACCCGCTGAGTTGTTCCCAGCACAGTTGTAGTGAGTCCCGTTTCTATCCCAGACTAGTGTCAGCAGGCTACCATGGTAGGGGAGGTTTTCGATCATAAAGTATGACCACTCCGAGTCTCGTGGCACAAGCGGCTTCATGACAAAGTTGTCATCAAGAGAGGGGATGATGCCGAAGAAGTTGGTAAAGACGTTATCCATATAGGTGGAGTGAAGATAATCTACATCACAGTGTCAGAGCCGAATGAGCTTGAGCATGTTTCTTTGCCTTTCGCCTTGACTTACTTTCGCTATGATTCGTCGTGTCACCAGACCACATGTCGATGGTGGGATAGTGGGACTCGGCAGTGTATGGCACACCGTCTTTGTAGTTGGTGCGCGTGTACTTGCTCATCTCTTGATTGAAAAAGGCCGGCGTGATGATATTGCTCAGACCATCTCGGGCGATTCGAGCGAGCGTACCAAGATAGACAGACGTCGAAAAGGGCCAGCTTTGTCCGTTCCAAACACAGCAATTTGTCGTGTTCTTGAACGCCGTGTAATAGGGGTTATCCTGCTCTAGTGTCGTCGGACCATATTCTGTGAGCAAGTGTTCGGATGTTAAACCGGCTTCGAGACCACGAATCTTGGTCTCATTTGTTCCTACATCAAGTCTGTAAGGGAAGTATCCGATCAGTTGTCGACCTTCGCAGCGCAGATTGGACCCTTCGACCACGTCTATCCAAAAGTTTAGCTCATCACTATAGAGCATCTCTTCCATGCTGCTGTAGAGGTCGTCTGCATAATCGCTCCACGTTTCAGCCAAGGAATCATTGCCTGCTAAGCTGGCAACAGTGCTGATTGCTCTGGCATTTGCAACCATGTATGCATTTAAGCTGGGACGATACGTCTCGGGGCCGTCTCGGATCAGAGCGTAGTCATTACCACCGCCTTGTGCCGCTGTCAGCCCGAAATCGTTCCATTCTTGCATTGGACTTTCGCCGGGCCCGCCAACCAGATAGCCAGGCAATGAATACTCTTGAGCGTCTAAGAGTGGTATCCGATGGTAAAGTCCGGTAGAATTGTCGATAGTCGTGTTCCAGAGATTATACATGGCGATCATACCGCTAAGCTGAGAAGTTAAGAAGGGAATATCACCAGTTGCTTGAGCATGTTCCAAGATTGCGCGGTGCATGTAATGCGTGTAGGAGATGCCAGAGAGCTTCTCAACTCCGCCTCGAGTGTACTGCTCGATCAAGTCCTTGACATAGTTCGGATCACGTAGCCAGCGTAACTCGACGACGTGATGCGGTGCACTGTCCGGAATAGTCTGGAATTTGGACGCCCAGGACACCGGATGGATGAACTCTGTCACCATCCAGCCATGACCTTCGTGGGCCCATTCCAGGTGCCGCTTCGTTACACTGGTGCGGTAGTAATAAACGTCCTGCAGGCTTTTGTCTGGGACGTCAATGAAAGGTATGTTGTCGAGGTACCATTGATGGTCATCGAGACCGTCTAAGTAGGACTCGTGGTCAAGAAAATTTGTAGATTGCAAATGGGAATCTGGGGGAGGGTACGGTCTTGAATTTGCCGCCAATGCGACATTGACGACCGGCAGTGTTGCCGCTATCAGTTCGTGCAGTCTCATGGTATTGTGAAGGTCCCACAGCAGTCGAAGTCTCAATGAGCCCAGGGACGGGCAGGTTGCTTTATATCATGTCACCTACCTGACCTATCCTCCGGAGAAGCTTTGCCAGTATGACGAGACGGAATAACTGTCTGGCAGAATCGACCTTTTCCCAGTCGATAGTGCGTACAGTCTCCGCATGGACAGCACAATGCGTGTAGACAAGACGTTCAACCATCAGATCATCAACTCCACTCTCACCCTCCCCCTCCGGAACAGGAGGCAGTATAGACAGCAGTCACTGTGCGGGGAACACCGGAGGGAGTGTCCCAGCAGGCAAAAGCAAATGTGGTGCATTAGAGGAGTAGATCAGTATAATCTAATTAAGTCTTTGGCCCGGTATGAACAGTCAATCCCAGACCCTTGGTCGTCAGCTTCCTGATGCGATGAGTCTTGGAATGGCAGAATGGGAATGGCAACTAGAAGTGAGGTGAGGATCAGGTCCAAGGTTGGCTGACATGGTGCCTGAGGCATTTCAACCATGCACAAACGGTTTCACCCGAGCGCGACCTATGCGACTTCATCCAGACCTTCCAAACGGACGAAAGAAATCTTGACAACCATCGCAATCATCGTCATATCGGAAGTCGTCGTCGTCGTCGATTCCGCTTCTTGCACTAACATCACTAATACTATGGCCCGTCTTCTTGGATAGAAAGTGTCCAAGAAGTCTTGCTCTTATTAGTCGATGCTTTCCCCAACTCATGGAACTCAAAAGGCCAGCCGGGTCGTGAGATCGACGAGGGCTGACCGAGGTCTTTGATGCTCCTCGGTCGCTTCGCAGCCAACACGAAGCAGACGACTCGCTTCTCCATGGAGCAGTCGCATCCATGCGCTACTTACTGGTTGCCAGTGCGGAGACGAATCTTGTATGCTCTTAGCGGTGCTTGGTGTAAAGCTTCTTTCCCCAGACCTATCTCATACTTGGTTCGCGAATAGGCCTCTATCTCGCTGTGATTGAAATGTCGTGATGTATGGACTTGTACTCATCTCTTGAAGCTGAAGCCTGGGGGCTGTTCGTCCGCGTGATAAGGGTGAATTGGGATCATGATCCAAAGGGCTCCTGCCCGCATCTAAACGACTAGAAAGTCAAGACAACGCGAGAAAGCAACCAAAATGTCTGCATTACACAAACAGTGATCGACACCTGCAATTGTGCCGCACTAACACTTCATTGGTGCTTCTTGAAGAATGACGAGCGCCACTTGGAGCTACTCCTCACAACAAGAGGCGAAATCAACAGCTAAATCTCTACACCGAGGCTTGGTACATCTTTAATTAGGGACCGTTTTGTGAGCCTTTAAAGACCCTAAAAGACCTGCTGTGAGAGTCTTCAAGGAGAAGTCAGGTCAGACTGCGATTCTTTCAGCCAACCCATTCTTTTCCTTCCAGGTCATTCACCATGACTTCCTTCGCAGTACTTGCTTTGCTCGCCACGAGCGCACTGAGCGCGCCGATCCAAGACTCATCTGCGATCAAAGTGCCTCTTCCTGAGCGAAAGCTGTTCCAGCGTGCTACAGGCGATGTGAGTCAATCACACGATCATTTTGAGAACCTGAATAGTAGTTCTAATCTCCAATTATAGGTCGACGCTTCCAGCTTCATGGGCCACTTGAACTATACCATTCAGAAGTACAGTGGACAAGCACTCAAATCATACAATGGTGGTGTTGCGGACATCCTGAAACGCCAGAAGTAAGCTGTTTTGATTTCTAGCGGTAGCAGCGTGCAATACTGATGAGGATATAGTGCCGAAGAACAATTGACCGATCAGGTTCAGCAAGGCGAAGATGAACTATACTATGGTCCTGGAACAGTTGGCGGCCAGTCGGGATTTACCTTTGATTTCGATACGGGTTCGTCTGACACAGTAAGTAGATCCATTGCAAATTCCCTTGACGGAAATGAGCACATCTCTGACTTTTTGCTTCTAGTTCGTCCCTGGTCCCAACTGCGGCATGGCCCAAGGATGTTCCGGTAACGTCCATTATCAGAACACCGGGCAAGATGAGGGTAACACGACCTCTGTTACATACGGCTCTGGCATGATCACTGGTGAAAACTACTTCGACACGGTTACAGTGGCCGGCTTGACTGCGAAGCACCAAAATGTAATCTCCCTCACCCAGGCGCAAGGGTTCTCCGGATCGGCCTCAAACAGCCTAATGGGCATGGGCTTCCAGTCGATCGCCAGCAGCGGTCAGCCGCCTTACTTCAAGACGCTTATCGATGAAGGCACCGTCACCAACAAGGAATTCAGCTTCTACCTCGGCCGCGCTGCAAGCGGCACCCAAGGCAAAAGCGAGCTGACCCTAGGTGGCCGTGACAAGAGCAAGTTCACTGGCACCCCAACCAAGATCGCCGTATCCACACCAGGCTACTGGCAAATCCCCCTTGACGGCGTCAAGGTGAACAACTTCCAAGACCCTATCGACCAGTTGGCCGACAAGGGCCAAGCCGCCATCGACACCGGAACCACCATCATCCTCGCACCGCTAGCCGCAGCAGCCACCATCTTCGCACGCATCCCCGGCTCAGTCCCCATCCCCCTCGAGCTTCTCAACGGCGCGCTCGAACCGCTTCTCTTCGCCTACCCGTGCGCCGAGAACCCCAACGTCGCCATCACCTTCGGCGGGAAGGACTTCGCCATCAACTCCAAGGACTTCAACTTTGGCCGACTCACACCGGACTTTGCCGAGTTCCTGGGGAATAACACTCTCTCTGATGTGCTTAACTCGGCATCCTACTGCCTGGCTTCGATTGCAGCCTTTGACATTCGACCCCAGGAGAATCTTTACGTCGTCGGTGATGCGTTCTTGAAGAATTGGTATTCGATCTATAGCTATAATGGTGCCAACGGCAAGCCCTCTGTTAGTTTTGCGAAGGCGGTTGGTAATCAGTAAATGCTTGGGAGGGACTTATGGCTTTTAAGTACGGCTTAGTTAGCAATGATGTACGTAAGGCCCGACGTCCTTTTGGGGAGGGCGAAGATGATTCCAAATTGTCTTTGTCTGTGAGAAGACCGGGAAGGCACTTTTCATCATCGAAAGCTCTGCGCTTTTATGCCTTAACGGCCTTCTAAAAAGAATTATCGTCTACTACGTAATGATTAGACAGCGCGTGAATGAATACCTCTTGCTTAATGCGCCCGCGCTTTTGTTGCGATGTCTCTCTCTTGCGCTTCCCTCGCTTCGCATCCAGCTACTGATATGAATAATCCTTTTCAGCGACCGGTAACATTGCCAGAACACTCCAGGTTTCATACAAGTCGGGGAAGAAGCTCCCCGAAGATGACTGCGACTCGACTTGGTCTCCAAATGACTCTCAATTCCCCATAAGGCCGTCTTCAGAACTTCTGATCCGCAAGTCAGACGGAATGAAGTCCTAACAACCCGGATCTTCCGCGAAGTACACCTACCACTTTCAAGACTTCCCAGACACCGGACTCGTACTATCAGCAGTCTTCTCACCATTCTGTTCAGCAACCGGAGGAGACTCTTGACTACTTCCGCCCAGCTGCTGCTTCAACGCAGCATTCTCAGCCATGACCGCCGCCATCTGCTCCTGCATGGCCCGGATGTAGACATTAGCCGACTCGACCGTCGCGGCTTTACTGCTGTTACTCTTGACAGCGGCCTCTTTGCTCTTCTCGAGATCGGCTTCAGCCGCTGCCGCTGCTTCGGGGCTGTCGTCGTTGCTGTTGCTCTTGTCTTTGCTAGGCTTGCCGTTGCTACCTTGGGGAAGCAAGGACTGCATTTCCTTCAGAGCATCGTTGATCCGATTTCGTCGACCTTGCTCTGCCACCTTATGAGATGTTCGTTTTGATGTGAGCCCCGTAGAGAGGGAGTCGGGGTAATTCACGCCCGGCAGTTGATTGCCTTCGAGGAGGTTCTGGTAATTGGACTTTGATGCAAGGAGTAGAGCGTGCTGCGGCGAGTGCAGAGGTGCTGTAGATGTCGTTAGGAACCGTGAATGAGCAGATGGGTGGGCATGACACTTACTTCCTTCAGGTAGGAGCGGCTTTATACTGGGCGAAATCTTTGGACGGATGGCAGGCGACGCGACGCCGTTCGGACGAACACTGCTTCGCCTTCTGCTACTCACGTCGCTCCTAGAGTCCGACCGAGCCTCCTTCAGAAGGTGGCCCGGGGCGCTTCCATTCATTGGTGATCCGGCTGCTGGGCTTTCTACTGCAGAAGTATTCCGAGTCGACGATGGCGTACTAGACGGGCCAAGCTTTGGTGTTTTGCGTGCGGACATGCGAGGCGTACTCTGACCCGACGCGCTGGCGGTGTGCATCGAGGTATCAATCTGAGTAGGGGAAGGCTTTCGAGAAGTCTGATCAGCCGCGGCCGGGAGCTGGAGGTCATCGAGGCCATCAGCATCAGCATTTCCGGTACCTTCAGAGATACGTCCGCTGGCCTGCTGCTGGGTGCTTGAAGTAGAAAGTATGGACTTAGGAGTCGCAGCAGAGCCTGGGGTGTCAACTTTGCCGCTTCGCCGCTGAGGATTGATCGCTGGTGATGGATTGACACTTGAAGCAGGCCGAGGCGGCGGGCCCATCACTGACCCACTTGCAGGTTCTGGACTTGTACTGCCCTCTTCGGAGCCAGCAGTCGCCGCCATTTGGACTGCACGCTGACTAGTAGACTTGGAAGCAGATTGGGCTACCTCCCTCGTCTCAGCTTGCGATTCATCGCTAGATGTCATGACTTGGGAGAGCCTGCCTGACTTGCGCTTTTGAGGTTTCTGTATCGGACTCTGTTTGACCTTGTTGCCGGCAGTGACACCCCTCGGAGTCGCAGGCTTTCGTCTGCCTTTCCGTTGCTGCGATACTGCTGATTCTGGTAGACTCAAGGCTTCGCCCATCGCCACATCGCCGTTCAGATCGATAGGCGATGTCGCACTGGAGCTTGGCGCTGTGCTCGGGTTTGTGAAGAAACCCTGTAAATACTGCTGCGGCGCATGTGGTTGCATGTTACCACCGTTCTGAGCATGCAGAAGAGGCGATGTCAAGGGAGAGAAGTAAGCTCCTGGAGTCGCAAAGTCAGAGTTCAAAGGGTACTGTGGTGTGCAAGCCGGCGACATCATCGGCGTAAATGTCATTGCGTCGTCTTTTCGTGGTCCATATCGCTGGTCCAATATCGCACGTTGCTGTTGGTCGGCATGACCTTGTTGGTTCATGAAACGACCTACTTCGCCATGTAATTCATAGCTGTTCGGGGTCGGCGGCACCCCATGTCCGGAGGGATAACTAGGCTGCGACTGATATTGGAACTGTTGCGGAGGCTGATTAAATGCTTGTAGCATCGTCGACTGCTGTATTGAGTCGACCCCAAAATGATCGGTCCCGGACGGCTTCCCAATATGTTGCTGCCCGACATTCTGATGTGCTCCAAACTGTCCAAAATCCTGTGCCTGTGGTCCCGTCTGTATACCAGCTTGACCTACGTCGGTGAATGACGTGGTATGGTGTGAGAGTTGAGGCACATTCTGCACCTGCTGATCACCATATGGCTCGTCAAAGTTGATATCGATATCGCCAAAATCCAGGAAGTTGTCCAGAGCATCGAGATCGCCCGAGATGCCCGCCAGTGGATCCAACTGCTGCTCCTGTTGCGCCCAAGGCTGCCCTGAACTGTCCATTGCCCTTGACTTGATCTTTCCGCGACACAAGACGGCTTTCTAATTGTGCGACCTCCGCCGAGACGGTGGGTATAGGCCGGGATGCTGTCGTCCGGTCGAAGGGGCCGCAGGTGGCACGATGGCGACCTGCGTCGTCAGGATGATGACGGCCGCTCGATCCAGCATTCACTTGCACTCAATGACGAAAAGAATGTTGTCGCTTGATTGCTTCGCTGTCGGCCTCGTTGGGTAGGTATGTTCCTTGATTCCAGCGTGCCCAGGAAAAACTTACAGCTGCGGCGGGTCTAAAGCTTCACATGCAATTCACGACCCGCGCCGGGTAAGAGTGAGGTCGGAAGTTATCGATTGTCACTGGGCTCAGCAGGACCGCACGGCCTCTCTTCGCCCACTTTCACTCCACACACAGACCGAAGTGACCGAGGCCACTAACCAAGCTTAGTAGTGCGCGGAGCATGGGCGAGGTTGGAAAATGGTAAAGTACCTTCCACCATTTCAAACACCTTCCTCTATCTCACGCTGCCGAACGATGGAAATGCATATCGAAGGCGGGGCGAACGGGATACTGTACCGTGCCGCATGAGTGACCTGCCAGGTCTTGCATGGCTCGGTACTGTACTTGATCGCTGAAGGCGAAATTGCCCCAAACCCCGCCTGTTGTTGAGAGGGCCGCTAAATTGATTGGTTCCCGAATCAACGGGCGGTCCCCAAAGAGCTAAAAAGAACGGGCCGGACGCACCTTTTGATTGTGACCAAACTGCCTCTGTCATAACGTCTCTGGAAAAGCACCGGAGGCTTGAGGATTCAGGATTCGGGACCTAGCGAGAACACAGTCACAGGGCCTAGGTTGAGATACAGTAGCTTAACTCTTCGCAGCGAACCTGTGTTACCTTGGTAGGTACCGTTTAGCTCCATAGCCTATTTCACCCGGGATCACGCGTTGTCGGACGAATGGCATTCCCATCTCCTCGGCCAGTGCTCACGGGACTCTATAGAACGCCAGTCTTGCTAGCAACCTTTTCTTTTGTGCTTGCACGCTAAACCCTGCTTCACTTGCTCTTTGCGAGCATATCTCTCCCGTAAACGACTGCGTCGTAGGCAGGCAATGTGTTCCCAGCTGTGGAGTCAAAGCATATATATGTGAGAGTTCATGTTTTGGAGCCATTTATCCTTCACAAAACCAGATTTGGTTTAAAGACTTAGGCGTGCACCGCGATGGTACTCGAAGATTGAGTGACAAAAGTATACTAGCCACTGAACATGGCCTTACGAAAATGGCATTTATAGCTCGGCTACTGGTACATCGATCTCGCCTCCCTTCCCTTTCCGCTTTCCTTGCTCTCCGCCTTAACTCGCGGAAACGGACCTTGAATTTGGGTACTGTGTTTCAAAGAAATAATTAAAGTAAAGAACAAAGAGGGCTGCCAGAATGAGTAAAAAAGGACGTATAGCCTCCCCGAACCGCTTGAACGCCGTTGCTATGAACATGTGTAGACACAGGGGAGGAGAGGCTGTGGGTTGAAAGTGCTTTTGCTGATGCCAATCCTACATGACGGTGCAGCATCCGCCTTGCTGTTGTGGCGCGTATGGGTCGTCGCGCTTGTCGACCTAGTAAGAGTTCAGCATACATCTTCGGTAGATAGGCCTGCCAAGATACATACCGTGCCCCAGCGGCTTGGCACCATGAAGTCCTTGGGCTCCTTGTCTGTGAAGGCGATGAGGCTGGCCAGTAGTTAGCACTGAACTGCAATCAAACAGGCCTCAAGTCAGAGACATACTCCATAGCGGCCTCAGAGACTGGTATCCGTCTCCTAGCAAGGTCTTCTTGCAGCCTCTGGTTCAGCTCTGTAAGCCGCCTAAGCTTCAGCTCGGCCATTGACTGCTTCTTGCTCTTGCCATTGTCGTTGTTCCGAATCTCGTATGGCGCCGACATGATGGTACTTCGTGTTCGCCGTTCGGGCGAAGGGGTCAAAGTGATATGAATGCGGGGATGGGGCGCGGAGCTCGCGGACGTCAGTTTGGTCGCGTGGTGGTGATGGCGGGATTATATGCGGACCCCACGTGCGAGGTATATTATCGTGTGCGCGAGGTGATGCGCTGGCGCGAGAATGTTGGTGCTGTTTTCGGAGCGGCGGTTGATGCTGTCTTTAGATGCTGCTGCGGTGTGATGGCAAGATATGCGACCAATGCCTATCTACGGCGCGATCAGTCGCCCGCTTGACATGGCCGTAGTTTGGGTCTGTGTGACAAACCTCTGCAAGTGCCTGACGGATCAGCACATGCGACTGCCGCAACCCTCCTGACCCTGACGTCCTGGCGAGGATGGCGGCCGGGCGCGTTCAGGCTCGGTCGGTAAGGGGTGACGGGGCCACGCGGTGGGGCGGAGAGACTCGTTGTCGAAGGGCGGAACGAGCGTCTGGCGTGGTGGTGAATGGCGGGCACGAGCTTGACGTGCTGGCCACTGGCTTGGGTTTCTGCTACAATGGAGATGTGGGAGCACGGCAGCACACGGACCTGAAGCGGATCTTGAAGCGAGCCACCTGCCTCTCGAGCCTTTGAGCTTCACCCCGAGCGCCAGCCCGCACCCTTGCCAAAACAGGAAAGGAGAGGATAGGGAAGCTTGGCACCGCGGTTGACCCCGTCGTCTGTTGGTCTTCACCGACTGTTCTTATGCACGCCATTGCGCATTAGCAACTGACAGACGATACCTTGACATACCCTTATCCTTCCGCAGTACTATGTACTGAATTAGCACTGCAGAACTACCATACATGTCATGCTCTCGTTAGAGGAATCATGTTGTCATTGCACTTGTAGCACCGCGGAAACGCCCTGTCTATCATAGACAGAAATGTGCCCAGGTATGCATTGTTTTGGTACAAGTATAGTAGTTGCAATGTCCTTTAGCTTACTTTACATGCACTTCGTTTTCGTCCGCAAGCATACTGGCTCCCCTCTCTCCCAGACCCTCGCAGCCAATGTCAGATCCGCCAGAGATATTTGACATTACGCCATACTACTTCGTTGCTCTCGGGCTATGGGCAAAGCCTAGATCTCGTCCCCTTTTGCCCAAACTTACAATCATCATTCTTTATTAGAGGAAGTCCTTGCGTTCATAGACAAAAGCTACAATGCCTTTTCTTCTGAAGCTAGTAACACATTCTGAAGCCGACAATCTAGATTGCAAAAAACTACATAGTAATTCTGACGTTCAGTTGCCAAATTTGTTCCAGCTGATGTGGCTTGGAAGTTCCTGCTTCGGGCGGGTTTGGAAGGAGTCGCTGATGCCTGAGGCACATTGGCTCAGTCGGCTGCTTCCGCCTACCACCGTCCGCACTTCGTGAGATATTGTCTCCGCGAACTTTGCTGGGGCAAAAGAGGATTGCAGCATCATCGCGCATCCCACCACCGCTCTCGCGCACCCCCCAAAACGCCGTCGACTACACTACGCTACAGATTGCGAAGACGGCCTGAGCGAAACCAATACCGACCAGCCCACGGGCGTCGCCCAACATGCCTCCTCCGCCCCAGTAAGCCAAGCCGTGTCTCACCTCATGTGACCGGCGGATATGCGTACTAACACCTCTTGTCTTTAGTATCAAGCCTGAGAATGTGCTCAAGAGAGCGCAGGAACTCATTGGCGTTAACCAGCAGCAAGCCGCGCTGTCGGTCCTCCACGAACATGTCACCTCGAAGCGGACCAGAAACAGCACTATCGCCAGCCTTGAGCCGGTGATGCTGCTTTTCGTTGAACTTTGTGTGGACCTTAGGAAAGGCAAGTCGGCCAAGGACGGTCTGTACAACTACAAGAACACGAGCCAGAACACGAACGTTGCGACCATCGAGCTGGTTTTCCGGAGATTCATCGAGTTGGCGGAACAGAAGGTGAAAGAGGCTCAGTCGAAGGCCGATGAGGTGTCTGGCGCTGGCGAGACTAAGGAAGGTGAAGAGGCCGGTCTGAAGGATGTGGGCGACTTGGAGGCTATCGAGACCCCGGAGTCTATCTTGCTGTCTACCGTCTCCGGCGAGCAGTCCAAGGACAGGACGGACCGTGCCATTGTCACGCCCTGGTTGAAGTTCCTCTGGGAGACCTACAGGACCGTGCTGGACATCTTCAAGAACAACGCGCGTCTCGAAGTCATGTACCAGACCACTGCCCACCAAGCGTTCGACTTCTGCAAGCGCTACACGCGTAAGACCGAATTCCGCAGGCTTTGTGAGTTGCTCCGCAACCACCTCCAGAACGCGGCCAAGTATTCGCAGCAGGTTCACGCCATCAACTTGAGCGACCCTGAGACACTGCAGCGTCATCTTGACACCCGTTTCGAACAGCTGAATGTTGCTGTCGAGTTGGAGCTTTGGCAGGAAGCTTTCAAGTCTGTGGAGGACATCCACACCCTTTTGAGCTTGTCGAAGAGGCAGCCGAAGAACTCAATGATGGCCACCTACTTTGAGCGTCTGACTCGTATCTTCCTTGTCAGCGAGAACTACCTTTTCCACGCTGCTGCTTGGAGCCGCTACTACAACCTTCTCAGCTTGGCCTCTCGCTCAGTTGCCGCTGGCGCATCCAAGAAGGACAACCCTACCAACATCAGCGATGCGGATTTGTCAAAGGCTGCCAGCTTTGTCCTGCTGTCTGCTCTGGCCATCCCCGTCATCAGCACCACACGCTCCCGTGGTGCCCTCGTCGATGTTGACGCTGCGCGTAACTCGAAGAATGCTAGGCTTACCAACTTGCTTGGCATGAACACGCCTCCGTCACGTGCCATCTTGTTCAAGGATCTTTCGAACAAGGACATTCTGCAGCGCGCTCGCCCAGAAATTCGCAGCCTTTACAATATCTTGGAGACTGACTTCCACCCCAAGTCTATCTGCGAGAAGGTGTCGCCCGTCCTTTCACAAATTGGTGCTGACGAGGAGCTTCGCAAGTACGTGGTTCCGTTGCAGCAGGTTATCCTGACGCGTCTCTTCCAGCAGCTGTCCCAGGTGTACACCGATGTCAAGCTGGAGGACGTTCTCGCCCTGGCCAAGTTCCCCGATCCCTTCCAAGTGTCTGCTTCTACCATTGAGAAGTTCATCATGAACGGTTGCAAGAAGGGCGACCTGTCTATTCGCATTGACCACTCTACTGGCATTCTCACCTTCGACCAAGATGTGTTCTCGTCCTCGAAGGCTCTCCACCCAGGCTCAGCTGCCGGCTCTGCTGAAGCTGATGGCAGCTCTGTGCAACGTCTGCAGAGCACGCCGTCTGAGATTGTGCGCACACAGCTTTCTCGCCTGTCGAAGGCTCTTTACCTGGCTGTCCAATATGTGGACCCATCTTTCAACGAGGACAGACAGAAGCTCAAGCTCGCTGCTCTCAAGCGTGCTGAAGCTGGAGCTGAGAAGGAGCACATGGAGCTGGTCAGCCGTCGTGACACCATTCAGAAGAAGAAGGAGAGCGTCGCAAGCGCGCAAGCCGCTAGACAGCGCGAGGAGGAGCAGAAGCGCAAGTTGAAGCAGCAAGAGCTTCAGGCCGCTGAGACTGAGCGTCTCGCGCAAGAAGCCAAGGATCGTGATGAGCGTAGGATCCAAGCCGAGCGCAAGCGTGTGCAGCGCGAAGAGGCCGAGAAGCAGCTCAAGGAGCTCAAGCGCGGAGTCAAGGGTGTCGACATTTCGGGTATTGACATTGACGAGCTGGACTCTGGTCGCATCCGTATGCTCAAGCTTCAAGCTTTGGAGCGCGAGAAGAACGAGATGTCTGACAAGCTCAAGACCACTGGAAAGCGGATCGACCACTTGGAGCGTGCTTACCGTCGCGAGGAAATCAAGCACTTGGGCGAGGACTACGCTGCCCAGCGTGAGAAGGATCAGAAGTCATATGAAGCCTTTAAGAACGAGACTCTGCAGACAGCAGAGCAGAAGCACAAGGAGGATGTTGCGATCAAGCACCGCCTCAGCCGCCTCGTACCAACATACGAGTCTTTCAAGAAGACAATCACAAACCAGCGCCATGCAGACTTTGAAAAGCGCCGCCGCGCCGCCGAGCGTGAGCTCGAGCAGAAGATGGAGCAGCGCCGCCGTGATGTGCGCGAGCAGAAGGCCGCGGAGCGTCGCCGTGCACAGGAGGAGGAGCGCTTCCGTCGTGAGGAGGAAGAGAGAGCCGCTCGTGAAGCCGAGGAGGCCGAGCGCGCCGCCGAGGAGAAGAAGCAGAAGGACGCCGAGGCCAAGGCTGAGGCAGAGAGCAGAAGGCAAGAGCGTGCTGAAGCAGCCAGGAAGCAGATGGAGCGTGAGGCTGAAGCCGAGAGGAAGATGAAGGAGCGCAAGATGGGCGGTGGTGCGCCATCTGCAGCCCCCACCAGATCTTTCGAGGGCATGCGCCGTGGCCCGGCCGAAGAGGCTCCTGCTGCACCTTCTGCTGGCGGTCCACCAAGACTGGCTCTGCAAGGCCAGTCGGGCAAACCAAGCTGGCGTGAGCGTGAGGCCATGAGACAGAGCGGACAGCTCCCTGCCGAGTCCGCTGCTCCTCCTGCTGCCCCAGCCGCAGATGCGCGAGTCGCCACTGAGGAGACCGCCATGCCGAAGAGGAGCGGCTATATTCCACCTGCGCTCAGGGGCAACGCGTCTGGCGCCGGCGAGAGCATGCCGTCTGAGCCGCCAAAGGAGAGGCCCGCCGGTGACCGATGGGGACCAAGACGGCCAGCTGAGGGCGAGAGGAGCGAGAGCCCGGCAGGTGCTAGCGGTGGTGCATACAGGCCACCGGGCTCGCGTGGCGCGGCGGGCGGTGCCAGTGGTGGTGCCTACCGTCCTCCAGGCCGCCGTTAAGTGACGTATGTTAATGTGTTTACAGTGAAAGCATGGGTTTCATGGTGGGCATTATGAGGAGATGCCAGTCAGGCAGGGCGTTATAGTTCTTGGCCTTTAGTATAAATATGCAGTTCATTTACGAGCTTGTCTTCGTCCAGTCCTTTCACATGTAACCATTTATTGCTGAATATTGAATCCTGCCGGCTCTTCGAGCTCTCACTTGACTGCCGCTCGGCATGGAAAGCGACGCTAGCACTCTGATTGGCTGACCCTGCGTTCCTGCGCTCCCTGGGCGGAGACATCACATCGCGCCATGTCTCGCCGTACCTTTCGGGGATGCACTTGTCATTCACATCCAACTTACAGTACACTCTTATGCTTGGCTGAGGTTTGACTGTGTAGCAATCGAGAGTGCATCGAACGACACCTGCTACGTTGCACGCACGAGTCAGAGACTACACCGATAACGACACCCCGACGTTGCGATAAGGATCCCCGCAGCCGCTGCCACGTACTCCACCGAGGGGCTGGATGGTTGATGTCAGGATATAGCCGCAGTAACAGGGCTACGGCAAACGTCGAGAAGCGCGGCATACACCACACTGTCGAGCATCAGAGCATCAGAGCGGGTTTTCAAGGCGCTCCAACCGTAGACTGGCGGCTGCACACTCTAGCATGATCTCCACCGTAGTACGATAGCCATTCGAGCCATCACTCCACGCACATTTAACCTTCTAAGGCCGACGTTATAAGATTGGCGCGATGAGTGCAAGCCAGCACCACGACGCTCGTTCAACCCAAAGCAAAAAGTCTCCCGTCGCTCAACCGCCCTTTAACCCCGGGCATTCCGGCCCTACGACCTTTTTCCTTCGTAGTGAGAAGGATCTAGACCGAAGCGCTCAGAGGGGACGTAGGGCTTCAAGAAGCACTCCAAGCATGTCAGAAGATCCGTTCCAATCATCTGCTACAGAAAGCATGGACGGCAGCAACTTCGGAGTAGAGAGTCTTGCGGATACGATCAGTTCAGCTTTCGGCTCTGAAAGCAGTCTCTCGAGAACGAACAGCGAGAGCAGTCATGCCGGCAGTAGGGGGAACCCACAAGATAGTCCGGCGACGAATCGTAAGCGAAAAGCCGGCAATCCCGTCCACCCGAAGATTCATGCTGCCGGTCAGCGTATCATCTCCAGTGAACATCCATCTACCCAAGCTTCTTCCGCTGCCTCGCCCGTGTCTCTGCGATCTTCCGAGAGTCCTTTCGGAAGGCGTCTTAGGCGGGGCTCAGCGGCATCTTCCATCAACTTGAACAGTCAGCCGCTGACGCCGTTAAAGATGAGTCCGCAACCCGACTCTGGAATACCAGGCACGCCGCGGTCTGGATCTCCAAAGTCGTTCCGGCTGAGCGATGAGGAAGGCAGCATTGCTGATGATACAGGTAGCCAGGCGATACAATCTTCTTGCGGTGACGACGAAGATGGATCGGTGACGGATCCTAGTCGCAGCGGTGGGATGCCGCAATTGGTCATGCCGAGCATAGCCATGCCTGCAAGAAAGCCCTTCACAGACAGAGGAAAACAAATGGGAAGATTAAAAGTCATGGTCGTCGGCCACAACGGAGTGGGCAAGACGAGCTTGGTACAGAGTATAATACGATCATGCGAGGATATCGTCCACACCGACCAGCCGATCAATATCACGCCGGAGGATCGCTCGCCGATTCACGAGATCGCAGCATCGACGAAGCCCTGTCCGCGGTGGTGGAGAGATATGGAGAGTAGCAGAATATCAAACAGGAGGCGAAGCGTCGGCGAAGGCCTTCTCCAGCGCAATATTTGCTTCTTGGACACCCCCGGCCTGTCCGATGATGTCGAAGCACAGCAGGTACTGAGATGTTTCGACCAGACAATCATGAAGACGCTGCATCTGGAGAAATTGACGGACAGTGAACTTGCCGGTCTACTTAGTGGAGAGGGAGGCAGTACACTTATAGATGCTGTGCTTTGGATCTTTGATCCAGTGTCCACCGAGGACGCAGAAGCATTGCACCTCTTGTCATCTGAGCTGCAACGCTATCTCTTTGTATCTATGAGTCGGCACACGAATGTCATCCCTTTGATTGCACATGCGGATACCTTGTCAGCCGAGGAAGCAGCTGCTGCGAAAGAGAAGGTCGCAGCTTACATACGGTCTCTGGATGTCGAACTATTCTTGCTTTCAAAGATGGAAAGCCTATCCGAAAGCGAGGAGACCGCTGGGCGCGAAATACAGGAACCGCTACTCGTTTCCTCGGCACGTACGGATGATACTGAAGAGGTCGATGCGAGTGTCCTGATGGACCCCCAATATGTCCAGCCTCTTGTTCCGAGCGAGCTTGGGTATTTGGTCGAGCAACTTCTAGAGCCCAACAACATGACGCGGATGAAACATCTGGCTGCGACTAAATTTTTATCATGGCGGCATGAACACCTCAGTGGCTCCCAACAAGCCCAGAGATACACCGTGCCCCACTCGCCCGAATTCGGACACACGTTATCGTCCGTACCAAGCAGTAACAGCATGCTTGAGGACCCAAGCAAGGTGCTAGTACCATACAGCAATTCTAGCTTCTACCGCTCCACCTCGCCGTCTCCATCCGACACCTCCCTCCCCTTTGCAGGTCAAGATGTCCGGACATCAGCTTACGCCCTCGCTAAACACGACGATCAAACCCAAGGCCAGCAACCCTTCCGCGAGATCCGTCTTGCCAAATGGGCGCAGGATCTCCAACGCAGTCTGAACAATGAGCGGAAGCGCTACACCAGCATGTGGAACAACCCGCCTGCCGAATGGTCCTCGAACACGTCATCCCCCGGCTCTGATAATGAGAAGGCGCTTACGACGACCGCGTACGGCTCCCAGCGACCTGCCCGCGGCCGACTCGGCGGCGATATAGCTATCATCGACCCACGCGATCCGCTCGGGATTCTTTCGCTCGGCCAGACGTTGAGACGGAACAGTTTATTTGTCCTCGGCGTCGCAGGCGGTACAGGTCTTGTGGGAGCCGTGGCGTGGTGGATCGTTAGACACTGGGGTGAGGTGCAGGAGTGGTTCGGATTCGGACACCCGGTCGTGGTGACTGGTACTGCTGTCCCGGCCCCTGAGAAGGGTCTGTGGGATTGGTTCGTGGATGCTACGAGGGATGCGAGGGGCTTTTAATTGCTATGAATGAACTATGTGGAAGGAAGGAAGGATTGGGGTCGGTTTGGAAGGGATGGAGTTTTTTTATGGGATGTGGGAAGTATGATATCCATGAGTGTTTATGCTGTTATGTTATGTTCGCTCTCTTCTGTAGTCTGTAGCAATGGGAATCATCCTACAGCGATTACACTTACTCGTCCTGTCTTGCTGACTCCGATTGCATGATCGATGACATCTCAAAGCTCATCAATATCCTCCCGGAGATATTACAGAATTCTTCAGAGACACATTGGAATGAGCAGCGCATGCCCGATGCAAGAGTGTATCGAACACCATTTCCCCAAACTCAGGCATGACATTCAAGAGTCTCCTGGGGCTTAAGGGGATGTCCTTCGTATTGAAATGGACAACGTCCGCCATGCGACCCATCGGAGATTTTCTCCCCAGTGTGACGTGTTGCAGCGTTGGACAGCTACATACTTCCCCGCTGAGGGACAGGCGATCGAGCATCGTGTGTACAAGGGAAAAAGGGAGCTACATCTTGTGCGGTAAGCTGCTAGACGATCTATGGCCATGCAACACGCGTGACGAGCTTGCAATGACTGGATGATGAAGCTCGCGGAGCTTCTTATCTGGTCGACTTATGCATACTATTGCACCCCCCTCTCCTCTCACATCGCCAATGTGCAGTCCCATCGGCGATTTTCTTTTCAGAATCTTCACACTGGTAGGACATCTGCAGTGACACCTCTGCGTGCTGAGGGGAGGGGAGAGGGGGAGGGGAGGGGGCCGGGGTTAATAACCTGAAACGTGGGATTTCCCAGTGTTCGGAGTCCACCGCATGCATGCCCTCTCGGCCATGTGCGTACCAGAGATCTGGTCATGCCGGACTGCTCTGGACATGAGGCTTGCCATGGGTAGCGCGATTTCCGAGATGTGGATGCGGTCCAGGCGGTCAAGGGTGAGAGAGAGTAAATAGAGCCATCGTACACTGTATGTTTCGCGGAGCTGCGCCCGGTCTTAATATCCACGGGTGACATACATACCCATGCTCCCAAGTTGGATTCTTGTGCCCGCTTGCCAATGCCTGTCGGCCGGCCGCGCTGTTATGCACATTCCTCAGTAAACGGCTGCACAGCGCCTGTACACACTAGTAAGGCTCGATAGAGTACAGAAGGTGAAGACCATGTGGAAAGTGGTGGCGTGCATGGTCTGCACTGCGCTCACACGTGGCAAGGGGAGTGGAGAAGGGAATGGGGCTGGAATCTCATTCGCCCGATGTCTGGCTGCACGCAGCTCGCAAGGGATTCTGATCCTGGCAAGCACGCGGGTTAGATTTGGTGACATGGACCATGGACGCGCCATGGCTCGATCTAAAGGTGCGGACGGCTGTAGGCGAGGCGCATTTTTTCAAACATGTATCGTTTTGTTATTCTCATCTCAGGGTCCCTCGCCTTTGTCCATGATGACGGTTGATGACTTGTCTTAGACACCCGCGCCCGTTTTTCTCCTCCCGTCAAGCAAGTTGTTCGAGTGTGGAGTTGCTTTTTGCAGCACTTTTGGCTGCAGATCAGTGCCAGATCAGCAGCGATCGCAGACAGCGTTGGGTCGCACCGGAGAGCCTCGCCTTCGCAGACGCAGACGCAGCTACTATTAGACTTGCCGTAACCACCCAGATCAGCCTTCTCCGTCACTTCCTCGCTTTTTGACTTCGTCTTCTGCTTCCGGCTGTTCGGCAACCATCTCGTCTTTCTTCTGCATTTCACAACTACTGACATCGTCGCCGCCTGGAAGCACAACATCATCTCTTGCACTGCCCTGCGAACCCGCCGTACAAAGCGGTCATCTGTGAAACAGCACTAGAGCCGGTGGTGAAACCCGAGCAGACTACTGTCCGACCTTTGCAGGGGGAGAACATCTCTGGTGACTAGAGGCGCGCCGACAAACCCAAACCTTCCATCTCATCTTGCAAGTGTTTGCAAGCGACACTACTCCAGTGTATGTTGCCGACCAAGAATTATTATATCCCTCCAAGTCAATTGCGTGGCGGCCACGTGCGGACAAAGCTTATTCCCGCAAGCAGAAACGAGTCGGCATTAACGAGGTTCCACGAGGAGTAAGCCGATAAGTCACCCTATGGTACGTGCAAACTATGCCTCCTTTGTCTATTTCCCTTTCAACTGTCAACTCTCACGTACCCTTCTAACAACCTTTTACTGATATGGCCGTGGCAATCCAACAGGCATCACAGACAGACGCCCGCTTTAGCACCTACTCCGGCGCCCCTTCGCTGCACCCTTCTTTGGCGCCGACATTCGAAACCCAGACCACATCCAACCGCTCCTCAACCAATCGCGCGAGCCAACAGGCATATCTCATGCCTCAGAACGAGAAAGGTCAGTCGCCTTATGGCCAGGCCGGCCAGGAAGCGATAGCGAGCAGCAGCACGCTCTCTTCCACTACAGACCCAAAGGCGCAAGACATCAAGTCATGGTCGAGCGCCTTTGCGAGAATGCAGGATGAGCGTCTTGACAAGCAGCGGTATGAGATGAGCGGCAACAAGAGCGAAGAGGTCTCCAAGTTGGCGCTCGGGGCAAAGGTTGAAAGGGCACTGGCACGAAGAATGACCGGGCAGGATGCGCAGTTCACGAGTAAGAAAACAATAGACCAGGAGAAGGGGAGCCTGGAGGTGGAGGCGAACTAGAAGAGCGCCTTGCTCGAGCAGTATGCCTGCTGGTGGGACACGACATGGTTCATGGACTTTCTTGAAGAGGAACCATGTTAAGCAAAAAATGACTATGTCGCGCGTGGAGAAACGTGCTCATCAAGGAAAAAGGTGGAAATTCCCATCTTGTTTATGCGGAGCGGCAATCTCCTGGCGGCTACATCACGACGATTTTTCCTGTTTTTTTTTTTTTCTTCCTTCCTGGTTTAGCTCACGGACGGTACTTGCGTATGATATACCCTAGTTGACGACACATCACCCATTGCCTTTGCTGCAGACTTTCTCGCTTGTGTTGCTAATGCGGATGGCGTGAAGCCGGACCTTGATGGCAACATCAATGTAGTAGTCTTGGCATTGGTACATCCATCTACATTCTTCTCCAGCTCACCACACAGACAAAGCAGATCTCTAACTATACAGACACTATGCGATTCACTCCGGTCCTAGAAGACGAAGCAGCACTGCACGGTGACCATGACTTCTTCAGCTGCAGTGAATGTGGCCTGCAGCTCGAACATGTGCCTTCGCCACCACGTGGCACAAAGCACGTGAAACGGCGAGGCGTCACGTCACTCAAACAGTCGACAAAAGCTCAGGCGTCCAGAAAGAATGCAGAAACACCTCGCCAGGCTGCAAAGCTGCAAGACGCCGCCGAAGACTTTACTGAGCTGCCGTCTCTTAACAACGCCGCCGCCGCCGCCACTGCCGCTGACATGTCGACCTTCGTCAATCACTACGCTGTGCTTCACCTACCGGTGTTTGCTAACCATACATCAATCAGATCTGCGTATCAGGATCGGGTGAAGCGACTTGATGAGCGTTCTGCCGCTGCTGCCTTCGAACAAGGGATCACCCGGCGGCTTCCCGTCTCCCTATTCGAAGCCGATCAACAAAAAGCAATCACCACCACCCCCTACACTCCCACGCCACGCAGGGATAGCGGGCCCGGCATCGAGACCATCCTCCTAGCCGGCGACATCCACCTCCCAATCGACATGCAGATCACCAGCAGCGGCAAGCTATGCGAGATCCCAACCGCGGAAACCCCACCACAAGTACCAGACCTCTCATTACGTGCCCCGGAACCAAACCCAGCCCCTCCCATCATCAACGACTGGACCTGGTACCCCTACACCTCGGAACAGATCTGCCGCCGCAACATCCTCGACGCCGCCTTCAACATCCTCATCCACCCGATCAAAAAACGCCGCTACGACCTCCAGTACCTGCACGCCCTGCAGCGCTACCAGGTCGAACGTATCGTCAAAGACGAGCACCAGACCGAGAACCAGAAGCGGCTCGCGGTGCGCCAGCTGGGGAACTGGGTGGTGTCGCTTCAGAGGGGCCGGAGCGTCGAGGTCACGGTCGGGAGTGTGCCGTTCCCTTGGACGAGGGAGTTTGAGGAGATGGGGTCCGGGATGGATCGGAGTTTGATGCCCGTTAGTGGGATGGCGGGGGAGGTGGTGCAGGCTTGGGTTGATAGTATGGACGATTGAGAAGGGAGGAGAGGAAGGGGGGGGGGGGGGGGGGGGGGGGAAGCTTTCTCTCTCGTACAGTAACGCGAGAAAGATGGGGCAAGTTTGTGGGGTCGAAGGCTGGAGTATGTGAAGCGAGGTCGATGCAAGTCTCTCTCGAACAGTACCGTGGGAAAAGTGGGGCAAATGTGTGGGAGCAAAGGTTGAACGTGCGAAGGTCCATGTTGATTATTTTCTCAGGAAGTCATTTGAAGATCGACTTTGTCAAAAAGTTCACACAGCTGTATAATGCTATTCTAGGCTGCTTTCGCAGTGTACACAGCAGTGCATCAAACTCATGGCTAATCTTACATGCAGTGAAAAGTGCCCATTTCTTTTCTGTCCCACCCTCCCTGAGCGTCTTGTCCATGTCCTTCGACCGCACCTTGAAGCGTAGATCGTGTTGCAAAGGTTGATTGTCTCTGGTTCCACAGCATGAATGCGCGTGCAACTTGAGCATCTGGAGAAGAAGCTTCATCTTCAAGGAGCGCTTACCAGCCCTCTGCTCAACAACAATCCGTAGAGTTCTTTATCAAGGAAGCCATGCCAATCCGTAGGCTTGCTCCATCCGCCGGGCAGAGCAAAGTCGAGGATCAGCGGTGATAACTGAAAGAGACTGAGTTTGCTCTTATCGATGATTGGTATTGCTGCTGTATCATCATCCTGTGCAATCAATTAGCTCCCATTTGACAGACTAGATAGAAGCAATATTGCTTACCTCGGGAACCAGCGTTTTGAGGTAGTTGACATCATGGTCGAAGTAGTCTGCGACTTGCTCTTTGTTGTTCAAGGCCATGATGGCCCTGAAGTCCTTCATTGGCTCAAGAATGGATCTGATAGTCACATGCAAGTCAGTGTGCTCGATCGTGGAAAGTCGGACTAGCATTTCGAGCCATTGAATTGCCAGTTTTCTCGCAGAGCCCAGTTCAAATGCGGGGAAGAAGGCTTGACAGCAGTCGATGTTCTTTTCCAAAACCGCCATGGCATACCCCAGCCATCGTCCGGCGTACCCTGGCCATGATTCAGGTGTACTTAACTCAACCGCAGCGTGACACAGATAAGTGTCGACATAGACCAGTACACAAAGCACGCCCGGAACCGTCTTAGCTCCTTCCATGCGGAATAAAACATCGCTATGAGCAAACAAGATGTGTTGATAGAGCCGCAGGGCTTTAGTGAAGCATCTGTTCAAGACATGCTGATCGGCCACGGCTTTCAAACCCTGGGCAAGTTCAAACAAGCGCCACATCATCGGGAGCGAGTTCATTGCTGGTGGCGCCACGAAGAGTTTGAATGATGCCAATTCATGCTGAGGCAATATCTTGTTGATCTCCACGGACTGCCCGCCGATGATGAGATTGTGGAACGGCTCCAATAAACGCGTCTTGCTCCCCGTGGATAGTGGCTTGACAACATTGTCATGCACAGTGATGGAACTGTTATATTCGCTGTAGCCGTCCTGCACCTTTTTGATGTGTAGCCGGCCATTATCTTTAAATCCCGTTCCGTACAGGACAACGGGGACAACAGACGGGCATCCAAGGAGACCAGCCTGCAAAAACCTGAGAAGCTTGATCAGGCCGAAACGAACAACCACAAACTTGCGCTCTCGGGCTTTCACGATATTGAGCGACTTGACGCGCAGTTTATAGTCGATTCGCAGATGGTCGAAGTGAGCTGTACGACGAGCCAAGTTGCAGACGATAGGCACTTCGAACGCTTCGAGATCCTCCTCAAGATCCCAGTTTATCGTCACCTGAACAAAATCGTTGCTTCGAAGCACTTCTTTCGCTTCTTCGCCAATTTGAGTGTTGACGGCGAGAATGTTGGTATGGAACTTGTAGGAAGAAGGGAGCCGGGCGTCCCGCGTATCGCTCTCTGGATATGTGCTGTGCTCCGTGTACTCGTGATGAAGAAGGTATCCGTAGATTTTGTCACGAAGCTCGCGCGGTAGCGGAAAGTTGACGCGCTTTGGAGGCGTTGGCACAGCAGGTTGAGAGGAGTCGGACGTGTTAGCTGGCGCTTCGCCGCCGCAGAGGCGTGTCGAGTTGTCGGTCATGGTGATTGAGAGGAGAAGGAGAGATTGAGGTCAGGAGACTGTTGGTGTCTTAAGGTGAAAGGGCTGACAAGAGGAACAAATGAATCGAAAAGTATTTGATTGTCGGACGCACGGTCCCTTCACGTGTCGAGTTGTAAATCAGGCAGGTGCGACTGAGTGAGGCGTTTGTTCGAGATGAAAAAGCAGCTGAGCGGCTTTATCACCACTTTAGCGCGTTTTGCATTGCATTCACTGCCCTGTCTCAAGTGGCGAACCCCCGCGCACGCTTTCCAAATATAACGATTGCATGTTCGCTCCTCTCAGTTCTTTGCCGCCGCGATTGATCGGAATTAGGGGCTGCTGATATCACTTTTGAAAGTCTTTCGCTGCGAATCCGTTCGCTTTGCGCCTTTTCGCTGCACCCTCGCAACAGTACAAAAGTGATTAAAGCCTGTGGGATGCAACTTACGCCGCGTATTTAGCGCTATGCGAACACGTACGCTGAGTCGGACGCGATTTGGCTCGGGACTTCGCAGAGTCCACAAATCATCTCACTTCGGATTGCAGTGGGCACTGCTTGCTTTTGTTCCTTGGATTCGTGGCGGGTATCGTAAAGCAGCTTTAAAGGGCTTCGAGGACCAGGGTACTACTTTGGGGCACAGTCTCAACCACCACCTTCTACCGTGGCCACCGACTTCGCCAGCTGCACAAAGAATGGTTGCCCGTTGGCCATGGCATTTGCTAAAGTCTCAACGTCAGCTGGATACTCTCTTCAGATCGGCCGGAATCCGAGCAGGGACAAGGACGTACGCTTAGAGCCCCATGCTCCACCGCCCCCGCTACGTCCAGCACCTCCTCCCTCTGTAACCTTGTAGGTGGATGGAGCTGTCTTAACGTCTCTGCCCAAGAAAGCCTTCACTTCTGAAGCGTTAAAGCCGTTGACAGATGCAGGTGTCTCAGCTCCCTTGCTATCTTGCTGTGATGCTGGTATGGCTCCGTTACTGCCCGCATTACTTCCGCTTGCACCACCTGCACTGCTGCTTCTCTGAGCCCAAACATTCTGGACCTGCTGCGGTCTGCCGCCTTCTTGCCTGGGTGGCTGGGTAGGGTTTGTCTGCTGTGCCGGAGATGCGTTCGTCGAGCGGTTGTGTGGCGTGCGAGAAGCTGACTGGGATTGTCGGTTTCGAGCAGCAGTTTGCCATACACTTAAACCATGTCAGTCTTCACCGTCATGTTGCATTGGCTAGACGCAGACCACTTACTTTGGTTGTGGGCCCGACATTATGTTGAATATGCAGGGTAATGCAAGGTGGTAATTCTTCAGTCAATATGAATTGCTTTGATAAGGACAAGTGCAGCTTGCTACTTCCTGTTTCAGAAGCGATCAGAGCTCGAGAAAGGAAGTGAGTTTCATCAGATGGAGCTTGAGCTTTGGCCGCTTTGATAGTGCTGCTGGAGGTGCAGTCGGATCCGCCCGGGCGGTCGGGTGTTTGGTTTAGTGCCTCAGGCACTAGAAGTTGGCGACGGGAGGACATGCAAGTGCCCGTGCCGAGGTATCCGGACTTCATCTACAGTACACTTTGGAGGCTGCTAATCTTACGAGTCTCACATCATCATATCTTAGCTGCTGGCCCTGCGGCTGTCTATGGTCTTAGTCAATCAGTACCTTAATGTAGAATTGGTGACGAATACTACTGGCTCCAATCCGACAACGTTCCCCGATATTATTAGAGCGATCGTCTCAAAGGAAAGTCTCCAAACATCGCTCACACCTTGTCGTCCGGCCGCTCATAATGGCATCTTATACAATCGAAGAAGGCTTCCTCGCACTTCCCGATAAGCCTTCTGAAGTGTACACCCGGACGACTCGGCCATCCAAGTCTACACAAGCAAAAGCTCGTCTGGTCTTCGTCCACGGCTTCTCGGACCACAGCAATGCCCAGGACGACCTCTTCATCCCGCTAGCAGAGAAAGGCATTATCGTCTACTCGTTTGATCAGCGAGGATGGGGCAGAAGTGTCAAGAAAGCCGCTGACAAAGGCAAGACTGGCACGACTGATCAAGTGATGAACGACATCACTTACTTCATCAAGAATCATGTACTTGCACGCCAGGAGGAAGCGCATCTCCCCGTGTTTATCATGGGACACTCGATGGGAGGCCAGGAAACTCTCACTTACGCCACCATCGGGCCCAAAGATGTGGTCAGCCGCATCCGTGGCTTCATGGCCGAGGCGCCTTGGATTGCGCTACACCCGTCAACTCAGCCTTGGAAGCTCACTGTAGTGCTTGGTCGAATGGCCAGTAAATTGATGCCACACTACCACATGGTCAACGAGCTGGACGCGAATCTGTTATCTCGAGACCCAGATGTGAACGACGGCTATGTCAAAGACCCTCTATGTCACAACACAGGCACACTCGAGGGACTGGCGGGGATGCTCGATCGAGCTCTGGCTCTAAATGAACATAAGAATCTGGTTCTGGAGGGCGTAGGCGAAGGTGGCAAGACCCGCCTATGGCTTGGCCATGGTACTGGCGATGCTATTTGTGACTTCCTGCCTGCGAAGAGGTACTTTGAGAATTTGAAGATCGCCGACAAGCAAATGATGACCTATGAAGGCTGGTATCATAAGCTTCATGCCGAGCCTGGTCAAGACAAGATCAAATTTGCCGAGGACGTGAGTAAATGGATACTCGATCGCAGTGGGCCGCTTAGTGAAGCAGATGGTGCGGCTGCCGCTGGGCGATCAAGGCTGTAGATGAGAACTTTATTCATACTCATAGATCTGGCTTGTTTTTCCAGGAAACATGTCTACATCATATACTAGCGTTTCAATAAGTGAGCGATCATCTCCCTGTTTCCCGACCCTGTCTTTAATCGGCACAAGATCCAGCTTGCCATAATGTAGCAATCATCAACTGTCAAGACTGGAGCTATCTCTCGTGCGTCAAGTATCGAATCCAGTGTCTAAACATATCCCTTTCTGGGACAGCTCTGGAGGCTTCCCGTTGAATCCGATAGTCCTCATAATGCAACATCCTCTCAGATCATTGGAATCGACAATTTATGTGAAAGCGTGCACTACACTCCTGGACGTATGGGTTCTCCTGAGGATCGCACACCTCTTTCTTGACAGTGTGACTGTAGGTGCAGTACCCATCCGAGGGATTTTAATGGATGCCGCTGCTGTACCGTAATAACCCTAGCGTTAAGCAGCGTCCCAAATGATAAGATGGTTGATGAGAAGACAATGCATTGAGATCATCTCGGTGATTGCACACCTGACCGAGCCTGAGCCTTCCAAATCGTCGTACTGCTGTCGACATTGACGGACGAGATGTGACAACAAGTTTGAGAAGTGGACGGGCCGCATACTGCGCTTCTATGCAGCCGAAGTTCGCCGCAAATTTCATAACAAGGCCGAAAGCAGTCTCGCAATGACGGCTTTGCTTGCCCCGTCTCTCGAGAATCAATCTGAGGTCATAGATTTTCCTCTGATACGCAGTCGAAAGATCGAGTCGGCATTTTAAAGCATCTTACAGCATTACCCAAGTGAATTGCTGTCGAATTTCAAGGTTTCCAAACCGCGGGCAGGTTTCCTTTCCTTATCATGCTCTCGGACGTCGCCAAAACACTAATAAATGGAACAGTGTTTCGACCAGATCGGGTCCAGAACAACACATCGTCCGAAGAATGCCCACTACGACTGTCGCTTCCAGAAGTCCAAAAGCAGGCGGCAGCATTGCTGCCATATAAGAGTACATGGCATTGAATCTCATGTCGAAGGACGGGACCATTTTTATGAGAACCATGTTCCAAAGGTTGATGATCCACATGAAACCGCATGCGACGGCAAAGACTTGGGTGAGAGACATGCCATGAGGCTTCTGCATGAAGCGTTGGATATAAAATTCGAGGTGTTGAATGCGATTATTGCTCTCGTATTCGTCGTAATCCGCTTCCTCCACTTCTGTAGGGTTCTTGGCAATCATCACAAACGCCAGAACAACTCCAGCTAGGATGATAAAGAATAGATTTAGAACAAGGAAACCCAGAAATGACGCGAATGTCATCTCCCCTTGTCCTGGTCACTTATGTGAAGTCTAAAGAGAGTATGGGTGACAGAGTCGGTACACGGAAGGGAAGATTCGAGCTCGAAGTTCTTTCGGAAGTCCGCGGGTCGGATTCCGGCAAATGGTGGTGTACGGTGATATACCATCAAAGTCATGGTATTTTCTTATTCCTTATCGAATACGAGTCACTACGTTCAGTACATGTGGTTCATGTGAGGACCTCGACGTCTCGTCCATATGTGTGAATCCGCATACGTACTCATACTCATTCCACAAGGCTTTCCAAGCCGCCTTTTCCGAGGCACGCACAATTCACTACCTATATACTTAGGTATTCAAAGGGACATTGAGATAGCCTACAGTTTCGCACTGGTCCCTCTGCTCTGTCCGTCGCCTATCCCGTTATTGACAAAACTATCAGGCAACTCTTGCCACAGCGTTGTGGATTGCGTGATGTCGCTCTCTAGTGCCTTACTCAACTTCTCCCTATTGAGACGGCGTCAGCTTCCTCGCCATTCTCAGAAGGCTTGCAAGACAACAGCGGGAACACGTACACGACATCAGTATGCTCGGGCGCCTCCAGATGCCCCTTTAGCGCCTTGCGGTCTTTATACCGCACAATCAGTAGCAACTCCTTTGGTGCTTTGGGTCGACCGAAGATTGCGTAAGTAAGAACATCAGGTTCAGTCTCGGTAACCCAGTCAACAAATGGTCTGTAGAACCTCAAATCAGCCTTGACCTGTCCACTTCACCAGTGGCTCATCCTCCCAAAAGTGGTATAACAACATACCGCAAAACCCCAATCAGCTCGTCAAACGACTTCTTCGCAGTCATTCGCGTAACACTAACTAACGTCCCATCTTCTGTTCCATACGCGCTCGAATCCCGTGCCAGAAACCCACCAGCAGGATACCACGCTACCAGCTCCTCGGGCTTAGCATACAGATTCTCCTGCTTGACAATTTCATGGTACCGCTGGAAATACACCGGGTCGTCGACTTGCGATTGCAGCGCAGCCTTTGTTGTATAGATCTCCAATCCACAGATGATAGGAAGGCCAGTGGTCGAGTTGCCCTTTCTTGGCTGCAATGGAGTAAAATACGACCAGGCCGTGCAGTTTGCTCGAGGTGTACGGTAATATTCGCGGGCAGATGTGCGGAGGAGATCGATGCACTGTTGCTAAGTGATTAGCGGTGCGAGGTAGTGTAGTGTGGCGAGTTATGATATTCTGTTTAAATGGATGACATACACGTTCAGCCTTTTCTGAGGAAGCCGGGTGCAGCGTGCAGAACAGCGCGATGCCGTCTTGTCCCATAGTCGTTACCTTCTTTAAAGCGAGCCCAGGCAAGTAATCCAGCCTTACTGTGAATATGGTGTGCGAAGCAAGACCGGCCAACCTCCAACGGCATTAGGTCGCCTACCTGGTATTTACCTCGGACCCCGCACTTGCCTAATGTGGAAGGTGCATTTCACAATGAGTGCCGAGAAACCAAGCAATAGATGTCCTGATCTGCAGATCGATCACATACAGTAGAAGACTTTACGAGATATCTACCTAGGTAGACAGATCATCATTCATCTTAAGATGATGCCGTGTTATCCATGCCACATTTCATTAACGCATCCAAATCCACCCGCTGATAGAAGCTGATATGTCCGAAGCCCTCCCAAAATTGCGCCAGGCGATCATGGCTCACCATGATCAGCTGGGAAGGCGTGTATTGGTCTGTGGATGCCGCGAATCGGTTAGCGATTTTACTCTCGGTGGGCCCTTGTTGGGTAACTTCTAGAACATGTTTGAGCCACAACTTACCTGATATGAAACCCCGACCTGCAATGTGCCCAGCACTCCTCACCACCCTCGCGCCCTTGAACATCTCCTCATCACAGACGCGCACGAAGCCTTTGTGTCCAATTTCGGGGGCGATGAAGGTGTACTCGCAGCGGGGGATGTTAGGGTCACCCGTTAGTTTGATAGCTTCCAGCCGCCCAGAAGGTGCATCGTTGTAGTCAGTAAACTCGTCTGCCGTTGCTTCGGCAGCCCAGGAGGCAGACGGCTCAGTCTGAGCAGCGGAAGAAGAGGAAGCAGATTGAGATGGTTCTCCTCCAGTGAACCCATCTAATACTTCGTGGGGCTGCAGAAGGCCTTCGGCAAATAGGAGAGCAGCGGCTCTCTCCTCCGCAGTCGCTTCGGCCTCAGCCTGGTGAGCAAGTGCAGCAATCTGTCGGGCTGCAACATCTCTCGGGTCTTCGTTCCTCAACCTCCTTTCCGTCGGGCGCGAAGAATGATTCGCTCCTTCCCCTTCCTCCTGGCTCGGTGACTCCCTGGCGCTCACCCAACTACCCTCGCTTCCTTCGTCGCTGCCTCCACTCTCACGCCGTTGCCTCCCATTTCCCGCTGCCTCTCCAAACCATCCCCTTAACCAATCCATCCCCTCCGGCAGTGGACGAGTATCTTTCTCATCAGGCTGTGTGATGAGGAGGAATTCGCAACCATGACCGGAGTAATCACCACACCAAATGCCTTGCCATTCCTTGCCCGGCCTCGGCATGTAGCTCTCGGGAGGCAGAGTTGCGTAGGTCGTGATGTCTTCAGGCATTCGAATACTCAGACCGCCACGTTCAGTGCTCGGTAGGCCAGCTGCAAAGAAAGCCGGGGGAGAGCCTGGTGACGCAGTGGAGGGGCCGTTGTTTAAGCCAAGGGCTGCTGAGAGACCGTTTGGCGAATTGAATGGCAATAGGGTGGGTGTACTGCGACGGCCAGTGTACTCCACCCACTTTCTTAAGCGGAAATTATGCTGGCTGACTTCACTCAATCTCGAAGGACGGTGGCCGGAGGATAGGAAGCCGGACCCGGAATCGTTACGAGTCCTACCCTTCGCTGGCAACCGCAACGGTGGCCACAGTCGCGTTTGCTCAGTCATCGCCGCCTTAGGCAAGTTCCGGCAGAGCATGAAGGAGCTGTATAGCCCAGCATCTGCGAACGTATCCATCAGGACTTCCTTGTTGTATCTACTGGGTGGCGCGTAGCCGCGGTCGGAAGGATTGTTCTGGGGCTGGTCGCTCGTACGTGGGCTATCAACGTCAAGCTTCAGCACTGGCTGATGGAGGGACAAGGAGACGTGCGGGTTGAAGGAGTGGATGATCACTTCTCGGTCTTTCTCCCAGAAGTCGAGCGTGTGGTGACCGCGTTGGGCAACAACCGCATGCGCCTCGATGCTTCCCTTTGCAGAGTTGTAGCGAGCAATGAGAAGCTTGCCGCTCGGCTGGCTGTCGGCGTACCAGACACGGTAGCGCGGGAGGAACCAGTGTGGGTGGTGGGAGAGGTATAGGTCTCGGAAAGTGTGGCATGGCGCGGGACTGCTTAAAGGGTGGTGAAGATTGGAGCTGACAAGGGGCTGCCAAAGGGCATCGTCGTATGCGTGACAGAGGAGGCCGTGACATGTCTGTGCAGCGCTGCCTAGGTCGAGAGGCGAGAGATATGAGAAGATGTGTAGAAGGAGCTCGGCAGGGAGGGCTAAGAGAAGAGGCTGATTGGCTTGTTCTTGGATCTCGGTCATGGTGTCTGATGGTGAAGGTCCAGGTGGGTACCTCAGGTCTTCTTGCACAGGGTTGGAGAGGAGATGAGGACGAGGCAGGAATGATACGGCATCTACCTGCTTATCCAGCCCGCTGACCCTAGGCTTCTCCGGCTTCTTGCGCAACCTCCTCTCCCGTCACTAGCCCACGAGCCGGCTCGATGGTGAAGGCACCCGGACCAACACCAACAGCTCCCGTCGTCGAACGTCGGCGACTCTTTCAGGAAGGTGCTAAGCTGCTCAAGCGACACTGCAGCGCCAAGTCACACGGATACCGTGCGGTACAGCGCTCGCAATGGACTACAGGTCGCTTCTGGACATGGACGTGATGTGATTAGCTGCCCTCCTGCGGCGGCGACCTGCTGCTGCTGCGGCATGTTTGCTTTCATCCAAAGTCATCCGGTGAAGCTGCTGAGGTCCGAGAGTCCCAGTGGCCGATCGCGGAGGTAAGCTTAAGCTATGGGACGCTTGTAGCCTTGCATGTCGTGACGTGACGAATTGCCGAGCCGTGCATTCCACACGGAATGAGCCGCACCACCTCTCCCACTGGTCGTCTCCATCGGTGGCCTCACATCAGTGATTTCTGGTTAGACGTTCGCAGGAACATGCCTGCCGGTGAGACGCACTCGCTCTTAGATCACCGGCCCCCGACAACTCGGTCTGGACTAAGGTAGACCTAGGCGGCCCGCGACATGGCTTGTGGGAAGTTTGACTGCAAAAAGCGCCCAGCAGCAGCAAAAATGTAATGAATGAATGGATATCTCTGCCCAGCATACGAGATTGAATAACCTAAGATGGACTTATCGCAAAACGTTAGTCTTCTTGGAGACGTCGAGCCGAATCTGTTGGTGATCGGGTCCTGCTCTTCTACATATCAATTCGGCCTGGTGGTCATCAAAGTCCCCCGTATCGACAAGGAAGCCGAAATGACACAGGAGAACGCAAGAGCTACTGAAACGGAAGCCAACGTCTACAGAATTCTCGGGATACATGACCGAATCGCAAAGTACATCTATATCAGTCCAACCAATGATATGATCATGCTAGAATTCTACAGCCATGGTAACTTGAAGGACTATGTTGAAGTCCATGGCCCAACGCAGTTGATGAAATGGGCAAGGCAAATGATTGAGGGTGTTCAGTTCATCCACAGCAAAGGTGTCCGACACTCAGATATTAGACTCAGCCAATGGCTCCTGGATCCTCAGATGAATGCGCGACTCAGCGACTTCAATTCATCGGGCTATGACGAATGTCATGTCCTTGGCATGCCTAGTCAGAAAGCTCTTGGAGTGGAAGACGCAAGCCACTTCATGCCTCGAGATTGTTGCGAAGACAACTCAGTCCGCTCGGATCTGTTCGCGTTAGCATCGGCACTTTATGAGATTGAATGCGGCAGCCTCCTCTTTTCGGACGAAACCGACGAGGCCATCACTCAGCGTTTTGCGCGCGGAGAGTTTCCATCGGTGTCGGATCTCACATTAGGACGTATTATTTTATCATCATGGAAGGGTGAGTTCGACTCAGCT
Organism: Hortaea sp. C3G1500-4; assembly: GCA_022701445.1. Taxonomy (NCBI): domain Eukaryota; kingdom Fungi; phylum Ascomycota; class Dothideomycetes; order Mycosphaerellales; family Teratosphaeriaceae; genus Hortaea; species Hortaea sp. C3G1500-4. Next base: position 1,568,602 of record JAJVDI010000001.1, read on the forward strand.
ACAAAAATTGCTCGAAATGACCAGGCCACTGTGGAGCGCTAGCTACACGGACGCACAGTCGTAGCCAGAAATGCATGGAAGGATGTCCCAGATTCCATCAACGAGACGCCTGCTGCTAGTTCGAAATTATAACGCTCCCTAGGTACCTTAGCCACAAGAGAGCGCGACAGCCAGCAGTCCAATCCGTGGCCCGAATGATCTAATCAATTTCAGCGGTCATATGTGCTTTTTAATCTCCACCTAGCACAATCGGCCATAGGTTGCAGAGAACAGAGGATCCCATATAACTCTATGTTCAGGAATTTGAGTCCCTTTTTTACTAGAAAGAGACTAGTAAGAACCGGAATTCGGCAACGCTAGCGGCGCTTACTCTCTCCTGTACTTAAGCTGCGAACCGGCAGATTAGTATTATCGTGGGTGACCAGATGAGAATACCTGCTGCTGATTGTTTTTTGTTTTTTGTTTTTGTTTTTGTTTTTTTTTTTTGCTTTTTGTGCCGGAACAATTCCCAGGAGCGAAAACGCAGCGGCAAATTATCAGCCCTAAAGTCCCAGAATGCACCTGGGACAGATGGTTTTGCAGATGGCGAAGAGCTAAGTGCGCACCAAGGAATTCAGATTTCAGGACATAGATGACAGAGCCCAGCGCTAAAATTGCTCTCCCTGCCGACTGGAGTAAGAACTTCCAGAGTGTTCAATAGTAAGATTTGTCCACTATGGCGAGAAGGCACCATTTCAAGATAAGACCCTGGACCGGCAGATGGTGGGATGAAGGACAAATTTGTCGCAGACCTATCCCACCACTCAAAGCATTACTGCTAAAGGACTGCCACCAGACTGTTGCTAAACGCAGTGTCCTTCCCAGGACAGGACTACTTGCTCCATCTCTTCGGTCACGCCCCAGGACTGCGAAACGCTATGGAGAAGGTTTCTAATCGAGCTCAATTCGTAAAGCAGGTTCCGAGCCACCCATCGGTTTAATGGAATGCCGCCGCTGTTTCGAAGGAACCGGGTAGTGTCTTCTGTCTCGTCAGATCTCGCCATCTCGAACGTGCTGGCAAGATCTGCGCCAAGTTCTTGGTGATGTAAAACTATCCTCCAGTCGATAAGCGGTGGCGTGGAAATCTTGGTCAGTCCTGGTAAAGCAAAGGAGGCAAATGTGGTAGCAGCCGTGAAGAGTGCACCTGGAAGACATGTGTTGTGAATCATCCCGAGAGGTACCTCTGCTGCAAGCTTATGGATCTCGAGAGCATGTAGCAGACATGTTCGTGCTGGTCGTCCTGAAGCCCATGCTTCTGGGTTCGCTCGCTTTGGCTCCTGTCGCTGCTGACCGCCGAATATATGTTGCGGGATGCTGTAGTGGAAGCACATCTTTCGTGCGCCGTCTGCCGTATTCACAATCAAGTCCATACAAATGGCGTGCCAACGTATTAAGCCAATTGTTCTTTCTGCTGCAGTTAAGCTTGTGCTATGCAAGAGCAGATGACGAATGGTATTCAGTGCTCTATAGACATCCCGGTCGGGCTGCGTATCGCCACGACTTTTCTGGGTTTTGCTTGAAACTGTAGCCGATGCCGCTATTGCTTCTAGAAGCATGGTGATGTTGAGCAGTCCGGAGACTTGTTCAAGGTGAGTTGAGCAGGGCGGATCTGAAGTTATGCCGCGATATAGCTCTTGTATCGAACTATGATCGGGCGCATGGGTGCAATTACTTTGCCTGGTCATGACAAGTATCCATGCATCCGCGTGTTCCGCCGAGAAAGCTTCCTCTTTGGATGCCAAAGGCAATCGTTTTGTAGCTGCGCAGGTATTTACCATGTTGCCACTGAATTGTGACACCACTCCGTCGACCACGCATAGACCTAGGAGAACCCTGATCTGGGTTTCTTTTGCAACCCAACATTTCCAAGCATGGGCTTTGGCCTCTGTTGGTTCGTCGGATTGAGGGATGCGAGGTTCTTGAACCTGGCCTATGTCATACATACCGCAGTATTGAGCCCAGTGCATGCTCAAGCCATAGAAAGTTTGGCTTGTCATACGTAAAGTATGATTCTGAAGGGAGATTGATCAGCCATCATGTCTTACTAGGATCCGCTATTATATGCTTGCCTTGGAAAACGCTGCGTAGACTTGGCTTAGCAGAGCAGCGACTAACAGCTCTAGGCCGCTGAATATATCATGCTCTCTTCGTTGACCGATCATGTCATGCCATGAAGTGGCAATCGCAGTATGCGCCAGTCTCCATAAGCGTTCGCCCTAAAGGAGGTAAGCACACTCGAGACCTTACGCAGTCTTAAGATCAACGTACGGTAGCTGTTGCTTCATCCGTCCCCAGGAAAAGGGATCCAAGAGCTATGGCGTTAAGCAGTAACGGCGCTGAGCATTGCCGATAGACGAAAGTTGGCCGATGTACCACCGGAAGGATCGGGTTGAACTTAGCAAAGAAGGCATGAAGACTGTTGTCAAGAAATTTAGGGGTTAAAGTGTACAACGCTCGAGGTGAAGTCACTTGCATAATCTAGATGACATGTCAGTCGCGAAATACTAACACGCGGATGTTGGCATACAATAACCTACGGTGTTAGTTAGGAGCCCATTAGTGGTCTGCACAGCACGTTGTCCATCGTCTGTAATGGCAGCGTCCTCCAACGGAGCAGGGAGAGCCTGTGCTTGAGCCACATCGAGGAAAGGCACTCCAGGCTGCGCAGACATTGTATTGTCCCACGGGTCACCGTCATTACTTGTTAGGCTCTGGAAAAGATCTTCAGAGTCGGGCCACAGCAGAGAGGAACTACTCTCAGCGATTGAAACCTGTTGGTCCAGAGAGATTGAAGAAAGTCCATCCCACCGTTCAAAGTCAACTTGCCTGGCTTGCGGATAGTCTCCGGTGGGTTCGTAGGAAGTAGTGTCATGTCCGTCATGCTGGACATTATGTTCCTGCCACCGACCACGCAGCTCCGGCATGGACTCATTATTCTGAACTGAAGGCTCTTGGCAAGCTATTGGGACTTTGCCGTGGCCTTTGACATGACGGCTCAGCACGTCTCCACGCGAGAAGGCTCTACCACATAGTCCACATTTGAAAGGCTTTGAACCCGTGTCTGCAATTAGTCGACGTCAGCAATTGAGTGCTAACTTGTACCTCTAGGAACGTACGAGCTCTTTCGTGTCTCTGATTTCTCCATCAGTTGAAAGCTACTCTGGACAAGACGAACGTGGCACTCTACCTTGAGATGCTCCTTTTTGGTGAATTGCCTGTTACAAAAGCTGCATACGAAAGGATTTGCGGCCGATCCATGCTCAATATGCGCTGGCATCATTCGGTTGCATTTGCAGCACAGTATTCGCTGTCACCTCAATGTTCAGCCAGGCGACTTTTCCCACCTTTCCCACAGCTTGCAATGCCCCACAAGCGGAGACGCACGCAGAGGTGATATATACCACACCGCTTGCTGTTACTACCCTTCCCCGCATTACCCCATGTCGGGAAGGATCACTTAGAAGCATAGTTTATGCATGTAGCAAATAACCGGAGGGCCCACATGTGCTGTCGCATCTCGGGGGCGTAGACTACAGCTCAAAGGCAAGTGGGCAGCTTATGACGCCCATCTCCGGCATGCGCGAGTACTCCAACTCCCCTGCTACCTCAAAGCTCTTGGTATGCTTCAGAATCGAACGAACCATGATATCGAGACTCCTGTAGGCCGGTCAGAACCATGCGTGAAATGTCTTAGTACAATACTTACAGTCTTGCCAGAGGCATCCCAGCACATTGGTGCCTGCCTCGCCCGAATCCCAAATGTTTTGCTATGTTTGGCCTCCCTAGGATGAATTCGTCAGGTTCGTCGAAGACCTCAGGATCTCGGTTGGCAGCTGTATAGCACAAAGTGATAGGCTCTTTTGGTCGTACAGTCTCGCCATGGATGTTGACTTCTCTGGACGTTGTCCTCGCAAAACCTCGATATGGGCTGTACAGGCGTATGAACTCTTCCAAAGCGGCAGGAATTAGGGTCTCATCTTCTCTGAGCTTTGTTTGAAGCTCTTTATCTTTGGCCAAATGGTTACAAATAGAGCCGACCAGGATAGGCGGTGCTACTACTCCGACAACTAGCGATTGTCGAAGACAGCCACTATAATTGGTCAGCAAAGTTACCAGAAGTCAGGAAGTGTATCTTCACTTACACCAACTCTTCATCGTTGAGCGGACAGCCCTGGGTATCACGCTCTAACAACAAAGAAGAGGCCGGGTCGTCTTCGGGGTCACGAGGGTGGACTTTGCGATCCTCAAGTAAGTTTCGGGCAATTTGGTACATCTTTTGCGAGTTTACAGTGACGACTTCCTTGTCCTGCATCCTCCAGGCGTTGAGCCAGCGAGCTGCCGTCACGGCGAGCTCAGATGCAATACCCGGATCCAAGTTGAGCCATTCCGCCTCCATTCTGGCAACGAAATTGGCAGCAAATTCGGCACTGATGTCGCCATGCCCCCGTGAAAGCAATGGAGCCAGTGCAGCTTCGGCATGTTTCGAAAGGGGATCCTTCAGACGACGAAGTCGCGCCGGTTTCACCGTACGCTCGAGGGCCTTGCGGAAAGGTGTATGGGCGGGTGCGTCATAGTTCAATGGCGGTCTACGCAAGCCCCTTGGATCGCTTGGAACGACTGCTTTGACACTGGATATGAATGTCTCCGAATCCATGGCAGCTTGTTTGACGTCTTCGTAGCGGGTCAGAAGCCAGTACCCTCCATACTGGTTAGTGTGTATGATGGGACAGTGCTTCCGAAGATAGCGATATTCCTCATGTATCTTGTCCGGTTGGTCGCTAATGACTGCTGCCGACTGATCAATGTCAATAAGCTCGCTGTGAAGCGAGTCACGTCGTTGTGTCGCGCTCATACTGCTTGTTACTGCTGCTCTTTTGTTGGAGAGTTTGTTCCTTGGCAGCAATGTCTCTGAAGATGATTGAGTGACGAGATTGGCCTCTCTAGTGTTGAGACGTCTCAAAGGAAGGCGCATGTCCCACCTGATGGACGAAAGATTGCATTAAATAAGGCAGTCCTCAAATGCGACACGACTTCGCTTTGTTGAGCAAAGCTCCCGCACGCCCAAGGCATTGATTACAACCCTGCTTGTGCGTCTGTATGGTAGCAAGGATACCACAGACGTTGTGGGAATGTTGTGGGGCGTGGAGAAGTGGGAAAGTGGGAAATCGCGGAGAAAGGTGAATCCTACAAAAGACGGCAGTCTTTGGATCTGCATTACTCGCGTTAGCTTGCAGAGCGAGTTTCAAGCATGCTTGAACGGTATAAGTATGGTCAAGTCTGTCCGCCAGTAGGTAGCTGCTACTGTTTGGTTCTTCCCCAGCTTTGTTCCGTACCCCTGCGCCCGAGTAATCTTGGATATCGCTATTTAGAATGGCCCAAAACATGCATGCTCCAGAGAAAGGACTGGTACAGGTCGATCATGTCGAATCAATTCAACGAGATGCTGCACTGCACCGTCCGACCCACTATCAGCCAGAGACCGACGAAGAACGTCGGCTCGACAAGAGAGTCAACTTGAAGCTTGACTTTGTCGTTGTTCTTCTCCTAGCGGTCATGTTCATTGTAGGTCATTGCTTATGGTGGCACAATTCTGTTCAGACCAGTCTGATCGTATCGTGTAGTTCTGTGGCATCGATAAAACGAACATAGGTTTCGTCGCAACCAGTTCTTTCGTCGAAGACGCCAATCTCGAGCCTGACGACATTCCGAACTCGCTATCCCTTTTCTCCGCCACATATGTTCCGTTGCAACCCTTCATGGTTATCTTGGCTAGACGTGTCGGCGTAAGATGGTTCATCGGAGTACAAGTCACTCTCTGGGGAGGCCTGTGCATGTGTCACGCGGCGATCACGAACAGTGGCACTTTGATAGCCTTACGGCTACTCATAGGGGCTGCGGAATCAGGATTCACCCAGATCGGTATGTTTTATATGTCCACGTTGTATCCAAAGTACAACGTTGGATTCCGACTCGGCTTATTCACGGGCATGTATTCCGTGGCAGGCGCTTTCGCTGGAGTGCTTGCATATGGCCTGCTAAAGCTGGATACGGACAGCCTGCATGGATGGCAGACCCTATTCCTGGTCGAAGGCGGCATCACCGTTGCCTTGGGTCTCATCAGCTTCTTCATTTTGCCCTCGAGCCTGTCTAGCGCCTGGTTCCTGACGGCAGAAGAGCGTGTCCATGCAGTCCGAAGAATGGAACTAGACCTCGCCGGCGCTTACGAGGGCGAGCTCGATGAAAGGAGGGTCTCCACGCAGAACTTTGTTGATGTGGCAAAGGACTGGAAGAAGCTCTTGATCGTCCTTTGCAACATCACGGCGGTCTTGCCAGTGACAGCTTTTACGACGTTTCTGCCGCTAATTGTCGAAGGGATGGGATATGAGGGCATCAAGGCGAATCTGATGAGTGTACCGCCCTTCGTCGTGTAAGTGTGTGTACGAACTTGTTAGAATGCCCTCGCGCTAACAGATTTCGGCAGAGGAACTGTAGGTCTGCTGATCATGGTTTGGCTAAGCGACTACTTCAAGGAACGCTCTATACATACCGTGTGCGGCATGAGTCTCGGAATTGTGGGTTGCATCGTGATGGCAACATCCGTTGATACACAACTCCGCTACGGGTTCGCGCACGTATGCATGGCAGGTGTCTTTGCTGGTGGTCCGCTGCTTGCCGTGTGGCTGGCCGGAAACACGCCTGATAAAAACACCAGGAGTGTTATCATGGGTGTGAATGGCTGGTCGAACATCGCCGGGGTCATTGCCGGCCAGATATTCAAGAGCCGCTACGCTCCTAGATGTAAGCCGAGGGGTTTTGCGGAGTCATAATTGCCGTAAGTGCTGACGATACGCAGATGAGATTCCTTTGATAGTGACAATGTGCCTGATGGCCTTCGGTATGTGCGGGCTGATGTTTGTAAAAACCATGTACATCCGGGAGAATAAGCGCAGGGCAAGAGTGATTGAGACATGGGACGAGCAGCAATTCTCCGCAGAGGCCGCTTCACCTGAACGACGAGGTGACCAGAAGCGAACCTTAATGTACGGGACCTGATGAATTGATTGGAAGCGGCAGAGCTAGGCGTCAGTCTTGAGATGCGCCAATGAAGGCCCGCATGAAGAAGATTTCCAACAGCTCGCGACTCGCGCAAGGCGATCTTTGTGTGCAAATACTGCAGCAGATCATGGCGTTAATGAACAGCAGCAGTAGTAGCTTCGTTGACTGTTCGTGATATGACCGCGCATGTTGCCAACTTGAACTGCAGTGTCGTCGACCACCTGCGCTTAGTAAGCTCCCGTAGCCGACCACACTTACCATGTACATACTATACATAGTAGTAGCAAACCCCCATAGTACACCTGCGCAGCGCGGTTACGACTTAGATTGTGAATAGAGTTTCCGACAGACTAGAATGCCGCTGTTCCAGTAATGTGAGCGGCGGGACGGGAGAAGTCGTCGCTAAGGTGAGATAATATTACAAGTTCAATCACGCTCTCTACCGTGTACAGTCACACCAACCTCCTTCATCTCCACTCACAAGCCCCTCAACCCAACCTTTATGGTGGCGAAGGCGCGCCGTCTCCCGCCCCCGCCCTAACTCTCACACTACTCTCATCGACCTTCTGCTCGCCCATGCCGAATCCGTACCCGGACTTCTTCTTCCTGCCCTTGCGATCACCGTACTGCTCGTCGAACTTCCGGATCGCATTCAGACTCGCCATGTCCTCGCTAATACTCGCGCTGATCTCCTGCACGGCCTTGTCGAAGTGGCGCTTGGCTAAGGTCCGTTTCTCCGGGAGCTTGAAATCGGTGTTACCGTCCTTCTCGTTCCGAGTGATCAGGTCGTTCTCTTCGCGCACGCAGGCCAGCGCGGCGGAGACGCAGAGGTTCTTGAGATCGGAGCCGGAGTAGAGCGGGGTCTGCTCGGCGAGGTTGGCCAGGGAGACGCTGTCATCTAGGGCTTCGTTCTTGAGGTGGATGCCGAGGATGCTCTCCCGGTCCTTGGCTACCGGCAGGTCGACTAGGAGTCTCCTTGGAAGTCGACGGAGAACGGCGTCGTCGAGGTCGAAGGGCCGGTTGCTTGCCACCATCATGAATACACCGTGGTCATCCATTCCATCCCACTCGCGCAGGAATTGGTTGATAATCTCACGGTGCGTGTTGCGGTTACCTGCGCCACTTCTGCTGCCAAAGATAGCGTCGGCTTCGTCAATGAAGACAACGCACGGCGAGAGCTTCTTGGCCAGACTGAAGACCGCGCGGACCATCTTCTCACCTTCACCTACGTATTTCTCGTAGATCTGCGCACCGCTGATTTCAAGAACGGTGGCGCCGGACTCCTTCGCTACAGCCTTGGCCAGCAGCGTCTTGCCAGTCCCGGGTGGGCCGTAGAGCATGAGGCCAGGCAGTCGATCGCTGGCCAGAACACCGTATGAGAAAGCCTCAGGCCGCATCAATGACAGGGTGGTGAGCGTCTTCAACGCTTCAATGGTCTCAGGTGTTGCATGCACGTCGTCAAACCCGGTCCTGATGTTTTGCGCGTCGGCAACGCCAGTCAACAATTTGGTCTCATGTTGGTTGAGATTCTTCTTGACGTCCTCGATCTTCTTGCTACCCGCTCGCTTTTGCTTGTCTGCTTTTTGGTTCGGTCCTGAGCTCTCGTCCGCGTGAGCTTCCTGTCCTTCTTGGCTGCCAGGAGGCTTGTCCTTCTTGCCAAAGTTTATCATCCTTGAAGTTGTGTTCCAGTTCTGGACCGCTTCGTCTACACGCATGGTAGTATATGCCGCAAGAGCAACATGAACTGGCCTGATGTCCTCAGACTGCGCATATGATCTGCTTAGGCCAATGGCTGTAAGGACAACACGCTGAACTTCATCAAGTGTCAACACTCTCTCGGAGAGGAATCGCGAACCTTGGAGGGCCATCTGCTCTCGAGCCTCGTGAGACAGCAAATCGGTTTCCGTGCTTGGTCGCAGACGCCGAAGCATACTGGACACGTGCCTGAGGTTGATCTCCAAAATCCGGCGATACCCGGGATTCTTGAGTGTCTCGGCAGACGCTGCGGGCTTAACTGTAGGTACTTCCGATGTGACAATGGGTGCAGCCTCTTTCCTCGGCGGCGGTACTGTTATAGTGCGGAAAGGGAAGTCTTCAGGCTCTCTGAAGCCGCTCATGAAGATATTATTCTGGCCTTGCGCAGTGGTGCCTACAATGAACACGCTTTCACCGCTTCGCCGTTTCTTTTGCACAATGCGAACCAATTTGCGGACGATGGCATCGCCTAGCTGTGAGCGCGAAAGGTCTTTGAGGTCACGAAGGTGGATAATTGTCTTTTGGCCCTGAGTGCCGTTCAGAGACCCGCTCTCGAGGGAGCCAGCTTTTTGCGTTTCAAGTTTGAGTGGCACGGCGCCACCCTCGACGCTCTTGCTCATATAATTGACGAGCGTCTCTGCAGCTTGGGCAATCCTGCTCTGGGCATCAAAGGTACTCGGTAGCTGACGGAAGTTTTTGTGGCCTTCAGGGCCTGATAGTTGCTCCCGCTTCTGTGTGCTTGCTTCCAACAACCCTTCGAGCAGTACAGTGAGGCGTGCCTCATCATACTGAACGATTTCGGACGAAGACGACGGCTTTGGACTGGACCGCATCATTGGGAGTGGGCTTGGTGCCGAGCCTGCGTTTACGAACTGAGGTCGGCCAATGGTAATGCCAGCGATGCCGATGCCTTGCAACGCTTTGCTCAGCTCGTGTCGTCGGTCATGCAGGGCCTTTCGCAAGTCTTCCATGTTGCCAAATCCACCCGATGGACGGTCTTCTGACTCCTCGTCTTCTTCGTCATAGTCGTCTTCCTCCATATCCATCTCATCTTCTTCGCTAGGATTGCCGAAAGGCTTCACACTCCGCCCAGAAGAAGCCTCATATCCATCGAAGACATCGTAACCTAGTGTTGAGAATGAGCCAGGCGTATCTGATCCGTTACCGACGTACTCGGCAGTGAGATCCTCAATGTCATTGGCGTCAATGCGGATGAGGTCGGCGTGTACAACCTGTGCTAGAGCTCGAACGTATTCATCCATATGGTCATGTGAGTCTGAGTCAGGACAGTGTAAGGATAGATCTACGCGGTTCGAGGCAAAAGAGGAAGATTGCTGGCCTTCAGTAGCCATTGATAGTCCGGCACGTATGCTTGCTTCCGCTTCCAAGAAGACGTAGGTCTGCGGATTCGTGAGATCGAAAGTAGGCCCAGCAGACTGTGGACTCTGGAAGGCTGTCCATTCTCCTTCTTTTACCACAGCCTCTGCAGGTTGCGGCTTCTCCGTGAACACTTTCTGATTGAAGAAGTTGGAGAATGTGCTTTGCTTAGGTGGCGATTTTGAGCCTTTCGCCTGCTCCCAGTCTGGAGGCTGTTCATTGCCCTCTCCTTTCGCTTTCCGGTTCTCGGCTTCAGTCTTCAGCACCTGTTCCTGTTGCTTACGAGGCAGGGACACTAGCAGCTCGCCTAGCGCTTGCATGTCTACCTCATGCGGACCTTTTGATCGCTGATGCACGAGCTCGTTGACAACCCAGAAGGCGTGCGCCTCTTTTGGTAGCGTGCCGAAGAAGGTGCGGTCTATTCCAAGCGCAGTAATGTCCACCTTTTGATCATCGATGTCCACGACATGCGGATCTCTGGCGTGGTGGTTTGCTTGCCTTAAATCAGTCGGCTGGTAGTATGGGACGGTAAATAGCGTATGCCCGGTCTCGGTATCGACGCATCGGATCATCTGGGCGTGCTCACGGTCCAGCAAAGCCTCTGGCTGCACGTCTCGCACCAATGTGACGTTATGTTTCATGAACCATTGCGGTATTGGTGGCGGTCTAGGGACTTCGTTGTTCCTCCCATTGCGCATGCTTCTTCTCATCCGCGTCTTGCGCCCCTCTCCATTCCCATTGCCATTGCTCTTGGCCTCAGCATTCTCTGCGTCCTTGGTGTGTTCGGGTGGCGCCGTCGACTGTTCCTCGGCCTTACGCTGCTCGATCCAGGCATTGTGTTCGTGGTTATTGTCTCCGGGCGGCTTAGCGTCAGAGGCTCTCTGGACGCTGCGATGGAACGATCTTTGGTGTTGAGCCGACGCCGACGCGATTCGGGGTAAAGAAGGCTGTCTGATGCGACTGCAACTCGGCGCTCGGGTCTGAGAGGCCAAGCGAGCGCTTTGGCGCGCGATGGGGCGCATTCAGAGATGTTGTATATGCTCGGCACGGAAATTTGATCACTGATTCTGCACGATGTTTCGGTTGCGGTGAACAAAAGTTGGACTTGAGCTTCATTCATCTCGTGCTTGCGCTGACGGAGATGCTCACTAATCTCCGAACGGACTTCAGACCCCAATTCAACTTGCAGGTGAACTTGAATTCTGCAGCAGCAACATCACTCGACAAACTCCACCGTGGAGGTAACACATTCGATCATGTCGCATACGGAGCTGTTTCGTCTGGGAGACAACATGGAGCACGAATGAATTTGGTGGCGCCAGTGAGCGATCTAGAGAGAAACACATTGGACCGGATTGCTACGTGAAGTCCCAGATGCCGCACAAGGTACACTACAGTGTGCCCACCTATCACTACCCTGTCACCATCCCGAACTCTACACCTTCACATTTCTTCTCAGCGCAAGGAGAAGCTTTTTTTTTTTTTTTCTCTTTTTTCCCCTCCGCGTCTCTTATAACTTCTCTTCCTAGTTCCTTGTATTCATCGTGGGAGATGATCCCAAGGCATCGCACCACGTCTTGCTATCGCCGGAACCCTGGTGGCGACTACACAAGACCCTCCTCTGCTGTAAATGATGTGGTTCACGTCTACTGGGTTCCACACCCGGCACGTCACCATACACAGCTTTCCAGGAGTACCCGCTTTGAATAATATGCATTGAGAGCTGGAAGACTGGGGCTGCTAAGGACTCCCTTGTCTATCTCCGCGGTTGCCACCAAATCTTCCAGGTCCGCCGCCTAACTACATGGCTGACGAGCTGGATGGCTCAAGGCCCATGTCCCCATCGGCCGGGACATGGGCCTTGAGTCTCTGGCACGTGAATTGTGTCGGACGGGGGCGATGGCGACCAGACAGACCTGGGAGCTTTGGGACGAGAGGCACAGCTCCTTGCTAAGAGTTTCACATCCCGCGAGCTCACCAAATCTGACAAGTCTCTGTTTCCATGCGATTCATATTGCCCTGCCAGGCTTCACTATGTTAATCATCTTGCAGTCTCTGATGGCGGCAGCCCAGAAAAGCAGTGATTAGTAGACTTGATGGGCATTCAAGATTGGTTACTATGGTGAGACTGTCCTCGCAGTGACTGGGAAACAAATTTGACGACAGATAAATACTCATACACCACGAAACATTGCAAGACATAGCTATTGAATTCTGCGCTGGTTTATCAGAGAGCTTTCGCGATTGACATCAACCCACTGTACGGTAAGAAGATGTCTGGGCCACAGTTTCAGGGGCAGCCATCACAGGGCATTCCACGTGGCTCAATACCTCAGAACGCTCCACGGGGCTTTCAACCGCCGCCGGAATCGCCTTCTACCTCTGATGGATCGCAGTCTTTGGACGAGTCTCGATTTATGACACAGCCACCTTCGCAGCAGCAAATTCCACAATATCAAAATGACCCCTATCAAGCTCGCTCAACGGGTCACGCTCCTTTCCATGGTCAGCCGTCACAGCCATACACCTCCAGTTCTTTGCCACAGATCTCTCAGCAGCAAATGCAAGGTGCGGGCTCGCCACTACCTCAGCATCAAGGCCATCCTGGCAAGGACTTTGTTCAAACTCCGCGGCAACAAATGCAGCCACCCATTTATCAGGCAAGGCCGCCTCCGGAATCGACCAGCGCCACATCGGAAGAAGACAGCGACAACGACTCTAGCGAGTCGGATGACGATGAAGATGGAGAAGGCGAAGAACATAACGAAGATAGTTTCCCGACTATAGGAAATCATCCTGGCTGGCCCCAGCAGGTGCAGGCCCCATTTATATCGCCTCAACAACCCAGAGCAGCATCGCTAGTGTCCAGCCTCTCAGGCGCTTCGACATCTACCGCGAGACAAACTCAGCCAGTAGGACAGACTCACCCAAAGGTATCCCCCTCGATCACCAGCACTTTGTCTGGAGCTACTGGCTCAACAAGACGTACTGCAGACCGGTCGGTGAGACAAGAGAAAGCACCGTCAACAGCCTCGTCAACTGTGTCAACCACACTCTCCGGTGCTACTTCGAAGCCACTTCGAGCTAGCCAGCATGCGAAAGAGCACCAGCGGCAGTACACGCCTACGATTGGAGAAGGGCAAGTTCTAGGAGAAGATGAGCGAAGTATCCCGCAACAAGAGCACTCTCTCAACAATGCACCCGCCAGACCTGCGAGCTTGGCTTCCACATCGCATCGTGGAACAGAACGCAGCTTGAGAGAGCATTCCCTCGCACCAAACAGCCCTAATACCCACGGCAACCGTGGTGTCCATCAGCCCCAACACCCTGCAAGCCTCAGAGAGCCGATGCCGCCACGCAGTACCAGAGGATCTCAGACGTCCGGTCGAGCAAGTCAGAGGCTGAAGAATCAGCCCCATGCCGGGGCAGCTCCTCCCTTGCCCTACCCACAAGAAGCGGATAGAGGCGAAGCAGACGCCTACTACGACCCCAACCAAACCTTCAGCAGCCGTCACTCCGCCCCCAGTACACGAAACTCCTTCCGACCAAACGGCAACATCTCCTATCAAACCCACCCGGGCCCTTCAAACCCGCAAATTACCCCATCACCATCACCACCACCACCTCTATTTCCTCCCCATGGAAACCACCCTCTGCCCCCTCCCCACCAACGTCTCCCCTCACAACCTACCAACGTCTCCCCTCACAACCTACCAACCCACCCAACCCCACCACCAGCCCCGACCCCTTCGCCCACACCCTCCCACCAGGCTGGAAAGCAACCCTCAAAGGCTTCGCCCGTCTCTACTTCACCCGAGACCTCTTCCACCACCGCGACGACTCCTGCTCGCCATCCACCACTTCTTCCACAACAGCAAAGACAACCGCAGCAGCGGCGAAGACGACGATGCGAGCAGAGAAATACGAGCTCTTCCTCCGCGGCCAGCGCTTCTTCCAGCATCCTATCATACGGGTATGTGGGAATTTCCGGCGGAGGCATTACGCTGTGATCGCGGAGCGGGTGGAGGAGGTACGGAGAGCTGTTCTACAGGAGCAGGCAGGGTCTGACGCGGATGCTGATGGGGGGACTAGGGGACGAGCTTGGGTAGAAAGTAGGAGGAGGAGTTTAAGGGAGGACGATGGTGGGGAGGGAGGTGGTTCGTCACGGCAGCAGCTTGCGAGGAGGGTGAGGGAAGGAGGAGGAGGAGGAGGGTTTAGGCATACGGGGGGAGAGGAGGAGTGTCGGTGTAAGGTGGAGAAAAGGGAGTGTTCGCGGCCGGATCACCCCGGGTTCCCGCACATTTGTCCCAAACATCATAGGCGCAGAAAGTGAGGGTGATGGTGTTTGGGGATGGGTGAGGTGAAAAAGGCAGGTATTTGTGCAGGGAGAGCTGGTTCAGTAGGTATTTGATTTTGATAAGGAACGAGAGTTTATGCGACTCGGAACATTTTTCTTGCCGCTTGGGTTCGCTGTGTCAGATCGCCGGGGCGTAGGCGGCTTGAGTCTTAATGGGGAACACAGAAGTACTGGCTATTCGTTCCGAGCATGCAATGCGCCTCGGCCATCGTCAGTGCGTAGAAAGATAAATTCACGCCCACTATAAGGCGGCACGAGAGCGAATCCAGATGACCTCAAGAAACCTCGTAAATCGACAAGGGCGTAAGCAAAAGAAAACCTTGGAAATGCAAAAGAAAAGTTGCTGAGCAGCAATCGACCCCTTTCTCTACATTGTACATGCATACGCCCAGCGTCCCATCGCTCCCATTCAGTACATCTCCTCGCTGCCAACTCTCTGTAACCACATATCTCCAAGTCTATTGGTCGAGCCGGGCAGGGAAAGTGCCGTTCTCCCGCTGGTCGTCCCAGCGCTCACACCAGGAACTCGGGCACAGGGAACGGTAGGCGAGGAAGAACTGTGGAGTTAGAGTGGAGCGTGTTAGCCAATGCCTTGGTTGTCGTGCTTGCTTTCGCGTAGGTGGGACTGGCTGGGCAGAGTGAATTGGGAAGCATGTGGGTGATATCGTTAGAGACGTACCTGGCGGCATGGCTTGAAGTCCTCACCCTTGGCGAGGATACACTTGTGGTAGTCGACGTAGTTCTGCCAGCAGTGCTTGGTCTGGTTCTGGTTCGGAAAGCGGGCGTCGAAGCCTGAGGGATCCTCGGTGTCAGTATTCCGTCCTGCTGTGACCGCGACCTGGCTCTTCTTCCTGCGACAGCTACGGCTGCTGCGACTTCGATATCGCGATGGCTATTCTCGGGGCACTCGTGGGTGTGTTCGGGGTATCACATACCGGCTGTTCACACACAACATGTCAGTCTGCTACCCTCTCTCAATCGCATTCTCCACTCTTCCACTGGGTGGCGCTGCTTACCAGTCACGAACTTGAAGGGCATGGTGACGCGCTCCTCATCGTCAGACATTTTGGCGGTATTTGTGTAGAATTGGTTCGGTAGGGTGGCGAGTGGGTGCTTCGTCGCAGTAGTCGGTCGTCTTTCGCTATCGGAGTCCAGCGAGCAGCAGCAGATGGTGAAGTCGTCGACGAACATGGTAGGGGAACAGCCGCATGGCCCGTGCAGGCATGCCGCTGATTGGATGGTGGTGAGCTGGGCTGTCGGGTTCGGAGCTCTGCGCTGCTGCGGGCCGGCAGCGACGATGGCAGCAGCCGGAGCAAGCAGCACCACCACCACCACCACCACCACCAGCAGCGAGAGGTCATTGCAGCGATTGAACCAGCACGCACCCCTCTCCACTCCGACACGAACGAGCTCAACATGCAGTCCACCCGATTCCTCGCCGCCAACATGCTGCGCGCGCAGCCATCGCGCATGACACCCATGCTCCGCAGCCAGCAAGCCACGAGGGGGTTCAGAACGGTGGGCAGACAGATGAGGCCCATGCCGGTACGTGAGACAAGATTATATCCGCTGAGCATCCTCAGCCCTGCCTTGTGAATTTGGTACTGATAGAGTCTATGTACAGAAAGAGGACCAGTCCGGTATGTTCCGCCTCATGCCTTCCCCATTCCAATCTGCACCTGCCCCAATGGGTGCCCCAAAAGCAGCTCACCCCCAGCTGCACCTGCCTACCCAAGCAGAAGAGCTCTCGCGCAGGACACAGTACTGACCGCCCCTCTTAATTGCTATAGCCCACACCATCTCCCAACGTCTGCGCCAGCTGAAGCGCATCCCGCCGGAGCTGATCCCGCTGGGCGTCGTCCTGGCCGCCGCCGTCTTCGCCGCTGGCTACAGCATCGTCCGCAAGCTCTTCACCGACTCCACCCTGCGACTGTACAGGCAGGGTCCGGACGCGAACAAGCACTAGAGGATGATCATGTGATGTCGTGGGAGGGAAAAGAAGGAGAGAGGAAGAAGGGAAGGGAGGGAGGGAGTGTGACTGTACCTATGAAAAGGAGCAACTTTTGTGCAAATTAGCAATGGGACTGCGGTTTCTTTTGGAAGCATCTGATGAAGATCTTTCCTCCATCCTGCTGGTCAATGAAGGTCACGTGTGTTGCCGGGCTGACAATTCCAACACCTGCCTGCTAGCAGTGAAGCGACGGCCAACGTAGCTGCGAATATTGCACACTTCTCACGAGACTCAGGTAAGCGGATACTACGGAATACGCGAGAGCTCACTTAGACCGGGTATTCAGATACTATGCTATATGCTTTCCGCATCGAGTCTTCACGTCATGAGGCAGTAATTGCCTTGTGAAGCGCAAGATGAAGAATTGCGTCTCCCATGGAAGTGCCAAGATTGGCTGCTCAAGCGACCATTCTCTGCTGCTCTCGCCTCCGTGTGCGATCACATGCTAGCAAACCTGCTATCTACTGCGACACGTGATTCTGCGCATGAATCAGTCCGAGTCAGTACGACCTCATGTGAACTTCACGCCGCGTTTGTCGGAACTATAAGTACTGCCCTCTCTTCGCCATTCCCTTACCTCTTCACCCGTAAGACAACTCAGTTGCCACAGCATTACCTCCATACCATCCTCCTCCAATCTAGTAACCGCCCTCCCCTACACCAACTCCCCTGCTACCATGCCTCCCAAAGAGAAGAAAGAAAACAGCTCCGGCTTCACCGCCCGCGACCTGGACCTCCTCGCCGCCGCCATCCAGTCGACCAAAGCCCCTGTCGAGGTAACGATTGGCTCCCACTGACATTTCCCCACCCCCCTCCCTCCATGTGCGCCCCCTTCATTGACCAAAGCAAATCTTCTTAGATCGACTACAAAGTCTTCGCCGAGAAGGCCGGCTTAGGCGGCGCGCCGTCCGCCAAGGCTTCCTGGCATGGGCTGAAGAAGAAGATGGAGAGGTTGAATGGTGGTGGTGGTGGGGTTGCCGGTGAGTCTTTGCGGCTGGATTCTTTGGACGTCAAATTGAAAGGCTAATTAAGGAGTTTTAGTGGCTTCGCCAGGTGGTACGCCGAATGAGAAGGCGGAGAAGGGGTCGAAGAAGCGCAAGGTTGAGGATGTTCAGGAGGGTGAGGATGGCGGTGAGGGCGATGCGAAGGAGGACACTTCGACGATGGGGAAGGCTGCTAAGAAGGGTCGGAAGGCTCCGGCTACGAAGGCTAAGGGGAAGAAGGCTGCGGTTGTCAAGGCTGAAGCGGAGGAGGACGAGCACGTCGATGGGACCCCGATGGCTGAGAGCAAGGATCAAGGCAGTGCTGAGGCGGACGGGGAGGAGAAGTCGGAGGGCAATGCAACGGAAGAGGTGGGGGAGAACATCAAGGTTGAGAATTAGAGACTTCTTCCAGCGAGGAGGTCCTACGGCTGAGAAGGCGAGGGAGGCGAGCATCACGCCAAGATTCTCAAACGCCAGCATCGCGTTGGAAGAACGGCCGTTATCATCATTCAGGAATCATATCTCATCCATCCATAGTAGAAATTAAGACACCAAAAAAAAAACCAAAAAAAAAAAAAAGGAGAAGAAGAAGAAAAGCCGAGGAGAAAGCATCACAGTCCCGCCTCATGCAGCCTCAGCCTCACCTCGACAGGAGCCAACGTAAGCCCGATCGTCTTCTTCACCCGCCCCTGCTTCGCCTTCGCCGTCACCGACTGCGGATCGAGTTCCACCCGATCATACCTCTGCACGAACCTGACAAGCCAATACCCGGTCTCGGTCAACGCATACTGCTGACCCAGACAGATCCTCGGTCCGGCCGAAAAAAAAGGCGTAAAGGCGAACCCCGCCGTCCCCTAACCATCCGACTACTGCGCCGGGGATCCTCCTGCTCCCAGCGCTCCGGGCGGAACTCCAGCGCGTCATCGTCGCCCCAGAGGTCTTGCCGCCGCTGCATGGCGTAGATGTTCCAGAGCACCTGCTGGCCTTTCCTGACGGCGACGGGTTGGGTTCCATCCCGTCCGCCGCCCACGGGCAACACGGTATCGCGGACCGCGACGCGAGAGTTGAGCGGGACGGGCTGGTAGAGCCGGAGGGTCTCGTGCAGGACGTGTTGGACGTAGCGGCAGGATTTGAGGGAGGTGAAGTCGAGGAGGGGGGACGCTGCTGCTGCCGCCGCCTCTTGCTGATGTGATGGGGGGAAGGTCTCCATGACGACACTGCGGAGTTTTTGGTAGATGGGCGGATGTTGGCCGAGGAGGAGGAGGGTCCAGAGGATCAGGCTGCTGGTTGTGTCGCGGCTGGCGAAGAGGACGCCGAGGGTCTGGTCCCGGAGTTCGGTTTCGTCCTTGGTGTGTTTCATGAGGGAGGAGAGGAGATCGAATTTTCTTTTCTGCTGTGGCTTGGAGGGGATTCCTTCCTCTTTCTCGTGCTGCTGCTGCTGCTGCTGCAATCTTTGGTTGACGATGCGGTTTGGCAGGCTTTTGAAGAGTGCTATGGCTTTCTTGAAGTGCTTTGTGTTACTTAGGAAATAGAGCTGTTGCAGCCGGATTCGGGTGACCATATAATAGCTACTCTCATCGAATGCCTCGGCGAACTCATTACTGCCTGCTAACCTGCCCGTATCGGGATCTTGGTCATCGTCAGACGCACCAGTCTTGGAAGTCATCAACGCGCGCTGGGACTCAACACTCTCGCCGAATAAGAACGATGTAGCGGTATCGAGAACGAAGCGTAGGAGCATGGGCTTAACGTCTTGAAGTTCCGTCCATCCATCCTCATCCACAGGCCCGAAAGCCTCAAACAGCGTACGAGTGGCTTTCTCGGTCGCTTCGAGATCATTTACCAACTCCCTTGCGAACTGCGGCCGAAGTAGAGCCCGGGAATGCTGCCAGAACGCCCCATCCGACGTGAAGATATTGTGTCCCTGACAGGGTCTCAGAGCACGGTGCCGTCGCTCACCGATGATCCAATCATCGAATTTAGTCGCCAGGATAGCTTTGACATTCGCAGGCTCAATCGTCTCGATATTCTGCGCGCCTCCTAACCCGGTCCGTTGGAGGGTTGGGTGTTCGTAGAGCGGCCATGCGAAATAGTCGTCTAGCGGGTCCATGCCCCGCTTGCGAGCCGTGAGGACCTTGTACATGCGGTCGATACCCCAGGGCCATTTCTGGTCTTGGGCTTGGTAGACGGGTTCGCAGCCGTGGGAAGTGGCGAAGTTCCGGAAACGTCGCTCGGCCTGGAGGGAGGAGATGAGTCGCCAGGCTATGTAGACGCCTGCAGCTACCCAGAGGATAGGCAATGATAGTAGTGTCATGTCTTCAGCTAAGGTGTCTTTGGAGATAGTAACGTGGGTCGAGAATCGATTCTGTTTGCTTGAGAACAATAGGGCGAATGCAATGTCGACGAATAGAGTCAGCTGACGGGCTGGGCAAGCCCCTATGGTTTGAGAATGATGCTCATCTGGGAATGTGATCGCAGATGGATTCTCATTGAGCCTATGTACTTGGAAAAATGTACGGAATCCTTCAAACGGGCTTGGGTCACATTGGGTTTCCAATCAGTAAGCATTTGCGGATTCGGCTGGTAGGGAGTGGTGAAGTAGTGGCCTGGTGCGAAGGTGGGGCAGGGCAGCCAAGGCTTTATTGGGATCCCATTGTTCTCAGCTCTTGAAGCAGAAAAGCGTGTCTCTTAGTATCGGGACTGAACTGTCATTTCAACTGTGTTCAATCAATAGATATGCAATACACTTAAATAAGGTAAAGAAATTATAGATCGCAAGCCCCGCCAAAATCGGGTCCCCTTTTCATTCAAAAGAGCCACACCTACAGCTTCATGCCCAACGCCTTATGGACGCGAAGAGCCTGCCGTATGCTCAGATCAAGCATGATTTCCTCGCTACCACCGGGGATAGCATAAGCTCTCACATCCCGATAGAGCCTCTCGACCTTGGCACCCTGGCCACCCCTGCTATAGCTCAGACCGCCGAAGATCTGACTGGCCTCTCTCGCGCAGAACTCGAAAGTGACGGTAGCCTGCGCCTTCAACCCAGCAATAGCACCGCCTAGCTTCAGCATAGCCTCGTAGTCCGACATCTTCTGGCATTGGAAGATCAAGCTCTCCATCCACGAATACGAGGCTTCGATCTGTCTTGCCATGTGCGCCAGCTTCATACGGATGACCGCATGGTTGATAAGCTTCTGGCCGAACGTCCTTCGCTTATGCGCATACTTCATACTCTCTTCGTAGCAGACGCGGGAGAACCTCAAGCACTGGATGATGATTCCGATGCGTTCGTGGTTGAAGTTGGTCATGATGACCTTGAACCCTTGGTTCTCCTTGCCGATGAGGTTCTCGACAGGCACCTTGACGTCTTCGAATGTGACGTAGGTAGTGCCGGAGGACCAGACACCCTGGCAGTCCATGCGGCGTGTGCTTACACCGCCCATGCTGCGCTCGATGAGGAGCACCGAGACGCCGTTCATACCTTCGCCTCCGGTACGGACGGCGGTTGTGAAGTAGTCGCACCTACAGTTTGTTAGTCTAATTTCTTGTATATGCAGAATGGCAGGAATGCTTACCAGACGCCATTGGTGATCCACTTCTTCTCGCCATTGACAATATAGTGCTTGCCATCCTCGCTAAGCTTAGCTTCGCAAGTCAGATTCGCGACGTCAGATCCAGCATCGGGTTCCGTAATGGCAAGGCATATCCGCTTGTCGCCATTCAGAATCTCTGGCAAGATCCGCTGGACCAGCTCTTTCTTGCCATGCTTGACCACAGGCGGGCAGCCAATACCAAAGCCGCCAATCACATTCCAGACAAAGCCGCCGGAGCCACAGCGTGACATCTCGTCGGTAAGCAGCATCTCATGGAACAGATCCCACTTCTCAGGTGGCACGGACTTGATGGTCTTGCCACCCGCCATTTGGCTTGGGTATGGATGCATGCCCAGAAGACCGGCCAGGTACCCACGCTCGCCCATTTGCTTGTATATGCTGTCCGGCACTTTCTTGGCCTCGTCCCATTCAGTGACATAGGGCATGACTTCCTCCTCCATCCACTCGCGCACTTCAGCCCGCAGAGCTGCGTGTGTCTCGTTGAAGTAGGGAGTGTGGTATGTTTGGTACCACGAAGGGTCCGCGTATGGGATCATGTCACCATACTGGTCCATGGCCTCGGCCTCTTCTGATGCTGCCGGACCGGGCTGAGGGCTTACCGCACCGGGTTCTGCAGCCGGCACGACCTTCTCTGCCTCCTTCTTCGCTGATGGTGGTGGGGTAGCGGAGGGTGTCGGAGGAGTCTGCTGGGCTGGCTTTGGCTTGCTATCGAGCGAGCCAACCTGGAGCTGTTTCGAGTACTTCTTGAGGATTGACTCGTTGTGATACTTCCAGAACTGTTTGCTGGCATCCTTGCCGGCTACTCGCTGCAGGACTGGGTCTGGGTCAGTCCGAAGTCAGGAAAGTAGGCTTGCAGATACGACTTACTCTTCTTGCCACCGGGGTGCTCATCCTGGAATTTGGTAAGGTTGTAGACATCCTGATCCACAATGATCCACAGGTTGTCGGCTTTGTTGTGCGATGCAACATCGCTCGGGGAGAAGGTTTGAGACATGGTTGATGATGTGGGAGAGGTTGCGGAGGAAAGATGGAGAGTAGGAAGACAATGAAAAGTAGAGCGGATACCCCGGACGAGGCTACGGGAGAGCAGGGGGATAAAGAGAGACAGGCGCTGCTTACCCTCGGATTGACATGTGAAGACGATCTAGCCACATGCCGACGCATGTGATGCTCTGCACGGTGACGCATTCACGGCATCCTCGTGGCCTGCCAAACTTTACGTGAGCCGCATGACCATGCACATAATAATAAGCCTGAGTACCGCGGCGGCGATTGGTCCAGCCTGCATCTTGAACATCTTGTCGTCGTCTTCACGCGCGTTGCGAAGCACTGCACAGCCGAGGTTCGACACGGCCGACTTTCCCAATCCGTTACCACAAGTCATGGATCCACCGTGAAGCCCCAGATTGGATTGTGGCTTACCTAAGACAGCTGGGATCCCCGGCCGTGGACGCGATTGTTCGTACCTGAGGCACCAAATCCAATCGAATGGAAGGCGCGCCCGAACGCCATGCCCAGGTGCAGGTGGCCAGGTGGATTCCGTTCAGGGACAGCTGACCAAAGCAACATCACCTTGTGGGCTGGCCATTCCAGATATGGCCGAGACGAGCAAAGATGGTTGCCCTGGCCATGGAGAAGGCATGAGTATTGAGAATAATCAGAAGGCCTCTCCACCGGAATCTCCGGCAGTCTCTCGGAATCGTAGCTGGATCATCTTCGCCTTCTGGGCCATAGTGGCTTGCCTTGGCCTACCCCATTGGATATGGACCACCTCCATTCACCGTTCGGATCTGCCGCTGGATGCGATGAACAGTTGGGCCGACGGACAGGTACGTGTCAAGTCTGGCCCTATTACTTTTACACGCTGACCTCTTTTAGGCATGTCAGATGAAGTATCCTCTGAGAATCAAATTAGATACTGCGGATGACAACGAGGCCATCAGATCCAATAAGGAAGAGATCCTGACCCACTTGCAGAGTGAACTCCTGCACACTAACAAATTACCTCTTTACGACGTCTCGATCGCTGCAAGTCAATTCAACGAGAGTTTTGGGCAGGATCAGGAAACTGATGGCGACCTCACCATTTACGTCCGAAATGAGAGCAAGTTACCTCCTCAAACATCGTTGAGATCATTGTCACCCGTAATGGATGTCCAGGCCAATCTACGAGAGCCCAAGGCGGCCGCACACTTGATATTCGAGGAGATACTGAAGAATCTCGACGACGAGCAGCTTTCCCTATCCAACCTTTTGAGGGACAGTCCCTTTGCCAGCGGCTCAGAAGCGCTTCTCAGTCCTGAGCAGAAGGCCAAGCTGGATGCTAGAACAACGAGAGCGTTCAAATATGCATCGACTTATCACTTGACTTTCTCACTCTTCTCGGCATCTTCATCTCCCTCGGCTTGGGACATCGATGCCGCCATAGAAAAGTACATCAGTCCGCTTGTTGGACAACTCTCCGCAGTCAGCAGTTTTTCAATGGACACGCAAGTACAGCTGCATGCTACCTTCTCGCCTTCGATTGCAGGACCTCAATTCGACGACGCCAGCAGGAAGTGGAAACTATTGAAAACGGACCTTAGCGGCTTCATCAACGCTGCTGAATGGCCACTGAGCCCAAGCATTGGTACTGGCCCAACTATAAACTTTGTTCTATACGTGCCGTCTAAAGAGCAAAGCCCGCTAGAGATCGCAGAGACTGGTGGAACCAGCTGGTTAATACCCCAGTGGGGAGGGGTACAGATTCTGAATCCTAGCAACAAGCAAGCCAAGAATCTCTCTTCAGACGACCTTGAGCAAGTAATGCTCACTTTCGCCGACCAACTCACCTCACTCGTGGGTCTACCGCCTTCTCCATCTTCGCTAGCTTTGCGCCTGTCCAGCATGGTCCGCGAGCGTGCCACTTCCCTTATACTGGCTTCGTCTTCAACACTGGGCGCCCTCTCCCGTCTGACTCTCAAGCTTACATCCATCGCTATCCCCGACTCAGTGGCGAAAGCAGTCGACGAGACTATTGGCCGCCTTGATCGAGCCTGCGTCGACCTGCGTGAGGGTCGCTTCGAAAGCGCCCTGTCAAATGCGCGTATTGCCAATGACGAGGTAGAAAGGGCTTTCTTCGAGCCTTCGATGGTTGGCCAGGTCTACTTCCCTGACGAACACAAGGTGGCCGTCTATGTGCCTCTTCTTGGTCCGATGGCGGTGCCGCTTGTCATGGCCGGGATCAAACAGCTGCAGAATCTGAGGTCCGGAAAGGTCAAGTCGGCTTAATCGCTGCGGTTATGAATCTGTTATAGTATCGCATCCGTGTCCATATTGGCTGAGCGCTGTACTCTTTCAAAGAAGTTTTCTACGCCGTCATGGATGCAGTCGCCTCCTGAAGCAGTCATCCCGTACCGCTCAAGCTGATACCAGTTTCCGCGATCGTCAACTCTCGGGTGCCATTTTCGCGGCAGAATTTCGAGGACGACTTCGTCTTGCCTTCCTTTGGCGTCTCCTGGCCAGTTTACGCACGACAGCTTGTTAATACGAAACCATCTCAACGACAGCTCTGCGGCTATGAGCTTACATAGTGACCTCCAGACGAGTTTGGTCCTTTCTGTGGTCTTGAGACCCTCGGAGTTGATTTCCAGAGCCACGATATCGAGCTCCAGCCGTTCGAGCGAAGCACGATGGCTGTGGAGAAGCCCCCAAAGTATGTCGCCCGCCACTATGGCTCCGCTCAGTGAAAGGCTGGTAAGCTTCGGTAGATGGACATGCTGCAGAGCAGCACCTACGCTCTCTTTCCTGTCGAGATCCTTTGCGCTGAGGTGTAATTGTGTGACAGCCAAAGTCGCAGCGGGAAGGTGGACGTGCAAGACGCATATAAAGGCCTCCAAAAACTCGCCCACCGATTTTTCTGGCTGGAGAGTGCCGTTTGCGATTTGCTTAGGGACTCGGGCACTGAGCTCCCTGTATCCCACAATAGCCATGAATCTGCAAGTATGCCGCAGGTTTCTCAACGCAAGTGTTGGGAGGCATTCGAAGATCGTCAGCTGCAGTTCCGTCGGCAGCTCGATCAAGGATTGGGATGTCGCCTCCATCTTTATGTTGCGATGGGTAATACAATATCTGGTGATGTGCAAATGGCCTCTGTTGACAAGAAAGAAGTGTGGCTGCAAGAAAGGATGGAGAGGAAGAAGTCCAAGATTTTATTGAAAGGCACACTCTTGCAATAGACTTTGGCTACAACTGAACATGTTTCGTATTGAACCTCAAAAGACAATTGAAACGAAAGTCTCCCTTCAACTTCAGCGCTTATTGTTTTGCCAGAGCTCCAAAGTGCAAGTGATTTTTACTGCACATGTATATTCTTTTAGGAGTACTTCAATGTGATTTGCATGCCGTGATCGAGGCAAGACTCAGTTTCGCCTTAGATTTTGATGCGTCTTTCTGACCAGGCGTAGTCTTGTTGGATTCTACTAACCCTCGAGATGCTGTAATAAGAGGAAGTACCAGCAGTAGCACATGTGTATGTCGAAGATCGCTCTGAAGCAAAGGGAAGAGCACTTGGCCCTGGCCCGGGCTCACAACGACAGCCGACCCCGGCCCGAAACCTCGTAACAGCAGAGTCGCGCTCCTCCTGCCGAAAAGCCATTCTTAAGACTGCACTTGCTTGAGAGGATGTCTTGCTGCGAAAACTGGGTTTCCGGGTATGTTGGCTTTGTACGGCTACCTAGGTAGCGGCAAAGAAAAGTTGCCATCTATGGATATGTACCTCCGACGTTACCTTGAATAGCAGCTCCACCGTTTGCCTGCGGGGCCGAAGTGTATCTCACCATAGACGAAGGTAAGTATATAGTGCATGTTGCTTTTGACTTTTGACTTCACAAACAATTAAATCTCCAAGAATCTCTTCAAGACGGGGCAATCACATCTTGATCATGACTTCTCCCGCCCTTGACCAGCAGCCTTACACCCTCGCCAACCTGCCATACGGCGTCATCTCAACTCCAACCAACCCGAAACCCCGTTGCGCTGTAGCCATCGGCAACCATGCCATTGACCTCGCAGCATACGCCAAACCTGGTCGATTCTTCGACCTGGAATCCGGACATAACTTCATGCTCGCGCAGATCTTCTCAGAGCCGGCCTTGAACAGCTTCGCGGCGCTGCCATGGCCGACGCGCAGGGCTGTCAGACAGCAGTTGCAAGAAGAATTGAAGGCGGGCAAAGTGCCTCCGGAGTGTCTCGTGAATCTGAGCGAGGTCAAGAATCATGTCCCCATGAAGATGGGCGGCTTCTCGGACTTCTACACTAGCCTGGAACATTGCCAGAACGTGAGTCTCATCAGGCCTTTGCCACTTTGGTGCGCACAATAATATCTGACGTTACTGACATACGCTTTCAGTGCTCTGGCGAGATGACTTCTGCTGCAATCGCCAAGAATTGGTGGTACGCTCCTTCGGTCTACAATTCCCGTGTCTCCTCGGTGCTGCCCTCGCCACATGACATCCCCAGGCCCAAGAATGTATATTTCAGCAACGGCGTAGACAGCGAACCGACTTACGGCCCAACGCAGAAAATGGACTTCGAGCTCGAGATGGGATACTTCATCTCCAAGCCCGTACCGTTTGGAGAGCCAATGCCAATCGCTGACGCCAAAGAACACATATTTGGCTTCGTGATGCTCAACGACTGGTCGGCGAGGGACCACCAGCTTTTCGAGATGAGACCTCTCGGGCCTTTCCACTCGAAAGGTTTCGGCACCAGCATCTCCAACTGGGTCGTGCCGATGGAAGCACTTGAGGAGTTCTCCTGTCCGCCGAATACCAAGCAAGACCCTGCTCCCTTCCCC
Source organism: Hortaea sp. C3G1500-4 (assembly GCA_022701445.1). NCBI lineage: Eukaryota > Fungi > Ascomycota > Dothideomycetes > Mycosphaerellales > Teratosphaeriaceae > Hortaea > Hortaea sp. C3G1500-4. The sequence goes on from JAJVDI010000001.1 coordinate 1,595,633, forward strand.
CACCTTACCTGGCCTGGTCAGGGGGACGGCGCGCTGGATATCAAGCTTCGGATCCGCTTGAACCGCAAGGGTCAGGAGAAGGAGCTTGGGACGAGTAACCTGAAGTACCTGTACTGGACCCCATACCAACAGCTCACTCACCATGCTGCTTCAGGTTGTGGGATGGAGACGGGCGACCTGATAGGCACAGGGACTATCTCCGGCTCGGGCAGGAACGAAAAAGGTGAGAAGTGCGAGCTGGGTTGTTTGTATGAGGGTGAGAGGACGAAGACGCAGGTCATGCCGCAAAGCACAGGGAGTAAGTATCAAGAGGGCTACATCGAGGACGGGGATGAGATTATCTTGGAAGGGTGGTGTGAGAACAAGCAGGGAGAGGTCGTGCTTGGGTTTGGTGAATGTCGGGGTAGGATCCTGCCGCCTAGATAAAAAGCATATAGATCTCGGAACATAAGCTTCAGGAAGAACAAGAATCTCTCATGTTTTATCAGCCATGACATTCAAGGGTTAGTGGTCACTTTCGGTGGCATAGATACTATGTACCTTATTCAGGCTCAAAGTGCAATCAACGCACGGACCAAGCAAGGGCACTGGTGCTGTCACTTTACGTTCGCAACTACTTCTCAAGACCAACTTGAACTGCTACGTACTACATACGCAACCACCTGCTCCCAACAAAGGTATCATTTCGGCAACCAGCAGTATGCAGTCGTTCAAGCATGATCCCAATCTCCCTCGTGACAAGCAGCTTCGCGCGCTCGATCAGCTTCGACAGCGGTTGCTGCAATTATCCCGATCGCTGTCATCAATGCGCGTAGACATGGAGCGCAGTGATCCTGTTCCTGGGTGGTAGGTAGACGAACCACTCTTACTATTCTACATACTCTCCTCTTCTTCCACACAGAGCCTTCAGAAGGTAAGTCCGACTGACCGTTCTTCCTCACCACAGGCCGTCAATCCAACGCGATGCCGAGCTAGCCGTCATGAATCTCGCGCGCGCCCAAGACGCCATGAACGAGTTCGGAGCCTTCTTCCGCGCCGCCCACGCCTATCCGCTGCCGAGCTATCCAGGACACGAGAAGGAAATGATGCTCGGGATGCTGTTGCGGAAGAAGCTGGATCCTAAGACCGATGACTGGATTACGCAGTACTCCAAGTCACCCGAGACCAACCAAGAAAGCGGAGATGTTAGCAAGGTAAACATGGACGATTTGAGGGATCTTTGGGACTATGCTGGGCCGGCTGAAAACGGAATCGCGCGCGAGATGCTAGAGAATGATGCTTTTGGCAGCTTGTTCACGATGGCGGAGCAAGAAGACGGGATCGAAAACGTCAAGACTGGGCTGCGAAGGAAGCTGTTCGAGGATGACAGTGACGAGGAGGAGGACGAGGATGGAGAGGAGAAGGGCGATATGAAGATGGATGAGGACCGTCCGCCTGAGAAGCTTGCCCCGCCACCTGAGCCTGGTGTAGATCCCAGTTTGCCGCCGATGAGGCTGGAGACAGTGTTGCGCTTCATTACTACTGGCGCACTGCCGCCGCAAAGGTAAAAGACTTTTTTAAATTCGACTTGATGACCCCTTAGCGGAGCCTGGCAACGACCTCCAAATGTTTACCCGAGATATCAGGAAGGGTTCAACAGGGTGATAAAGGGAACCCAAAATAGACGGCAACAATAAACCTCGAAGCAGTCATATCTTGATGCACCAGCACTGGTATCCCGATCAGAAGAGACGCATCGCACAGCAGACCTGCGATCTTGCCACTGACACACAACGACGCTGCTACACTTTTTCAAACCAGGCCAGTTCAGCCAAAGCTGGCTCCGCCTGGAACCACAAGCCCTGAACTTTACCGCTCACGCCTATTTCAAACCGAGACTTGACTGCGTCCTCGACCATGAAGTTGCCGGGTGTGCCCATGTGGAACTGCGCCAGCCAGTGCTCGCCATTCACATGCTGTAGCGTAGCGGAGATATTCAAGTACGCTCCCTCCGAGGGCGTCATGGATAGCGATTGCGGTGTATCCTGCACGTCATGTGTTTGCGCGCGCGACGTAGTCACGGTAAATTCATGGTACGCTGGATGCCTGTATGTCCCCTCGTACGCTTTCAAGGGCAGAGAGGGTTTGACCGGCGTCACTCCAGCACTGCCGGGATACAATCGCTCTCTAGCATTCGCCAGTCGTGTTAACCGATCGGCCTGGTACTTCCTAGCCATCGCCGCACCGTCCAGCTTCTCATTTACTGGGACCTGAAGAAAGTCATCGATGATTCTCCACAGCACGATGGTAGCCGCGAGCGAATACGCATTCTGCATCACAACAACGCCAAAGTCTCTCTCGGGGATCCATAGCATGGAAGTCATGTACCCGTTAATGGCGCCATCATGGCCGTTCACGATAAGGTCCTTGTAAATCCCTCCTGTCAGTCCGAGTCCGTACCAGCTCACCCCGCCCGTGTACGGCCAAAAAGTCCCAGGGACCGGCATATGCGCGGATGTCATCTTCTTCACTGTTTGGGCGGAGATCGGGTTGCTGCTATTCTCCGGATGCAAGAACGTCCGAATCCATTTCGTGTAGTCTAGCACGTTGGAAATGACCCCTCCCGCGCCATTCTCTGGTGGGATGTGGGAGAATGGGACTGGTACCATCGAGTGGCTTGTCAAGTTGTCATAGAGGTAGCCTGTGGCCATGGTCACATTCCCGCCACTGCCCTCCGCATAGTTTAGAGCATCAGCGAGGTTGTAAAATGTCTCGTGCATGCCTAGCGGCTCCCACATCCACCGTCTCAGCAGTGTGGCCATTGAGGATTTTGTAACGGTCTCGATAGCATGAGAGACTGCCGTGAACATCAAATTACAGTACTCCCACCCTGATCGCAGTTCGCGATGAAGAGGAAGATGCCGTAATTGCTGGACTTGTTGCTTCACGCTCACATTGCCATTGACCCATGAGATGTCGTGCCTAGGCATTCCTGTACGATGGCTGAGCGCATCAGTCAGGCTAATATGGTTGGAGGCGTACGCGTCGGACAGCACGAAATCCTCTCGTATCAAGCTCGCGAGCTTGCTATCCCAATCGATGGCGGCATAAGCGGACTCATTGCTCTCGACGAGCTTGGACATCGTGCCGGCCGTGAAGGACTTGGTCGTGCTGCCCGCGAAGAATAGCGTATGAGGCGTCATCCCCTCCAAACGCTCCATGTTAGAGTAGCCATAACCTTTTGCGTATGTCGCATTGCCATGGACGATAGCAACGGCGAGGCCAGGGGCGAGAAATTCAGATATAGTGTTGTTGACGAAGACATTGAAGTCCTCTGTGAAGGGTTGATATTCCTTCCGATGAGAGCCAGCGAGGGGATACTGTGAGTCTAGACCAAGCCATGATGATAAGGCGTAAGTTGTCTGGGTTAGGAAGAGAAGATTCAGCAGCATCTTTATTGTTTATGGAGGCTAGGATGTGGCAGGGAATGGGAAGAAGGAAGTGCACGGTAGAGAAATGGAAGGAAGTGGTGAAACATATACTTCATTTGATCGCCATCGGTAAGATGGTGAAGGCTACTTTAGGCAGCTGAATATCCCAATGCAGCCGGAAGGATGCAGAGCTGGAGGATGATAGGGTTGATAGAGCATCGTAGCGAGAGGTGCACGCGGCCCGTGCAGAAATCTGGGGGAGTGCGGCGAACAATCACATGCTCCGCCTAGCAACAGCTGTACACAATCCCATCCTGAATCATTGCAACTTTTCGACCAAACCTGTCTTCAACGACTCTCAAGATCGCTCACAATGGAGTCCGCCGAGCGCACTCTGCGCACTCTCCTGCAACCTCTCACGCACAACCTCCCCACCCCCATCACCAATGCCGCGACCCAACTCCTAGGCGACTCGTGCTACCGGTCGCTGGTGCACAACATCAACATCACCGACACGGTCTGCCTCAAGCTCGCCATTTCCAAGGCCCTCGGAGTCGGCATCATCGGCGCAAGCAGCATTGTCAAGATCCCCCAGTTGCTCAAGATGCTCAACAGCCAGAGCGCTGAGGGGATCAGCTTCCTGGCCTACTTCATGGAGACGGCGAGCTACCTGATCAGCCTCATGTATAACGTGCGCAACGGCTTCCCCTTCAGCACATACGGCGAGGTGGCCTTGATCGCGATCCAAAATGTAAGAGAAAAACGACATCCGTGTAGTCCTTTTGTATTGTTCTTGTTTTGTGTTTTTTGAAAGGTAGGGAACCTTCTTCTCACGCTGGCGTTAGGTTGCTATCTCTATCCTCGTCCTGCAGTACAGCGGGAAAGGCCCCGCGGCTGCGGTCTTCGTCGCGGGGCTCGCAGCGGCAAGCTACGCGCTCTACAACGAGGACATCACCAACATGCGTAGTCTGCAGTATCTGCAGGGCGGTGCCGGTGTGCTTGGGGTCGCGAGCAAGCTCCCGCAGATCATCACCATCTTCCAGGAAGGCGGGACAGGTCAGCTTTCGGCCTTCGCCGTGTTCAACTATCTCGCCGGCTCGCTGTCGCGGATTTTCACGACGCTGCAGGAGGTGGATGATAAGTTGATCCTGTACGGCTTCATTGCTGGGTTCACGCTCAATGCGGTGTTGGCTGCGCAGATGGTGTACTACTGGAACAGTCCGAAGAGTAAGCAGACAGAACAGGTGAAGCTGCAGTCACAAGGGAAGAAGGCTGCCAAGCAGGCCGTAGGCGCGCAAGGGCAAGCGTCCAGCACTGGTAGCCAGAAAGGAAAGACGACACCGAGTACGAGGCGAAGAGGGTGATTTGGGTAGCTGTTATTACAAAAATTTCTACATGCACCTTCTTTCCTACTACTTTTCTCTGTAATCTCCCTCGTCGTATAGCAAAAGAACGCCATATCCCTCATATGTGATCACAACGCTGGGTATTCCATGATCCTCGTGCATGCCGCCCGTGTCGTCATCCGTTAAGCAAGTATCAGTGCTAGCTTCTTCTTCTTCTCATGCTCTCCTGGACGGCCACATGCTCCACGTCCTTCGCTAGCTGTACTATGCACGCGTGAATGCTGCGCCCATAACTCCTGTCTTCGCCGTAGCCATGCAGTAAGCAAGAACAGTATCCCTCCTCTTCCGCTAATCCACCCTTGACCGCCTTCAGCGAAAGCCGACGTCTAAGCAGATGGTCGACAAGCACTTCAGACGGACAGTGGTGGCAGGTGAAATTCTTCCAAGGATGGCGCTTACACGGCAAACTTGGCCTTAGCGCGCGAGCTACCGGAGTGCGCAGAGTCAGCGTGTCCACTGAACTCGACCTGCTCCTGGTCAGGCAGCTTCAAGTAGTCCTTGAAGCGCTTGCCGATCTTCTCCAGCCTCTTCTTGCCGGCCTCACGGTCTGCCTTGCCCTCCTCAACCTCGGCAGCCTCCTTGCTGCCCTTCTTCGGCGGCTGGCCGGCCGTGCGTGTCCAGAGACCCACACGCCAGAAGGCCTTACGGATGTTGATCACCACACCCATGACCTCGTTATCGCCCTCGTCCTCCAGAGTCTCGCCGATCGCGGCGAGCATCACATCGAGCCAGGCGGCGTCTTGGGCCTTGCCGTTCTTGAACGTGTAGGACCAGCGGCCACCGAACTTGTTCTGTGGGTCCTCCCATTCCGGGCGCACGCCGCGCTTGAAGAGGTGGTAGTCGGACTTCTGGGCAAGCTCCGAGGCAGGGGTGATGTTGTTCTGGGAACAGGGCACATGTCAGTTTTGGTACGTCTCTGCAAGGTGGGGTTAGAAGGTCACACGTACGTAGATGCCCCAGAATTCCTCGACGGAGTCAAAGGTGATGACCTCCTTCAGCAGCTCGCTCCAGTCCTGCTTGCCGCTGGGCGGCTTGGTAAACCAGAGGGTCCAGGTGTTCTGCAGTGCGTGCTTGACATTGAAGTTGGCCGGGTCGTCAAAGACGGTGATGATCTTGCCGTCATCTGCATTCTTGTCGTTGGTAGCATCGGTAATTCCGCCCTCGGGAGAGACTGGAATGGTGTCGAGAGGGACCTGCTCGTTGGGCACAGGTTGCGCTACTTCAGCCATGTTGGATGGTGGATGGGTGTCGTATGTTCGCAGCTGTAGATAGGTCTTTGGAGGCCGGATGTGAGGATATGTCAACACTCGTCGCAAAGAAGGTGTTGTTGATTGACAGGTGTGACTTTGCACCAGGCAGAGTCGGAGCAGGTGAACTCAAGTGAGGTGAAGCAGCTGCGGTTCTGGCACAGGCGGCGCAAACGGAAGTCCAAAATGTTGCAGCAATTGCGATTCTGACCGTCGGCAGTCCAGCCCGCGATTCGCCGATGCTAGCCCGAAAATGGCAGTGACAGCAGCAGTTCGACCTCCCGTCTAAATACATGAACATGGCTGAAATTTCACACTAATATTGAGCACTGCTTGACACAATAATCATATGCACTCGTTGCAGATACCTTGGCGACAATTTACTGATTCTGCGGCAACGACATCATTTCCTGGATTTACAGACAAGAGGGACCGTAGCCAATCAGAAAGTCATGTGCCGACAAAAGCTGCCTCTAGAGAGCCGAAGATATGTCCTCGACTGGAGACGATGAGTTGTCAGATGCCGGATACCAGGCCTCTCAAGCCTTTCAAAATGACCCGGGACACCTCAGCCAGCCGCCTCCAAGTGCCCAGGCCTCTTCACAATTGCCGTCTTCGCCACCTCTCCATTCAAATGCATCGCTAGACGGCGCCAACGATGATCATGTGAGCGACGAAGGAGAGAGCGACTCTTCCTCTGAAGATCGTCCTAATCGTTTCGAGGGACCTGCAGGCACATGGCGTCACTACACTGAGCAGGAGCGTGAGACGGCTGCCTCGCTCGATCAGCAGCGTGCCAATGACCTAGGTGTCCATCTCTACAATGCCCATGCTCTCAAATCCCGAAATTACTCTCCAACACGTGTTTCTCAGACACAACCATGGAAAGACAAGTCCCATTGGCTGAGACGCAACGAGGCTGGGGAACTGCCTTGGCACCCTGATCGCAACTGGACTGCTTGGCCTCTGCCTGCAAACGAGGTACCAAGGCGAGAGGAGGCATTTGGGGTCCCAATAGAGAATCTCTTCGATGATGCGGAAACTTTGAAGAAAGATGAGTCGTGGGTACCAAGTGCGGATTTGCGTGATGAGATTGAAGCCTTGATGCTTCGAAAGGCCAAGATAAGGTTTAGATCTCGAAATTGGGCTGTTCATGAGGAATCTCACATACCATCAAACCCCATAGAGACAACCGGTGGTGCGGGTGGTGGAGAGGACCAAGCAGGCTCTGATTCACATTCGGAAGAAGAGGAAGGGGGCGTACAGAAATTGAAGGCTGAAGCTACGCATCTGCCTCGACATCAGCAGCAGCAGCCTCACTATCCACCCGCATTCCTCGCAGATGATGATCAAGCGAGCGCTCTGTTACGGCCTACTGTACGACACATTGTTTCCAAATTCGACGATCTCCTCATCGGTCTGCACGAAAGCCGACAGGGTCAGCGCCAGCGGGCACCATTCTCCCGCTCGCGGTCTCGGCCTAGTAGGTCGCGTTCAAATTCGAAGCCGGCCGCTACTAGCCCTCAGTCTGAGGATCGTCTGCGCTCCAGCGAAAGGCAGGGCAGCGTACGATACGGTTCACACGGACAGGAATCCGAACAAGACGATGATCATGACGACGCAGTGTCCGGTGACGGTGAAACGAAGAATGTCGAAAAGGGCAGGCGCCGCCCTTCTGGTCAATCTAAGAAGGAGCTCGGCTTACGGGATTGGTCGGAGGTTCTAGGAATCGCGGCCTTAACGGGCTGGGACCAGACGGTGATTGACCGCACAGCTCGGAGGTGCGCAGCTTTACTTGGGGAGAAGATGGCTATGCGCTTCATGCCGGAAATGCCAGTCGACAAGGAGAAGGATGAAGTCGTGGAGTACTTCCCCGAAGCAATACCGCCACTGGGGTCTGAAGAGAGCGAGCAGGACGAGGAGGAGGCAGAGGCATTCAGCACTGTGGATAAAGGCCAGCAGATCAAGCAAGCCGGGTGGCAATGTCCTTATGAGAACTGCGCGCGTCACCATGAGGTCTACGAAAAACGTTGGCGTTGGCGAGAGCATATGAAACGGACGCACAAGCTCAAGAGACAGCAGATAGAGGAGGTTGAGGCTGAGCTGAAAGAGGTCATGGATTCACATATAGCTGTCGATGACGGGCCAGATGTTGAGGGCGGACAAGAAGAGGAAATGGAAATCGACGATGAAGACGCCTTAGTGGGCAGCGTTCATGTTGACGGTTTTCTTAAGCCTCTGCTGGGTGATTACGGGAGGGGTACAGATAAGAAAACTCGGCGACGGCGCAGTACGGCTGAGCGCGGTAGTTCGAAGAGAGCAAGACTAGCTGAAACTGCAGAAGACGATTGAGAGGATGCTGCACAGAGGCGGGCGCAAGAGTTGGATGCAACCGGTAACTTCGATGTATTGGTATCATGTCTGCTCAATGCGTTTATTATGCTTTCCAGCTGGCCAGACAATGCAACCACCGAAATTCTTGCTCCTTCCGCTTTTGGCTCGCTGCGATATAAAAGTGGAGACTAATGGGTCTAAGCCGAACCAAGATCTAGACTAACCAATGAGAGCCCTCCGTGCTGCAATTTGAGAGGTCAAACGCAAGCCAAATGAGGAAAAAGCCACTTGACATGTGATAATGATGAACTTCCAGGCAGCAGAGTGAAATCTTCAGCGGCTGACTTGAACGGTCGTGTCAACCCTTCCACACCTTCCAAACATCCTCTGTGCAGAACACATCAACCTCGATTTCATCTACGACACATCGACAACCTTCGTCGTGCATAACATCTCAATCAACCATACTACCAACCGACAACTGTAATGTTCCCTTCTGTTCCATCTCCATGTTGCATCGAGTGAACACTAACACATGCCCAGAAACATGGCGGACAAATCCGACAAAGGCAGCAAGGAGTTCACGCCCCGCGAGCTCGAGATCATGGCCAAAGCCTGGAAGTGTATGATCGAAGAGCCAAAGGTACTTCTTCCTAAACTCCCTCCTGCTCCCTCCCGATTCCTTCCCTTCCCGCATCCGATATGACTGACCTCCCCTCGCAGCTCGACTACGACATGCTCGCCGCCGAATGCGGCATGACCAACCCGCGCTCTGCCGGCAACGCCTGGCGCGCCATCAGGGCCAAGCTGGCGGCGCATGCTGGCATTAGCAAGGACGGCAACGCCGAGACCAATGGCGCGGAGGCCGGTGGGAATGGTTCCGCGAAGCCGACGCCCTCGAAGAAGCGCGCGAAGGCCAAGGCGGAGAAGGACGATGATGAGAGTCCGACTAAGAAGCCTCGTGGCGCTGCGCCGGGTAAGGGGAAGAAGGGCAAGAAGGGGGATGCTGATGCTGGTGTTGATGGGGAGGTGGATGGCGAGGAGCGTGGGAAGGTGAAGACGGAGGCTGTTGATGAGGCTGGGTTGACTTAGGTGCGTAGAGCGACAGATGCAGCGGGACTGATGCGGCGGTTTCGGTCGCAGGTTTCTTTCCTAATTTCATTGATCACCCTGGTGATGCTGCGGGTGGCGTGTACTTGCATCGTCCCGGCGGCGAACATGCGAAGGCTGCGAGGTTCTTCTCTCCGTTCCAGCAAGGCGCTTAGGTAGGGCAGGGAATGGTATCACTTGCTTCTACACTGGCCTTGTTTACTATGTCATGGGTTATGGGGAACTAAAGGTGTTTGAATACTGTTCTGGCAGCATTTGGTAGGAGACCGAGTTCGGATGGAAACGGTCGCATTCGACTACTTTGGCAGAAGATGGTGCTTCCGTTTCTGTGTGTGTCCGTTAGTGCAACTGGGTGCGTTTGCGGATCGAGGTTGGTTGAATTCCTGTCTGGCTCCCGTAACATACTGATCTGTCTGACAACCTGTGCAACGGAAACAGTCCGGACACCCTGCTCGCACAGCTGAAACCTTGATATGTCTTGCCAGAATATGCTCCTTCATGATTTTCTCGTGCCACGCATAGCGTCGAGGGCGCATAGCACTGAAGGCCAAACGACCGCGCTCGTGGCAATTGGGTTGCTCAAATCTCAAACGTAGATTGCCATCAGCTAGTACACTGGCAAACTAGAACGCCGAATGAACCCATCTTGTCAGATCAGGAAAAAGACCACGAGTATTTTCTTATACACTGGAAGCTCCATGTCACCAGTAGATGCGATCACGATGGAAAGATAGACCTCTATACAGACGACCTCAAGAATGTGACGTCTTAACCCTGTACAACCCTAGTCTCCACAGTTTCATGCATCTCCTCAGCAGACGTACCTCCATACCAACAAAGACCGTCACAGCAGACGAGCGCTGGCCCCCAAACCACGACTATGAGCGAACAAGCCTCGTTCATACTGGTTGCGACTCTGATAGCAACACAGGAGAATAGGTCACTGGCGGCGTTTCTGCCCCGGCCTGCCTCATGCGCCCAAACGAGAACTAGAAAGATCGGCACACTGGAGACACAAGGGGAGACCCGAGAGTGCACGTTCGATCTTCTGCAATGTTGTGTGCCCTTGCAGATGGGGAATCCTGCTCCCGCCTGTACAACTTCCAGAGGGTGTAGTGAAGCTTTTGCCCTGTTTCAAGCCAAGTTGCTGCCCCCGTTGGCGACGGCCCAGATACCCGAGAACCTTAAGGTGCATTAGCGTGATACTAGCCAGTGTTTCCCAGCCTTTCAAGGTTCTGCTCCAACCTCAGTACACACTAACATTACACACTGTCTATACTGGCACCTCAGATGCTGTACACACGATTGAGAGCACGCGCATGACCATCGGCTTAGATACGTCAAGAGTTCGCGTGTAAGGCAAAGATTGTCAAGAGCGGGCGCAAGGGCAGGAATGCGATGGTGGTGCATGAGGAACCTTGCTGCATGCGCTTTGCCGGGGATGCGTCACACATGCAAGTAATGGTAGGCAAACGAGCATGCTTGAGTACTACATAACTAGGTAGGTAGTATGTGCTGTAGGACAGCAAGGTATGCATCTTTCAAAAACCTCCGATTGATTGGTGGACTCAGGCACGTGCTCCTGCCTTTTCCAACCACCCCTTCGCTCTTTCCTTCTTGACCCAGCCACCCGACTTTTCACTCCCACCCACCACTTTCAGTCACATACACAACATCCACCAGCACCATCAACATCATCCCTCATTGCTCCCCCCGTACACTACTTAGCCGTTGCAAACATCCCCGACCGTTTCATCGTTCATACCCACTACATCAATAATACAGCAATAACATGCGTTCGACTCTTATCTTCGGCCTCGCCGCTTTCTTCCTTGCTGGTCAGGCTGAAGTGACTGGTGGCAAGTCGCTCCCCTTTTGTTCGACGGTCTCACTGCCAATGCTAACTCAGTGGACAGAGATACTGGCGCGACAAGATCCTCAAAATGCATCAGCGATAGTAACGTCAGGAGCAGTGACCACGACCCAGACCGAAATGTCTACGGTTACTGTCTGCCCGGCTGGAAGTGAGTGCTCTTCAGATGCTGCCCTGTCAAGTCCAACCAGCACTGTCGAAAGCACCGGCTCCCTCAATGCCCTCACTGTCCTCTCCTGCGCGCTATCGCCCTGCCCTGCATCTTCATCACAGACCACCAATGCACTTAGTGTTTTGTCATCTGCCCAAGCCACATACTCTCCAGTCACTTCTCCTAAGTCCTATTCCTTCCCTCCCGCCCTTTATTCCAGCTATGGCTTGGTCATTACCAGTGCAGTTGACTCACAGTCCATTTCATCCACAGGCACCAGCGAGGTCGCTTCGACCGCCGTCGGCCCTGTGACCTCCGGCGAGACTTCCCCTGCGACCTACTCTGGCTCCTCTGCTGCAACCACCGAGACGACCACTGTCCCGAGCTCTGCCGCCCCAACCACCGCTGCTAGCAGCAGCATGGTGTCCCCGGAGACCACTTCAATGAGCTCATCTGGCACCACCGCTATCCCGGCTCCAGTTCCATCCAGCACCTCTGGCCCTGCTGCTTCGTCTACTGGTCCGGCTACCTCTTCCGAGGCCGGGGCAGGTAGCACGATGACCACCTCTGTATCCGGCTCGAGCATGCCAGCTGCTTACACGAGCACGTCATCAGAGGGCGAGTCGACCGCCAATCCTGCCGAGGCCACGTCAAACAGCGTGTCTGCAGCTTCCACCACTCCAGCGCCGCCAGCCCCTACCAATGCCGCCGCCGACAATGACATGCCGGCTGCCATGGGTGGTCTAGCTGCCGCCGTCGTTGCTGCTCTTTTTATCTAAACGTCGCGATATCACAACATCCCAGCTTTCTTTCGAACAGCATATCGTAGGCTGTTGACGAGGCGTCGAAACTGTTTGGCACCTTCTATGGCTGGCCGGCGATTGCAACAGGGACGGAAAAGCTGAGAGGCGAGGTTCGATAAGGCGTTACAAAGGCGTTTTGAGGTGATGATTGCATACGATACCCCCGACTGACAGCATGACTTAATTGAGACCACGACGCATCTCGACATTGACGACATGATGCATACGGAGGGAGATGAAGCGGACGGTGAGGATCGGTGGCCAAATTAACAAAAAAGGCATGCTGTAATCGTAGCTTCTTCCTTCTGAAATAATCATAATTAACGAATTCACATTGCTGTTCGTACTTCTCGTGCTCATGGCTATATAAATCAAGTGTTGCGATCCGATTGCTCGCGATTCGAGCAACGATCGGCATGCTTTATGAATTGGGTATCTCTGTTGCTAACAGCGGCTCTGGTTGACGCTGTCGTGTTTTGCGCTTTCGCCGAAGCTGGCGTTGCCACAGCGCTGGCAATGCAATCTCTTTCGTTGTGCTGCTCGCTCGCCATGTGATCCTTTTTGGCCCCTAAAAGAAGGGCCAGTCACTTCTGTTGAAGCGAGCGGCATCGTAAAAACAAGTGTACCCCTCTCCCCGTCTCACCTGGGAGACCGTACTAGAAAGCGAGACGACAAGATGTTCTTCCTCAGCTTACACCGGCTCATTGATATTATGTCCTTCGGGCAGATTGTTCGCCTTGCTGATTCTGCGGCCATTGGTAGCCTCGCGGTCGGCCGCCAGGCTCTTGGCGAATTTACTGCGGTCGCGGATCTGCGGGCCGTACCAGTAGAAGACGTAGATGGGCACGACGACGACGCAGGAGATGGCGGCCAACAGCGTGGTCGCGTAGTTGACGGCCGGGTTCGGCGACTCGCCTAGGTTGTGGTATAGGGGTGCGGCGTACATGGCTGAGATACCGGCGAAGAAGTCTCGAGCCTACGAAAGGATGTCTGTTAGTTTTCTTTTTTTATCACTTTTCGGAAGAAGGTTTTGTAATGGGGGGACATACCCATGCATTACCACCGCATGCAGACGCAGAGTAGACACCATACGCCGCGACCATGTAGTCGACCGACGAGAAGTAGATGGTGTAGTTGGCAATTCCGACCAGGGCGGCGAAGATCATGGGCACGATCCAATGGACCACTGAAGGACCGAGGGTCGTCCATGCGAAACCAAAAAGTCCGATCGGCTCCAACGGTGCGGTCCAGAGCAGCCACTTCAGCCGTCGCTCGGGATACATGGAACTGCTGCCTTTGGTCTTGCGGAGATGATCGTCACGCATGAACCATGGGTAGTAGGTGAAGTATGCGATGAAGTAGGCGGCGTTGATGGGGATGAAGGCCCAGGCGACGGCGAGTGTGCCGAAGTCCCATTGCTTGTAGACGATGGCGAAGGATTCGAGGAAGGTGAAGATCAGGGCGTCGGAGAAACCGGATAGGAGCGACAGGCAGAGGACGATGGGTTCGGTGACAAGCATACGCCCTAGAAGAAGGAATCGATTAGTTGCCGGTTCTGACGGGTGTGAATAGTCGCACCGGTAATGACTTACATGGACGAATCCAGACAGTAGCCATCTCACTGATCGAAATACGCGGCTTCTTCAGCTCGTTGGGACCGTAGATGTTAGGATCCTCGCCCGTCTTACGACGGCGCTTGGCTTCCTTGTCAAGCATGATAGTCGATCGGCTCTCGGGCATGAAGAAGAAGATACACATGGCACCGGCGTTGAAGATCAATTGGATCCAGAAGTTCCAGCGCCATTCGAGGAAGCGTTCGACGGGACCACCAACTACACCACCGATACTGGTACCAATACAAGAGGCCAAGACGATGAATGCGAGCGGCCATTGCTGCTCGTCGGGTTGGTACAAGTCGGCAATCAAACCTAGAGTGACACTGCCACCGGCAGTGGAGAGACCGGCCTGGGATTGATGTTAGCACATCTGGTACAGTGTTGTTCTATGATAATGCACTTACCAGAGCACGGCCGGCAAGGATGCTGCTAAAGTTTGTAGCAAGCGCCTGGGGCAAAGTCCAGATACAGATCAAAGCCTCCGATAGCATGAGGATAGGCCAACGGCCAAACTCCTCACTCCATGGCGCCCACAGCTCACATCCGAAGGAGTAGAAGACTAGGTAGATCATCTGTCCCGTACGGGCGCCCTGCTTGTCCAGGGCGAATTGCTCCGTCAATTGCGTAACGACGTTCGGGTAGACGGACGTGTTGTAGTTCATAGCAATCTGGATGACGGCGACAGAGGCGAGGTACATGCATTTCTTCCAGGTCGGCCACGAATAGGCGAGGCAGTCGTAGGCATCTTCCTCCGTCAATTCACGCTTGCCGTCCTCACGGACGTTGGATTTCTCCTGCTGGGCCGAGGGGCGGTTAGGCGGCGACACTGATCGAGGCGTTTCGGCCTCTTCCTTCTCGGATTGGCTGTCCTCCGGCTTCTCCATGCCATCGTCGTAGGCAGCCGACACCGTGTTAGGGTGCTCAGGCTGGGTCTGATCCTCTCGAGGGGCGGCCATCACCATTGATTGTCACAGAGAGTGGATCGTAGGCTGGGGAGAAGAGGAGGGAAGGGAAACAGGACCTGGGGTTTGGGGAAGGGGGGTTAAGAAGAACGCTGTGATCAGTAAACGATGATGGAGAAGAACCCACTCTTACTTCGACGTCTACGTCTGGAGGTCGCCTTCTACACGACGTTAATCGTTCACGATGCTCGACATCACCGATCCCAAGTGATATGCAACGCGTGATGTGAGGTGGTCCCACCACGAATGACGTTGGGTGAGAACGCGCAGGCCACAGGCCGAGAGGAACGGAGACATGGTTTTTTGGGTGAGCACGCCAGAGAAGCGGAGAGGTGCGTGTTGCCCGCGATGATCTTCACGCCGTCGGTAAGGCCGCAGATGTCCCGTCAGGACAAGAAATGGGCGAAGGCGACACTGTCCTCGCTTCCATCGCCCCGTCGCGGAAGCAGCCACTCGGGATTGATAAGCTTAAAAGCAGCCTTGTATCCAGGTCCACGTCTTGCGAGGTATTCCAATAGGACGCTCTTTCGCGGGTGAGCTCGCCTGAAGGAATCAACATCATTCGAGCGTGACAGAGAAGCATAACATCATTCGTGTGGATATACCAGTTGCCGACGCGATCATCGAACGTCGCGAGTAACAGCGAGATGGTCCCGACCCACTGCTCAAATGGAGCGAGACGTCAGTTGGTGTGGTTGAGCGTCAAGCGTGGTGCGGAGGCGGGCATAACGTGTGCACAGGCCACCATATCAAAATCAAACTCTGCCCAGATCGACAAAGTTATAGGCGATCCGAGAAAAAAAGTCGAGTCAAGCTGCAGACTTCCGCTCGGCCTCTGAGCTTTTCATCCGGACCGTACCTTCGTCACGGTGGCAAGCGGCGGTTGGGAGGCTACCGAGTAACTTACGAGTGGTGAGGCGTTTATTTAGCAGGTACAAGCGACAGCCCTGCCCAGACGGTCTTATGGATGATGATGATGGTGAAGCGATAATAGCCCGGGTGAATACGTCGCCGTGCAGGGCACATGCGTGGTCGATTTCGATCAAATTGCTGAAGCATGCGCCTAGAAATCCGCGCCTTTTGATGAGAATAGTGGGCTTTCTGAACCGTGAGCTGCTTGGCAGCATCCTGAGCGATTACGGCCATATCATTCGCAAAAGTTGTGTGTGCAGGCTAGCAGCCGGGTAATACGGTGAGAGCGCCGAGCCCGCGCCGGGATTTAGGGATGCCAAACAGGTCCTATATGTCTCTGGCACGACATGGAATGTTGTAGAGTATCATTGTGCTGTACCCGGGGCCATCATCGCTGCTTCTTCCAAACAAACTCAGCATGTCTCACACAATCACAGCTTTGAATCTACACAAGATGTGTAGGCAAGTCGCATCCATTTTTATTGTTATTAAAAAATCCATCAATTCGGTATCCGGAAAACGGTGTACCAGGCTAAGTGGCTGTACGAGCACAAATGTTGGTGAGGAGGTATTTTGGTAACTCTCGTGTAGCTCACTCTTTTCGGGTTACAATTGATTCTCCATCTCTTCTTCTCCCACAAGGCACAGAGCGGCGGCAAAAGAACGGCAACCAGCCGATTTAGCGACCAGGAGGCAGCATGTGAACGACACTTCTTACTGCTGAGCCATAGGCTCATTGTCCGCCGCATCGGCGGTCTCGACAATGTGCTCTGAGGCCTGCCTCTTCCTCTTCCTCTTCCGCTCCTTTCCCTCCCTCTGCTCTTCCTCCTCCCCATTTTCCTCCTTCCTCTCTTCTTCCCCATACCCCTCTTCTTCCTCCTTCCTCTCTTCTTTCCCCTCATCCTCTTCTTCCTTGTCCTCCTCCTCCGCCGTGTTTGGCACGAGACCGGCAGCCTCGATCGCAGCGTTTATGTCCAGCTGAGTCCGACTCATCGGTCGACTCATCGCTCGAGGCGAGAGGGTAGCCGGCTCCGGCGAGAGACGACGACAAGGTGGCACCTCATCGTGCTCCACGAACACGCCGGCATGGAAGGGCGGAGGGGACTCAGGAGGTGTTGCGGGAGCTATTGGCTCAAGTGGCCGATATTGGAAGCCGTGATTACGGTCACAATAATAATGGCCCTCGTTCCATGGGAACACATACCTGGCATCCAATCAGTGCCTATTCTTACTATAGAGGCTTGCAGCATCGGATACCTACATTGTTGTTTGTGTTGTTGTTGCTGCTGCTGCTGCCGCCGTAGTTGTTGACAAGCGACAGATTCGGGTCGAGTTGTAGAACTTTCCTGAGACCCGAAGTCCTATCGCCACGTGCGGATACCGGCTGTCCTTACCTACCTAGGTACCGACCGACTTTTGTACCAATCGAGACCGGACATAACAGCCGAACGGAAATAATGCACGAGGAATACTTGGTGCATTCACATGCAGAAGGCAAGACACTGTGATTGAATCAGGCAAGAAGAAAAAGAAAAGGACGGGGGAAGGAGGTGTCAGTGTCTGGATGCTCTACCTCCCACATGCTTCGAGGGAATTGTAAGAGGCATGTGCAGTATAGAGTAGAGCAGTGAGCAAGTTCGACTATCCGCCCTCTCGCATTCGTCGGAAGTCTTCAGGGGCATGCGGGATACAGGACAAAGAAGGGAGCATACGCAAAAGCCAACAGGCATTGTGGTCGTAGGAAAGTGTCAAGAATTGGCGAGCTGCGAAGAAGGTAAGATCGGAAGGGCTAATAGTGATCGATACATAGTACTGTAGATCGAGCACTCAGCAAAATAGATTCCCGCGGCACGTAAGAGACCGTAGTGACATTGTTCCAACAAAGAGATAGACTGCTTATGAACGCTGTAAACTGCACATACCGGAAGAATAGCTTCCCAAAACCAATATTAACACCTATGCTTTGTACAGCGTGTCCAAGAACCCGGTGGCGAGCTCCCTGACCACTGACTTGTCGGGCAAGGCGCCAGCCACTCCATACAGTGCAGCAGTGTCACCCTTCTTCTCCACCGCCTTGCCCTGGCAACTCAGCACAACCTCTTCCAGATCCTTGATCAGGTCATCGATGACGGCCACAATCGGAATCGTGACCGCAACGTGAATAGCCGCAGGGTCCTGGAGCGCGTTAAGATGCCACCCACGCGCTGACATTCCATCCGCCACATCGTAGATATCCACCTTCAAGTCATGTTTCTGCGTCTCGACCGCCCGGAAAGCCACGACAGATACCATCGGCTTGCCAATGACCTGGATGCTATACTTCAACTTTTCACTCTCTCTCATAGCATCTTCCATTTTCTGCCTCGCGCCTACAATCTTCAAACAAGTGTCGAGATAGCCGTCCTCGCCCATCCTCATCAGACTCGCCCAGCACCCTGCGATCAACGCTCCTGGTCTGCTTCCCGCGATTCCAGGACTTGCGTATACGCCTCCGCTCCAATCAGGACAGACGTAATACTGATACCTTCTCATTTCCTTGCTGCGGTAGAGTACAACCGAGTTACCCTTAGGCGCGAACCCGTACTTGTGTGTATCGACGCTAATGGATGTCACGCCAGGGACGCGGAAGTCGAATTCCGGTGCTGGAAAGCCTGCGCGGCTGAGCATGGGAACCACAAAGGACCCTAGACAGCAGTCGACGTGAAGTGGTAGTTTGTGTTTCGTTGCCAAGCGGGACAGCGCAGGGATGTCATCTACGATTCCGTGTGGGAAATTCGGTGCTGAGCCGACCAAGAGGATAGTGTTCGAGTTAATCAACCTGCTCACTGTAGGCGCGTGGACTTTGTAATGTGGTGCAGGACAGGGCACAAGATGGACGTGGATCTTGAAGTATTCTCCAGCTTTCCTGAATGCCGTGTGTGCAGTCTCTGGCAAGATCATTTCTGGCTCTTTAATTCCTCGTTCGGCATAGCCCTTCTGTCGTGCAGCGAGACAGGCCATGAGGATACTCTCTGTCCCTCCGCTCGTTGTCACGCCAGCTCCGTCACCCGGTGCGCCGAACATGCCCAATGTCATCGCCACGACCTCTGCCTCCATCTTTCGTACGCCCGGGAAGACATCTGGGTGGATAGGATTGCTGACACCGAAGCGCTTGAAAGCCTCTGCTTGTAGGTCGCTGAGCTCAAGACCGCCGTGGTATACCGCACCGCTAACCCGACCATCTTCCCAGCGAGTGTGCTCCATACTGCCTAGCTTCTCCAGTTCGGCTCGTACCTGTTCGGGAGTCCATCCTGAGGCGGGCAGGGCCTTGTAGTTCACTGTGCCTGGTCCAGAAGGGACGAGTTTACCTTCGAGATCGGTAATCGCTTTGTCGACATCTGCTCTGACCCGGTCGCGAACGAAAGGTAAGCTGAGGAAGATACCATACAGCCGTTTGTAGGTGTCCCTGTAGAGCTTTTGAAGGGAGCCAACAAAGCCGTAGCCGCGGAGGTGGATGAAAGTCTTTCGGGTGTACTTCAGTAGGAAGAGTATGAGGAGTACATTTCGTATGAGGTCGAGAGATTGGGTGAGGAGCTGCTGGCGGGCGGTAGCATGGCGGAGGCTGTACTGTTTGCGGAAGTTCGGCAAGGAGACGGGTAGAGGGCTTGAGCCTGGCATTGTGTACGTATTTTGCAAATATGTGATGAGAATGAGTTTCTGCTATGAATACAGACTGTAATGCATCGTCCTGCTTATTATAGACGAAGGGCAAACGAGGTGGCAGTCGAGATGACCGCGCATCGGAACGGGCGTTCACTTGTCGAATGCGGGGATAACTAAGCGCGGCGACCAATCGCAGCGGCCGAGACATCCGCTTCAACGACGCCGCTATACGAGAGCGAAATGCCATACTGAACATTGCAAATCGTTACAGGGAAGTTTGCAACTAGGGACCAAGGGACTTTTCTGCTGACGACGAATACTAAAAATGGCATGTCAATCATGAAATGTCCCGAGGCGTCGAACAACTTCCTTCCTTCCCGCTCCCAGCACGTCAGCTGGCCGTTGAACAACACGAGCCATGGCAGCATGTAAACGCCAAACGATCGAATGAGTCGTTTCCAAATTGTTTCTGCAGAACAAGACATCCAATGGTTGCTCCTGACCTCATGAACGGCTTCACACTCCATCAGACTAGTGACTGGCAACGACAGACCCCCCCCTGGCTCACTGGGAGAGGACCAGAGTACGATTAGGACAAAAGACGATGACATTTGGATTCCGGTGGCGTTCGAGGTGTCGGCTCTTGCTCGGCTGTCAAATCTAGCTTACGAGTACGGATTTGATCGCCCACCATCCATCAACAAGCCCACAATTCGGCTTCAAATCAAATACGGCCTGCTGGCTCAATGGCAGAGCGCTTGACTACGATTGATTCAGGTTAATCAAGAGGTTCCAGGTTCGAGCCCTGGGTAGGTCACTAGCAATTCTTTTTTGTTTTGATGTCGTCGTCGCCGTCCCCGGCCAGGAAGTCGAAAAATCAAATTTTTTGCCCTCCACGCCCCAAATGGACGCAGCTGTGTCAGGAGAAAATGGTAATTTAATCAAACGCATGCTTTAGACGATACTGTCAAGCTGGGTTGCCGTTGGAATGGTGCAATTGCGTGGTGGAGCGCCTTGATGGGGGGCGACGCTGGTGGAATTTTGGCGGAATTTCGACGATCGGATGAATTCGGAATGCCACCCAGCGGATCGAAGGAAAGAAAGGCTCCTTCGGATATCGACGGACGAGTCAAGTTGCAACATGATGAATCGATTTGCGTCCAAGAAATGGTTCAACGGATATTAATTTCCTGCCAGTAGGCGGTGAATGAGGTTTTCATTTTTGCGAGACGATTATGAATCGTTCGTTCGTGCAGCGATGTGACCTGGACGAGTGCATTGCAAGCGAGTCGTGGTGTTGCAAAGAAAATGCGCGATTACTGTTCCATGGTCTCATCTCTGTAGGCAACAATTCGTGCTGAGGGCCCGTACAACACAGTGGACGTGGGCAGATGCATTGACGACGGTGCAAGAACAGGGATTCATGTTGCTTCAATATGCGTAAACAGATGCATTGTCGAATGTCGCAAGAAGTTTGACTTTCTACATGCATGTACGAAGTGACGTTCTGACGAGGTGACGTTAGACGCGGAATCATTGAAAAAGGAAGTCGCGCATCTTGAACCTGCCCCGACAAAGAACAGGGCTAGGAATACATGCGTGAAGCGACATTACCTTACCGTAGGGATCCACTCGACAATGACTTTGGCCACCTTGATGGTATTAGAAACGTCATCATCATACATGAACGAGCATACACTATCATCACTCATAACTTCGTATATTAACTCCCCGAAATGTTGACTCCTCCCAAAAGACGAATCAGACCTCTCCAGAGCTTCTCACCAACACCTTCACCTGGTTTGTCTTGTCTTTGATAAGACTATTGAACCCCTCTTCGACGACCTCATCCAAGCCAATGCGTTTGGTGATCATCTTTCTAGCCATGTCCAGCCGGCCGTCAGACAATGCCTCGATCACCTCTTGGAAGTCGCCCTTCTGATACGTGGCAACGCCCATGTAGCTCTTTTCACGGAAAACCAGATCACTAGGGAAGAAAGAGCATCGCTTCTCCCAGATGGCAATGTTGACATGTGTTCCACGAGCGCGCAGGGCCAAAATAGCCTGGTCCAAACCACTTTGCACGCCGGCAGCATCATAAGACATCTGTACGCCTTGATTCTCGGTCCGTTCTTTGCAGGATGCTACGATATCGTCCTTTGTGGGGTCCAAGACGACGTGCGCGCCAAACTCTCGTGCAAATTGCTTGCGCATGGGCGACACTTCCGAGACGATGATCTGCTGACACCCTTTTGCCCTGAGAGCCTGAATGACAGCAAGTCCAATTGGACCGCCACCCAGGACCAAAGCAGTATCCGAAGGCTTGAATGGGGAGGCATTGACGGCATGCCAGCCCACAGCCAGGGGCTCGACCAGCGCAGCGACATCCAGCCCGACATTGTCAGGGACCTTGTACACTGCGTACTCTGGCACTACGACATGCTCAGAGAGGCCGCCACCCCAGCCGCTTAGTCCGATGAAGCCATTCTTGTAGCAACAATTGATAAGGCCGTCCTGACAGGCGCCGCATTCTCCGTCATAAATGATAGGCTGTACGCATACCCTGTCGCCGCGGGAAAAGCGTTCGCTTACGCCCTCGCCGATATCTTCAATGACCCCGCTAAACTCGTGTCCGAAGGTCAAGGGTACCGTCTCTCCAGTAATGGGATGTGGCGAGGTCGGACAAAGAGAGGGCCCTCCCATATACTCGTGGAGGTCTGAGCCGCAAATACCACACCAGGCTGGCTTAATCTTCACCTGACCCTTTCCGCATGTTGGCTCCGAGATGTCCTCGTACCGAAGGTCTTCCTTACCGTGAAAGCGAAGAGCCTTCATCTGCCGCTCTGTTCTAGGAGCTGGTCTGTTCTTGATGACCAGGTTTGGGTCCTGAGTCAGGAGAGTGGTGGTGGTGGTAGTCATTTTCTCTGAATTTGGGGAACTTTCAAGGAGGCGGAGAAGACCAAGCAAGGAGACTTGAAGCACTGGAACGTAACTTGCACCTACCTCCTATTAAATCTCTTGCGCTGACATCGCTTGTACGCCGCACATGAGCACAACCAATATCGCGGATTGCCTATCGAGGGCATACGACGACCTTGTGACAGGTACAGACTCAGATACAGCCATAGACCCCTCTTCCTTCGCATGGCACGATATTGGCGCTGTCCCGCCGCTGTCATACCAGTCCCGGGCCACTGATTCGCTGTATTGGGGGGTTTGAGGGTTGCGAGGAAATGCCACCCGGGGAAGCGATGTGAGGGGTAGCTCGAACGGGACGAGGCCGAAAGTTCTTTACCATGGTTTACGGCATGCCGTGCCTCGCGAACCATCACAATCGATGGCCCGAAGAGCTGGGAGGAAAGGATGGGAGCTCTAGGCATTGTGGTCGCGTGAGAGGGTATAG
Source organism: Hortaea sp. C3G1500-4 (assembly GCA_022701445.1). Taxonomy (NCBI): domain Eukaryota; kingdom Fungi; phylum Ascomycota; class Dothideomycetes; order Mycosphaerellales; family Teratosphaeriaceae; genus Hortaea; species Hortaea sp. C3G1500-4. The sequence continues at coordinate 1,618,502 of JAJVDI010000001.1, forward strand.
AGGGAGGTCTGGCCTTATGAAGGTCAGAGTGATGCGGCTCTGCTTTGGCTCTGCTTTGGCCTTCCGGCTTGCCCGAATCGGGAAGGCGATATTGCCACGAGGGTGTGACGTCGCATTGGCTGGTCTACCCCGCCCCCACCACACGCGTTCGTTTGCCGCAATGCCGACCGGCGATTGAGAGGAAACGTGGTCTCCTCCAGGGCTGCAGGTGATGACGGCGGCGGCATCTGAGATCGCATCGAGGCTGGAGTGAACGAGGTGCATCAGTCATCGACTCCTGTACTGTCATTGAGCCCGGATCTGCCGTTACAGACGCGTGCAGTCGAGGCTCTGGCCATGAGACCCGCAACTGGGACGCCACTCCCCGCCATGGCTGATTGGACGGCTGTATTCGACGTCTCCAGCTACGACCCATCGGAGAAACTAATCTCAGGCTGGGGAGAATAGAGGAGAATGGAGCTAGATCATTGACGGCTCATGACCTCACTGGCTCGTTGCCCGGCGAGCTGCACAACAGGCATGAAGTTTTTCCACCTCCGCTCATTCACTTATCTTCTTTTCTCGTCAACCTCATCCTACTCATCCCACCTCACATCTTCCATCACAAGATCTTCAGGGAAGTCTCATCCACCAATCACTCGAGATGCCTTACCCAGAGACCGCCACTGGCTTCATGATTGAAGACCAGAAGAAATGGCAAGACTTCAAGAAGCAAGAGGTATGACGCGCCTTGACAACATCCCGCTTGAAGAATTGGTCACTAACAAACGAGCTCAACAGTTCAAGCTCAAGACGTTCGAGGACCGCGATGTTGATGTCGCCATTGAGTGCTGCGGTGTCTGCGCTTCCGACCTGCACACCATCAATGGCGGCTGGGGTGACGCTCCGATGCCGCTCTGTGTCGGCCACGAGGTCATTGGCAAGGCTATCAGGGTCGGCAAGGACGTGAAGACCATCAAGGAAGGTGACCGTGTCGGTGTCGGTGCGCAGATCCAGGCAGACCTGACCTGCGCCAACTGCAAGGCCGACCAGGAGAACTACTGCCCGAATGCCATCGACACCTTCGGCGCACAGTACAGTGATGGCACCCTTTCGCAAGGTGGCTACTCCTCGCACATTAGAGCGCACGAGTACTTCACTTTCAAGATCCCGGAAAGCATTCCGTCGGCGGTTGCCGCACCCATGATGTGTGCTGGTCTTACCGTGTACAGCCCACTCGTTAGGCTTGGTGCCGGCCCAGGCAAGAAGGTCGCCGTTCTGGGTCTTGGTGGTCTTGGTAAGCAATTGATGAATCGAACACTCGAACGACTGTCGCTAACATAATCAGGCCACTTTGCCGTCATGTGGGCTGTCGCTCTCGGAGCTGAAGTCTACGTTCTCTCGCATTCCCCAAGCAAGAAGGAAGACGCCTTGAAGATGGGCGCCAAGGAGTTCATCGTGACTGGGGAGGAGAACTGGCACAAGCCTTACGCCTTCACGTTCGACTTCATCCTCAACACCACGGATGCCACCCACAAGTTTAACTTGTCGCACTACTTCTCCACTCTGAAGGTTATGGGTCGCTTCCACAACGTCGGTTTCGGTGACGAGCCGCTGCCGAGGATCAACGCCCAGGACTTTGCTCCGAACGGCTGCTACATTGGTGCCTCGCACATTGGTAACAGGTAAGTGTGCACTTCTCTTCAAGAGACCTGGCGTTAGGCTAACTTCGAATCTCTTTTAGGCCTGAGATGCTTGCCATGCTTGACCTTGCTTCGAAGCAGAAGATCACTAGCTGGATCGAGGAGATCCCGATCAGCGAGGAGGGTTGTGCCAAGGCAGTCACCAAGGTCTCTGACGGTGACGTTAGGTACCGGTGTGTCCTGACCGACTACGACAAGGTCTTCGGCGAGCGTTCTTAGAGAAATAGTTATGATCTTCAAGCAGAAGTCAAATTAGGCAGCAGAATAAGCTGATGAAATAACGCTGAAATGATCACGCTTCGTACAGATGAAGTGTTATTACTCTACGCCTGCAGATCAAGGACTACACGTCCTTTCAGCTCACCACGTTCCATCTCATGGAAGATGTCAGTCAGCTTGTCCATCTTCTCCGTCCTGAAATGCGTCTTGACAACACCACGCTCCGCAAACTGTAATGTCTCAATCGCCTCTCTCCGGTTCCCAACTGCCACGCCAACAATTTTCTGCTCTTTGGCCACCATCACTTGCGGGAATGCGGTAGCAATGGGCTTGAGGTCGCCTTCGGGCAGACCGACGCAGACCAGAGTGCCGCCAAACTTGAGGAGACCCATACCACTAGATCACTGTCAGTCGAAAATCTACCAGGATGGGAACATGCTGAGTCTTCTTACCTGGCGTATGCTCCATTGGCCGCAGTGAGTACTAGCACCGCCTGAGCGCCCAGTCCCCCAGTAGCAGCCTTCACCTCTTCCTCAGCCTTGCCTTGCGTGTGATCAATAAAGACCTCTGCACCGCACTCCTTCGCAAAGTCCTTCTTGTTGCCTGCATCGATACCAATAACTCTCATGCCCATGCCCTTTGAAGCGATCTGACATGCCAAATGGCCGAGACCACCTCCCGCACCCAGCAGCACCACCCAATCACCTGCCTGTGCACCACTCTTCCGCAGAGCACTGTAGACAGTCACACCCGCACACAGCATCGGCGCCGCAGCATCAGAAGCAAGACTATCCGGAATCGGCGTCACGTAGTTCGCAGGCCCGGTAACATACTGCTGGAAAGTGCCAGGGGTATAGTACCCGGAGACCTTCTGGTTGAAGCAGACGCCGTCGTGGCCAGACAGGCAGGCTGGACAGCTGCCGCAGATGCCCGAGATCCATTTGATGCCGACTCGGTCCCCGACCTTGACGTTCGAGAGATCCGCTCCCGGACCCAGCTTGACGACTTTGCCTATGCCCTCGTGTCCGCCGACCTGACCCGGTTGCGTGGGGAATGGAAGGCCCTTCCAGGTGTTGGTCATGATGCCGAGGTCGGAATGGCAGACGCCGGAGTGAGTGCTGGAGCTGGGTTAGAAACAATGCACCTCATTCTCTCTCACTCTTTTGGTCGATTGCTGCAACTCACAGGTTCACGAGAACCTCGCCAGGCCCTGGCTCCGGCATGTCGAGGTCGACGAGCTTTGTTGAGATCTTGCCCGGCTCATCGTAGACTGCGGCCTTGTACTTCTTCGGTAGATCGCCCATGGTGGTTCTATATCAATTCAATAAAGTAATGCTGTTGTGGACAATGAGTATGTGAGTAGGATGGCGATAGCAAGAGGTATTAAGACAAAGAGCAAGGAATAGATTGAATGTTACCTACCCGGATATCAGGGTCTGATAAAGTGTTAGCTACTGCTCGCAGTCTGGCGCGTACCTCGGTGCGCGTAGGAGGGGTTTGGAAGCTCCCCCAGTCTCCGAGCGTGGGGTCTCGCAAGTGGAGAAGAAAGCGGGGGCGATGCTCGCGTCGTGGCATCACTACCAGTACACTTGCTTGCTGCAAGCCTCCGCCGCAAGATCATATGCGTAAGGTATTTTCGCTAGGCGAAGTAGCTTTCATAAAACGACCGAGAAGCCGCGCGGATTCACTAGCAGCCGCTGAGCCGATCTATGGTACTAAGCGCATTGCAGCCGACCTCTGCTGCACAGTGGCGACTGGCATTCATGCTCAGCCGTCGACAATGTCCACGACAGGTATACTAGAGCTTTCCAAGCTTCTCAAATCAATGCGTCCAGTTCTGGATCCTCATACATACGTCTTTGCTACCATTGCGAAAGATGGTTCAAATCCCGAGCATGCCAAGCTGCTGACTGAGGCGGTCCATCATGCCGAGATGCTGTTCAAGGAGGATGAAGGCTGGACAGTCATCGTCACTCAGACTCTGGCCAACGAGCTGGGTCTGGTTCAAGACTTTCCTTGTCGGAAGGTGACTCTGAACGTGCATTCCAGCTTGGACGCCGTAGGATTTCTCGCAGCAATCACCACAAGGCTGGCGCAGAAGTTGAACCTAGGCGTGAATCCTGTCTCGGGGTATTATCATGATCATCTATTTGTACCCAAGGGAAGAGAAGATTTGGTTGTGAAGGAGATAGAAACGATGGCTGCTGAGCAGGAATGATGGGGGAATTCCTACCTTTTGAAGGCTACGGTTAACTGAATGTGGAGAAACACCTTGATGTTTAAGGTACCTACATAGAGTGCATATGCTGGCGAGCTCTATTGCATCAGCCAGTCTCTAATCATACATATCAGAATCATGAAAAAGCTTCGTGCAACACAAAGGGCCTCGGGTCATTACTGCGTAGAAGTTTTCACCCACTCAAGCTCCGACTTCGACCATCCGAGAAATGGCCTCGTCAACGCCTAGTCCGAAACCGAACTGCTCGATCGCCTCCTGTGCTCTCGGCACGCCGATCAAAGCAACGTTACGCGGCACAACGACATCTTGCACGTCGAAACACCCAAAGGCAACCAGACGCTTCAAGGCTGGACAGCTTCGGAAGATCCCAGCAACCACACTCGTGTCGGCACGGTTGCAGAAACTGAGGTTGATGTATTCCAGCGCTGGATATGTTTCCCCGCCATTGAAAACGTCAAAGAAGGCTGAACGTTCAATGTGGCGACACGATGCGAGATCGAGGTGCTTCAGTGTCGAGCCCGAATGTGCCATGAGCGCTTTGAAGCCAGAAGATGCCATTCCAATAGCTTCCTCTGGACCGTCGGGGTTGTTGTTGTCGACGTCGCGAGTACTGTTGACATCGACAAAGGTGAGTGGTGGGTTCTGCCACTCGGTAAATAACGAGGTGTAGCCAGCGTTCGTCACGGTGTCATTCTCAGAAACCCGAAGCTTTGAGAGTCGATTACAGTTGTCGTGAATGGCCTGAAGAACAGTGTCGTCTGCATCGATGAACTTCTCCAGGGAGAGAGTTTGGAGGCCACTGCCGCGCTTCTCGACAAGATTGACGAGTGCATCTGTAGACACCTCGCGATTGATTTGGAGCGAGAGATGCTTGAGCTCTGGTAAATCCGAAAGATAGCGCACAGCGTCCTCACCCAGACGACGGCAGAGCTTGAGCTTGACGCGCTCAAGATTGGGACAGTGCTTGACCATGTCGTGCACCACGTCGTCCTCGAAAGCAGCATCTAGCCACTTGAGCTTGACGACTTCGAGCTTGCTGCCAGCCTCGCGGAAGAGCTTCTGCCACCTGTCTTCCGTTACGAGGTTTGCAGCATACAGCTGGATGTGTCGCAAGTCGCCACACTTCTCAATCATGTAGTCGATAGCGCCATCCTTCATCTGACATGCATTGCCCAGAACCAGCTTGCGCATCTTCGGAACCACGGCGAAGATCTGATTATAGTCTTCCACTTCAAGATACGCTGCATCGTGCACCACCACCGAATCCAGATCTGGTCGCAAGAAGAGCGGGAGCGTCTTCGGCTTCATCACGCGCTTCTTGGAGAAGATTTCGCCCAGCCGCTCCAACACGGACTGAGGCAGCTCTCCCAGCTCTTCAATGTCGTCGTGATGCCTGGCGACCTTCTCGATGCACATCTGAACCAGGGATTTGGCCCCTCCAGTCGCCATACCATCTAATCTGTCGCTCTCAATCTTGCGCCTCTTCTTGCCCGTGCCTGCTGCCTTTTTCGCTGCAGCTTGGCTCTTCTTGTTGTCCTTGGCCAACTCTTTTCCGCATGGCGTACATAGCAGCCCGCCATCTGGACCCTCTTTACTGTATGGTGTAACGGTGAAGCGCTTGTTGCAAATGTCGCAATGCTCGAACTGGCCAGGCAGCGGTTTTGACTTCTTGTACATGCCAAGGTCATCGTTGTAGTCATCGTCGTCGTCCGGATCGCCCTTTTTACCCTTCTTGCCTTTCTTCGATGCTTTACTCTTCTTGATCTTTTCTATCGCGTCTTTTTCATTTCGCTTGCGCTTCTTCGATGGCTTCTCGTCTTCGTCATCCTGTGCGGCTGCGGCTAGTGCCTCATCGTTGTCCTGATCAGGTGCTTGGTTGGACGGACCTTCTCCATTACCGGCCTCGTCTACTTCGGCTTGACGTTGTCTCCGCTCATAGTCGTCACGGATTTGCGCAGCTGAGATGTTGTTCGCGGCTAAGAAATCCGTCAAGGCACTTTGGGGGCCGCGGATGCGGTTGCCACCTCGCCGGCCCGACATGTTGCAATGTCTACAATTGGCGTGTTGAATGTCAAGTGGATGGGAGTGGACAGGTTAGACCGAATAGCCAAGACTATCAGGGCATGGAGGATGATGCGGTTGATTGTTTGAACAGGAAGTGTGCACATGCTCCAGGCAGGAGTGAGATGACGGCTCCAGCCGACGCGAGAAAGTTAAAGTGCCTGCAGGACGCGTCGCGCGAGTTCCGCGACAGGCAGCAGCAAAAAAGAGAAATCAGATGCCCCAGTTGCAGGGGAATATGAAGTGGTTTAAAACGGCATTACTGGTAGGTAAATAATATACACAGGAGTAGATGCTACTGATACCCATTCACGTGAACTTATACCCGCCCCAAATATACCAAAAGCCCAGCACTCAAATCCATACGCCAGACGTAAAAGGGTATATGATATCCAGCATCGAAAACTCCAGCAATTCCGCAGAACGTGTTGATAAGGTACATTCCAAAGCTTCTCCCCTGGTCCCGCTCTAGGCCTTTTCAGTTGAAGTCAGCCTTGACGGTCCCGTACTTCACACCATCCACCCGTAGCTCGAACACAAGATTTGCACTTTCAATCTTCATGTGCAGTTCAAAGTCCAGGTTGTCGAACTCGATGCCCTTGGTCGTCGTGAGGCGCGTGAAGAGACTCTTCGGCACAGCGTTAAGGTCCGTAGTGAGTGTGCAGACGGTGATAAGATCCTTGCCGAAAGCGTCGGGAGCGTCATCCAATTCGCAGCCTACGAGGTCATCCTCGACAACAAGTGACTGGCCGGGTCGGAAGTTGCGCGTGTAGTGGAATGAGACCGGTTGATCTGCCGAGATTGGAGTACCCTGCGGATGGTCAATCTTTGTTGCATGCAAATAGATGGATATGACAATGCTTACCTTTGCGATGTGCCATTGCATCCTGTCGCTGACCATCCATCGCTCCCACAAAGGACTCCAATACCGATCTTCGACTGGATGCTTCTTCTCGTCAAACACGGTGGCGTAGCTTGTGCCGTAATGCCATCGACTTCTCCGCTTCTCGACCACACTACCCTCAATACCACGCAGGACCGCACCTCTCACCACAGCTGTCCACGCATTCAGGGGCTGCAAGATCTCCACGTTCTGCTGCGCCGTCGCCGCGATCTCATGTGATGGCTGTTCCGAGTATGGCGGTGGCGGGGCTGAATTGAAGTGCTGCTTCAGCCGCGTGTACAGATAGTTCGACTGACCAAAGCCACCGACAAGTACGATGCCAGAGACAAGTCCTCCCTTGGTCTTGATCGCTTGCACTTGCCCATCTACCAGCTCGATGACCTGCTGTATAACCGGCTCAAAGATACCCTTCACCTGCTCAGCAGTCATGATCAGGAATCCGCTGTCCAAGCCAGCCTCCTCGTCGTCGGGCAGACCTGGGAACGGCACATTCACCTCGCTATGTTCCTCCTCATTGAAATTCCGCTTCACAAACTCCTCAAAATATCTCAGTCCCATCATCCATGTCTTCGGCTTCTTCTCACGCATATGTGTGTACTTCTCTTCGCCTATCCGCTCTTTCACATGGTCTTCGAACCTGTAGTTCAAGAAAGCCGATCCACAGAGCCCACCAGTGCCAACCGCACTCTCCTCTACCCGGAGCGGATTGGTCTCCGTCACTTTGTAGGCGATCAAGTCTACCGTGCCACCTCCTGCATCACATACGATAAAGTTGTCATTAACTTTCAAGCCGCTTGGTTGTATTGTCTTCAGCGTATACACTGCCGCAGCCTCCGGCTCACTGATAAGCTTAAGCTCATGTCTGCTGCCCATCCCTGCTCTTTCTGCAGCCTGCAGAGTGGCGTTCTTGGCTGCATCTGACCATACCGCGGGCACTGTCAGGACGAACTCCACCTTAGTGGTGCTCACAAAGCTCTCGCCGTACCTCCTCGTCAACATCTCCATGGTGTGATTGTAGATCTTGGTGAGGTAGTCGGACACGGCGTCCATGACCGTGCGATCGCATTTCCGTAGTTGAGCGGCGGTTTCTAGAGGCGAGACGAAATGTGGGAGCTTCTGGTTGCGGTCGAGGAAGAGCTTGATGCATCGTAGGCGAGGCTCCTCGGGCTTGAATTGGAAACCCCATCGTGTTGCTTGCGGTATCCCATGCTCGCTTGGCTGCTCGGTAGTAGGAGTCGAAGGGGCGCTTGTAGGCGAGGTGCCTCCGTATGCGATCTCTGAAGGGACCTTGTCGGACGTGATGCCATTGCCACCGGGCCAGCTTTTAATGATGTCGACGTCGTCTGGTGTCGCACTATACACAGCGGCTACACCACTGTATGTTGTACCGAAGTCAACTCCAACTATCAGCCTGTCCTCCTTGATCTCCGCGCCATTGCTCTCGTCGTGGACTCCATTGACCTCCGCCGGAGCATCGCCATTGGCGAGCGAACCATTCATGCTTGCTGCAGTCTCAGTTCCGTTGACCGGCGGACTGGGCTGGTTGACAGTCATTGTCTAGCAGAGTACAGGAGAGAGGATTAGACCACTACGGTTGGGTGTTCCCCCAGCCGGGCAATATGTAATTTCAACGGGCAGCTGGTCGCCAACCGCCACTTTTGGTACAACACCAACGTCCAATCCCGTGCGAGTCTGACCTGATCTTTGCAACGCGTCCCGTCAGCTCGATGACGAGGCTACACTGGAAGACGCGGTGAAGAGCAACGAGGCCACGACCCCATTGAGGAGGATCCGATGACAACTATTAGGCCATTGAGCCGCCATCGCTCCTGTAAAAAGGTGCGCTCTCCTGCACGTTCGGAGTCCGGTAGCGCTCGCGGTCATGAGATAGAGTTGCGGCCTTGCGATGCAGTGCAAGGATCATAGTTTGAGCCCTGCGGCCGAAGATCTGGGGTACAGCTAATCTTAGACTGGTCAGCCCCTCCTTCGCCGTCCTGTCAATTTCCCGATTGGGCAATGACGCAGCCATCTGCTCTCTCACGGAGATTATAACTCGGTTCGCTTAATCGCTTGCAAGCACTTGTTTTCAGGCTCGCATAATACTGTATTGATTTCTTGTTAATAGGTAGACCATACAGAACGCTGTCGTGTTCGTACTGTGTAAATAAGCTCAGCGCCAGCAAGTGTCAGCCGCGCTATGGCTGTTCCATCATGTCTTCCACGAGCTCTTAGGTTCACGGGAAATCGTCCGGAGTCGTTGCGGAGCCGGGTGCGTTGACTGAAGTCATTATTGGAAACATCGACATGTAATAATTGTGGCACAAATATTGATCGCTAAGTAGACACGGGAGAGCCGATTCTCCAAACAGGCAATGGCGCGTCTGCACTGTGGCATCGTCTGCCATGTCAGAAGCCAGCGGTAAAGTCTCCGCGGCTGACCGGCCAAATGAAGAGGTTGGACAAGCATCCCAAGCAGCAGCTTCCTCTACTTTGGCCACATACACCGCTAGCGATGACATGACTGGGGCCGAGACTGCCAATACTGACGAGACATGCACAATGACTACCGAACCAAGTCAGCCGTCAGCGGACCAGGAAGATTCTCTTCCTGACAACGTTGAAATGAGTGCATCGCACGGTGAGGAGGATTCTCAGATGCATCTCGACGACAGCCCCAGCCAGTCTGCGAAGGATCAAGATTTTCCAGAGTCTCGATCTGGTCGAGCAAACTTCCGCAGCACGAGTTCCAAAATCGCAAACTTACGTGCCGCTTTCGAGAATGACACACCTGCCAATGGACCGCCCAGGCGAAACTTTGCGAGGAGTGCAGATAGGAGGCACGAGAGAAGTGCAGAGTGCAGTAGGCAATGTCAGGACGAAATAGGAAAGCTGAGGGAAGAACGGGACAGAGAGGAAGAGATGAAGATTGCACTGGAAGAGAAATGCACAAAGCTTGAGGAAGAGCTGGAAGCGCTGGAGCAACAGACGCATGAGGAAAAGGAAGCGAGAGATTCTTCGCCAGGCCAAGGGGCGAATGGCACGAATGAACACAACCACGAGGAGGCCAGGGCGTCAAGCGCACGGAGCGACGAAGTCCATCTCCTCCAGCAGCAGCTCGCCGAACTGAAAAAGACCATCTCCACTTCGACTCGCATGAGCAGCTCCGTCACCGACTCGACCTTTGTACAGGAGATGGGCGTCCTGTACCATGAGCTCCAGAACTGGATCGTGCTGAACTTCAGGCGCGCGAAGATGGACGTCGCGCCGAATGAGCTCTGCAATCGGCTAGAAGGCACGGGCGACTTTGAACGGGTGGCATGGCTGCAGCAAGTCTTCCGCGTGTTCGACCCTTCAGCAAAACTAGCATTCTTGCAGTGTGTTGCCACTGTTTCCCTAATGGACGTGTTCTGTGCCGAGCTGGTTTTTGGCCTGAACAAGGGTGAACAGTGGTGTGCGGACCTCCTGAAGGCAGTCGACAGCATGCAACATACACTTGGTTCGGTAGCTTACGCCAAGTGGCGGGCTGCGACTGTCGAGGCTGTAGGTCAAAATGCAGTATTCCAAGACCTCCTGCAGAAGGCGATTGAGGATGTTGCGGAGTCCATCTGTTCTTCGCTCTACAAGCTCACGGAAATCGATGTAGGGGAGAGTGGGAACACGTCTTTGATTGGCATTATTAAGCGTGCCGCCTCTCTTGCGCACCTTTTCTCTTTCCAGCAAGCCCAGTACCAATTCCTCCGACCCAACCCTGGAACGCATTTCGATGCCGAAACAATGGAGGACATCGCAGAAGACAGCGAAGAGCTCTCTCCTTCCGTGGTTAGCTGCGTGACCTTCCCATCTGTAATCAAGAATGGTGACGAGTGCGGCGACAACTCTCATCTCCGAAACGTCATTATGAAATCGAGGGTGCTATGCCGGAAAGTAGAAAGCTGAAACCGAGAAGGAGCCGCAACAAGTCCAATCGCATCAGAGTGTGTTCTCTCTCTGCCTGCCAGGGGCATGGCGGCCGGTGGCATCTTGCGTCTCTGACAACTTCAAATGTGCTTCCGACTGCTGTCTGAGCCATTTCTCCAAGCCCTCGATCCCACTGCTCCTATCATCAATGGTCTGCGCCCGTTGCAACCTGTCGGGCCGGCGGCTCAGCACGATTTCTCCATTGATAATCCTATCTTCCCACTGAGCATCTCGGCTAACGAGAGCCTCCCGCCGCTGGAGTTGACTGCCAGGGCTGGTACAATTGCTAGACACTGGCGCAAGGTCTGCAAAGTCTCGTGCTACTGGCTCTGCTTCCGGCGACAGTGTACCGGAAGTGATGACCGATGCGATATCAGCCTCAGAAGGAGAGCTAGGTTGCGTGTTTTCTGGTGTTTTGATCTTATGCAGTTGATGATCAAAGACCTTGTCTTCAAGGTCATGAAGGGAGCCGGTGAATACGCGTGGAACTTGGTTCTTACTCCCTTTACGTCGCGTGGCCAAAGACTTATCTACATGCGGTAGCTGGGGTGCGGGTTGGGCGATACCGGGTCCGACTGCTCTGGGTGAGTCTGCCGTATAGACGTCACTAGCGTCAGTCATGTGGCGGAAGTGCCCACGATGCATGACTTTATCTTCGACAACGCTGAAAGACTTATTGAGGTTGCAATGGCTGCCAGATGGCTCGAGGCGTGCAGTCTTCGGGGCTTCTGCATCCGCTTGAGCCCTAGCGAAAATCTGCGAGTACAAGCCTTCTCTATCAGGAGCACCGAAAACGTTGCTCAGCGAAGATCGTTTGGTGGGAGTTCCTTGCGAAATTGCGACACCGGGGCCGTCGGCGACCTGGAATGGCAGTAAAGGCAGCTGCGGCGGCTCTGACGGGGTCCTCAAAGTGGCAATAGTTTGATTGCCGGTCGTGCCGTTAGAGCCATGTTGCGGACAGCGTATTGCTGATTCAGGGGTAGCAGGAGCTGCGGTTGCATCCGTTGCTTGAAATTGAATAGCATCTGTAGTTGGCGGCCTTGACCGGTACCGAGACCAATTCTGTAGTCTCCGTACAGCCTTCTGGTACTCCTGATCAAATTTGTCGACCATTTCATCCGCCTCTGAGCATGTGTACTGTATGCGGCTCAGTTGGGTCTGAACTGCGACGAGTAGGTCCCGAAGGTCCAAGGCTTCACTGTGAGGTTGGCGTTCGAGAAGCCGCGAAAACTCCTGCCATACAGCTTTGGCGAAAAGATCAATCATGTCTTGGAAGATCCCAGCCTCGCGTCCTGTTGACTTGTGGAAGGTCCTGCGTACGTCAACGTCGTTGGCCATTGAAGGAACTCTGGGTGATCTTACCGTAACACAGGTCTCCAGGCATCCAATGCGCCTTCGAGTGCCACGCCTTCCAAAATTGTCAAACGCGGCAAACACCCAGTCGCTCGTAGCGCATTTTGGCATCTGCTCTCAAAGTGCTCGCGCAAGAAATCGCACGCCTCCAGCTCGCTGTTGATGTACCACTCGATCCTCCGAAATGTACTTGGATGAGAAATTCCAGACTCAACTATGACATGTATGTCGGCGCCCACACCCAATATCAACATGATCATGCGGTACAATAAGTCGTAGCTGCGCTCGTCGATACTACGGCTGCGGAAGTAGTTCATCAGGCGACGAATAATGGTCCTTTTCACCTCTTCAGCCGGGGATATGGTTGGACTAGGCTCCATTTTTGCAGTAGCGGCCAACGTGTTGATAGGCGCGCGTGTTACAAGCTCGTGCACGACGACTTCAAACAAGTGTTGTATTTCACACAGCTGTGCAAGAAGCTCAAGGCAACATAGCATTCGCCATACAACAAACGAGGTAATAGACTGCAATCTGATTAGATCACCAGAGGCCGACATTTCTTAGGTCCTGCACGCCGTCACGCGGAACCGGCGTGAACTGACGTTGAGCGCGAGGTCGGCGTCCCCGGCGACGGACGAGGAAGGTGCAGGTAAACAAGCGGTGAAAGGCAATGTCTGAGTAGAATTGTCGGTAGCGGATGCTGGGGATTACTATATTCTTTCGAAAACGTGCTCGGTAGAGGCGTCAGGGTATTTTATGTGTTCTTTAAGCTGCAGAGGAGCTGGATCAAGAACAGGGAGAATGTATTTCGGATAATGAATGCAGTGGGCTTAAGTCCGATGCCTTCAGTCTTGGCGGCTGATTGTGGAAGGAACGACTAGGAATCGGCTCCGAACCTTGGAAGTATCCAGGCAGGATCGGAGCAGACGCAGGACTACTAGTACACTCGCTTGCAGTACGGGATAAGGTAATAACCTGGGGACAACCTTAAGCAGAGATATCAAATTCTGCTTTGTCATTATCGTTTCGAATTGCAACCAAAGCAGACGTGACTGTAAAACATGCCTTCATATGCCGCATGAGCTACTTACATAGCTCCTTGCGTAAGCAATTACTGCTTTAAGACCTTCACTGACTCGCAGCCAACTCCCTCAGCATCTCCCTCGTCGCACCAGCACTCTTGCCACTATCACCATACAAAGCAGCGATTAAGCTCCCATCCACACTAGGGAACTCGCGTTGCAGGTCCTCCATGTCACGGTCCTCATTAGTCTGCGGCCTACCCATCTCGAACTGCTCCATCGCTTCCCGCTGCTCGCCGCGTTCGCCCTCCGGCACAAAGTCAGATTCCTTGAACGTGCCAGTGCGTCTTGGTGGCTGGATATCGCCAGGCGCAAAGTCGCCGCCTCCCGGGTGCTGTTGACCATGACCTGGCGGTGGCCCAGGTGGAGGTTGGTAATACTGGCTTTGATCTGGATAAGCTTGTTGGAGACCTTGGCCTTGGTACTGCTGCATCCCTGCCGGCGCATGGCCTTGTTGGTCTTGCCAAGGGTTGTCCATGGGATGACTTTGCTGCTGTTGATGATAGGGATTGTTGTCCTGCTGTCCTTGGGGATAAGGCGGAATGTTGCTGCCTCCCGAAGGAGCATTGTAGTAGTTGTTTGACGACATGACCTTTGATAAATACAATCACTGCACAGTTCGAGTATTGACTTGAAGTTGAATGCGTTCAGGCTGTCTCTCAATAATAATGGTGATGGGAACAGGAAGTTCGCCTCAGCCACAGTGTTACGTTGACTTCATGTGACAGAAGCTTGGGAAGGCGAGGAAGGCAGGAGAGCTCGGATCGCTCGAAGCCATCTTCCGAATCCGGACTTTAGCCGAGTGAAGCTCGAGGAACGTGGAAAGATCGCGTCCAGATGCGATTGCTACGATTGCTCTTAACCTGATGATTGAACAATACCGAACTCCGTCACCAACTACCACACCTGCAATACCTTTCCACGCCGTCATCAACTGTACGCAACTGCGCACACAGAAAGCATCAACCCTCGACCTGTTGCTGCGGCTGTGAGGCTGCTCTTGCGAACGTGAAGATGGACTACGAGTTTATGGACGGCGAGGACGCAGGTCCGCGAGTGACTATACGGAAGGTCCGAAGGCACAACCATGCATCTACGGCTAGGGCTATCATACTGACGGCTTGCAGACGAACGAGACGACCATCGACCTGATGCTGAGCAACACTTCCCTATCCCTTGCAAACTCCTTACGCCGGACGATGCTTGCCGAGATCCCCACGATAGCCATCGACCTGGTCGAGATCCAGTCCAACACCACCGTTCTTGCCGACGAGTTCCTGGCGCATCGATTAGGGCTGATACCGCTCAGTACGCGCGGGGTGGAGGAGATGTTCTACGCGAGAGACTGTGATTGTGACGAGTACTGCGACAACTGCACTGTCATGCTGCAGCTGCACGCGGTGAACAGGAATAGCGAGGAGCACGTCAAGGTCTTTGCGAAGGACCTGATACCGGAATTAGTGGGCGGAGGCCCGGTGGAGGATCCACGGTTTGGAAGGGCGGGGATGAACGGGATGGGAACGGGCTCTGCAGAGGACCTGCCAGCGAGAGGCGCGCCTATCATTCTAGATTCGAAGGGCCAGGGTTCGCTTATCTGCCAATTACGAAGGGGACAAGAACTGAAGGTCAGGTGCATCGCGAGGAAGGGGATAGCGAAGGAGCACGCAAAGTGGGCACCGACGGCTGCGATAGGCTTCGAATACGATCCGCACAACAAGCTCAGACATACGACGCTCTGGCACGAAGGCACAGACCCGAAGAGCGAATGGCCGGAGAGCAAGAACATCGAATGGGAGGAGCCTGCGCAGGAAGGCGAGCAGTTCGCCTTCGACGCCGAACCCGATCAATTCTACATCAACCTCGAAGGGACGGGTGTGATGCCACCAGACGTCATCCTACATTCCGGGATCAAAACGCTGCAGCAGAAGCTTGCGGGCGTCATCCAGCACCTGAGCACAACGACGGACATGGGCCACGAAATCAACGGCGCGGGTGCAGACGATGGAGCGATGACGCCGCCTGATCCGGGGACTGCGTACGGAGGGCAGCAGACCGCATACGGAGGCGGTGGGACGACGCCAGCGTACGGTGGCGGAACCGCGTACGGGGCTGCAACGCCTGCTTATGGCGGCGGAACAGCGTACGGGGGCGGCACAGCGTATGGTGGCATGGGTGGCGCAACTCCCTATGGCCGTTCAGGGTACTAGAAGGGCCTGTCACGCTTTGTACTTTGTCGAATGGCGAGCTACGTGACGGTGGCGAAAGAGAGGTTCATTGGCGTGCTTCATGGGCATAGCGGTGGCGTTTTGGGATCAGGTTGAAATCACTAAAAACGGCAACGGGCAGGTCGAGTGGGTGAGAAGTGATTCAGTTCCCTGTTTCAGATTAGAACTTTTACAAGAAGGATGTCTGCGACTGGCAAATGGCCAGCTTTACTGAGTCTCTTGATCTCCCGTCGTGCTGCTACAGCCAAGTGCCAATGCTTTCTTCAGGGGTCGCGCCTTCCTCCCCAGATAGTCGATTATCGGAGTGATTCTCAATTACTCGACTATCGCTTATAATACTAATAAATGACTTGATCGGTGCCCCAAACACCGCTGCTAAGACTTCACTCAACAAGCATTCCGAGGCCATGGGCTGGTTGATGTTTTAACGACCCACGCTCGACATTTCCGCTAGCAAGAAGGCTCAATGCGCCAGTGGAAACAACGCTTTGAGGGATACCTTGGTAAATGGTAAATTCTTGTTCAAATCTGCTTCGAAAGCCATTGTCGCTCGCGAAAGTCACACGTCTCAATATACAGAAAGAGGATCGAAAATCGTCAAGCATAGAGGTCGCAAGGTAGTACACGAAATGCGTCTTGCTAATACATG
This sequence comes from Hortaea sp. C3G1500-4, assembly GCA_022701445.1. Taxonomy (NCBI): domain Eukaryota; kingdom Fungi; phylum Ascomycota; class Dothideomycetes; order Mycosphaerellales; family Teratosphaeriaceae; genus Hortaea; species Hortaea sp. C3G1500-4. The sequence goes on from JAJVDI010000001.1 coordinate 1,634,873, forward strand.
CCTATCTTTTGCTAGGACTCTGCGCCGGCTTAGAGAAGTTGACATCGTCGTGACAACACGTGTTGAAGTTTTTAGAAATACATAGCACAGCCATTCCATTGCACTCAGCGTTTCGCGTCCGGTACTTCGCCGGTAAAGGAGACCTTCAGACCTGCACCCGAGATTAGCACCGTCACGACTTCCTCCTTGTGTTCCTCGAGCTGACTTACTGGTTGGGAAGGGGAAATACATGTCCCAGTCCTCGGTCAGGAAAGCATGGTAATGCCATTCTTCGGGCAGCACCTTCGAGTCCCCCGGGACAAACTCCTTCGTCACCTTCTTCACGGAGCTCTTCACGCTATCGCCACCTACTGAGACAGGTACGGGCTGGAGATTGTCCAGCCGCGCGATTACCTTTAACATCGTCGTGAGAGCCACTCTCGTCATTGGCAGACCCAGACACTGGTGGGGACCATGTCCCAGGTGAATGTATGAGTCTAGCGATCGGTCCAGATCGATGTGATCGGGATTCGGAAAAGCGGCTGGATCCCTCGAAGCGGCCTTCAAGCAGACCATGACTTTGTCACCCTTCTTGAGAAGGTACCGCTTCTCTCCGAGAGGGCCTGTCTTGTCAATGATGGTCTCCGACTCCTCCATGTCTCTGCTCAGATACCTAAGCACTCCTGTCTCGCCATTCAGTCTGCTGGCTTCCATGAAGTAGTGCATTAGCTTATCGAAAGCCTCATCGCTGTCATCCCGTGCAAGCCGTTGCACGGCAGGCCAATGTTTTTGGCCTTCAGCTGACGACATGAAGAAGTCCATTGCCTGCCCAAAGAGCTGGCCTTGATTGGCGACCATGCCCCCAGCAGTGCCCATGATGTTCCCCCACACGAGATCATCGACGTTCGGATTGGCTTCCAATAATTTGCTGATCATATGCACACCGTATTGACTGAGGGAAGGAGTAATAGGATCGGCTTGTTTGATGCCCCATTCCGCCAAGTCGCCTCCATATTTGATGACCTGGACGAGAAGCTTGACAAATTGACCAAGCTGTTGCGTTGCATCTTTGGCCTGTATGCGAAGCGGGAACGACTTTGCCGGGTCGACGTCAAAGAAGATGCAGATGAACACGGCTGCCATGATCATGTATAGCTGCTGCTCTGTCAAGATCCCTCGCGGAAAGTCTTTCGTCTTCAGCGGTAGACAGAAGAGCTCGGCGCAGAAGTGGACATGGACTATGTTACCGACATCGCGAAGAATGTCGACGTGGTTCGTTCGCCCAAACCTATGCGACTTCTCCTTAAGGAGGCTAGTAGTCATGTGTTCGTAGAACTCTTTGACCGCTACTATCCATTTTTCGTTGCCTTTTGGCTGGCTCCGGGAAGAGCCATCAAGGTAAATCGCCTTTTCCATAAGCTTGCGGCTTTTCTCGTTAGCATCGCCATCTCCGGCAAGCATGAAGCCTCGTCCCTCTGGGCCCATCAAGAACTCCATTGCCTTACCCCAGGTGACATGGAAGAGATCCTTATTCGCCATGACCTTCAATGCCGCATCATAGCTCAAGACGACTGTAGGCTCCTTAATAGTCTGCGGCCGATCGAAATTGTATTTGTGTGCCTTCCCAAGGTTCTCAAGGGCATCACGCATGCCGTTCTGGCCATGAGGTACTGTCATCGGGTAATGAACATATACGGAAGCCGGATCATAACTGCGTGGCAGAGCTCGGAGGAACAGCTTGTAAAATACACACCCATTGTCAATGGACAAATCCGAGGAGGCTTCTGAAAATCCGAAGTTTGTCAGATGCGTTGGTGTGTAAGCGCTGGTGTAAAAGCGGTCACCGCGAACAAGAGCAACAGCGTCTGATAGAACGCCCCGTGAAACGGTGTAAGAGGGACATAGGCCAGAGCCGGGCACCATGGGTCTCTTGCAGTCTTCAACGACAAGACCGGGATACAGCTCGACATTATCTGGCGTACCGTACAGATGCTTGAGTGCTTCCTGCACTTCGACGTTTGTCGTAATGTCGGCAAATGTCCTGTGAGGCTCCAGCAAGAAATGCTTTCGGAATTCGTTCAACGTGGCCAATTTCCAATATCGTGCTTGCCTGATGCCAAGCACCTCAATTGCCTTCATCACGGTAGGCACTTGTTGGGGTCCGAAGGAGTTGGCGCAGTCCTCGATACCCTCGGTAAGAATCTTGGCAATGTCAGAATCCTCGAAGTTGCCCTTGTAGGGCCCTTCTGTAATTCGCTCGAGTCTTTCGTGCTTGAGCGCTGGAAAAGGTCGTTCAGTCGGATCTTGCGCCATGAATTCTGCTTCTTTCTTTGCCAAAATGGCGAGAAAGTCTTTCAACTTGTCTGGCTGCGCGACTTCCTCGGCTGACATGTCAGGCGATATCTCCTTGAATAACTCTTGGCTCCACTTGTCGTCTTTGGTTGAAATTGCTGCATGCCAGCGATATACCAGGTTGAACTCTGCGCTGACCTGGTTGCCAGTACCAACAGGGGGGCCATCGTCTATTTCCACTCTTGGATTGAGCTGCCAGTCCTCGTCTGTGCGGTTGAGATTCAGTATAGTGCGCACGTAGTCCACCAATATGATGTTGATATAAAGCCCGCATGTGACTAACCGACCAGTCTGGAAGAGGTCATCATCACGCTTGTTGATCTTCTCGCCGTAGCGATCAACCTCTACCTGCCTCGGGTTTTCGGTGAAGCGTCCACCTTCGTTGATCATCGCAAGTTGTTCTACAATCCAATTGTGATAGCGGTTGAACATGATGAGCAGCGCACCAACACCAGGCGGAAAAGTCAGAAGCCGCGTTTCTGAGAAGCAATCGGGTTTGATCTTGCCGTCTTTGAATGTGCGCATGCGCTTTTGCTCCTCCCAATTGCTGCCGTACAAGGGTGCTAAATCAAGGTACGAGGAAGTGTTGGACACATTGAAGTCAGTGTGATCTGTTCTGAAAGCATCGTGGATGATTATGGAAGCCAAATAAAACAGCATGCTCGAAACTTTTGCAGGATGTTCCTCTCCTTTTGGATTCTTGCGGGCCATGACAGTGTCAAAGAGGATACCGGGGTCCGGTAGGCAGCCTGGCATCTTCGTCTTGGGCGCAACAGTCCTTGCATAAGGCATGCCGGCTTTACCAATATGTGGTAGCTCATAATTGTTGTTACTGCCGTCCGGTTGCCGGTACTGGTACTGGTCGCCCAACAGAGTCTGTGGTGGGTGCTCTAAATCGTTCCAGAGCTGCGTAAGGAAGTCATTGGTCAACTTAGTTTGCACCCTGTCTGGAGGCAGTAAAGCAGCAGCCTGTATTAAGCGTTCCATGTAGTATTTTCTATCGTCCAATGGCTGGTTCATGGTTGAGGATTTGGCGACTTCGACTAGATTGCCTATGCGACTAGGTCCAAGCTCACCAAGATCTTCGAGCACTGTCTTCAACAGACCAAACGTACTCTCTTTGGACTTTTCTTCGGCCAGCTGGGATCCATCACCGGTCTGTGTTGGCAGTGGTGCGCGCATAGCGTCGAGAATGGTCTTGAGCTGCGTTACGGATCCAGATATCTTGTCAGCGAGCTGTGTGTACTGGTCACTCAAGTCAGATTCATCGTCTTTGGCTCCACCGGAGTTGCCGTGACCCCATGAGAAAAGCCTGTTGGCGAATTCGTCCAGCGTCGATAGTCCCTCGTTTCGCTGATCCCCATTGGGCAGCTCGCCGTTCGTCTGTGATGCAGGCATTTCGGGCTCACGAATCGGGCTGCGTTCTTCGTCAGCGGAATCTCCACAGCACATGCTGTTAAGCATAGCGAGGCAGCTACGCTTCATCTTGAAGCTCGATGTTCAATGTTCCGAGTGGCGATGAGATCCTTTGTTCGGCCAGCTTTGTTGCTCTATATCCGCGGAGAAAAACTTTCGAACGCAGTCGGTAGAGATTGAAGATCGGGTGAGGATTGGAGGCATGCGATTTTACATATAGGCGACCGAATGGCGATGAAGCATGACTCCCTTGATCATGATGGTTGAGGCAAAGTCGTGAAAATGGATGTGTCTTGCATCAAACTTCTTTGACAAGGCTGTAGCACTCCACGAATAATCGAGTCTTGCTGGTCCGGCCGTAGGTATGGTTGTTGTATCATGTCCGGACCAGACAGAACAGCGGGTTTCGGGATCAGAAAGTGGAATTTCGGCGTCGGCTAGCCGTTGCACGGAAGCCACCCGACGCATTGAAAATGGAAGGCGCAACGGTCTGCTTTGCAGCATGCCCCGATCGAGAATACCTAGGTAGGCACCCATGGAATAATAACAGGATTGACTGTACGTACCTTGAGGGTTATGAAGTATGCAATGCGATTTCCAGTCGAGCACTCAGGAAACGAACGAGCGAAGATGCAGCCGGGAGCAGGATAAAATCTTGCACTTGGAAGGAGTTGTGAACAAGCAAATTATTACAGTGACACAGACAATGCGGATAGTAGTCGCTGAACAAGCGCAATAGAAGGCCGAAGCTGCGGCGCCTCCGAAGCCATTATAGGGACGCGTGCTCTTATAGTCGAATGCAATGTCAAGGCGGCTTCCAACTTCTGTCGACGCGATCCCACCCACAGCTGCGGCTGACAGTTGGGGTTGGTCTTCCAATTCCGATCGCCCCGTTCCTTGGGGCCTGCGCCTTCAAGCCACTCCTTCGCTCTTTTTGGCCATTGGCTGGTGCAGAAGCTGAAGCTTGCAGCAGCCTACCGCATGCAGCACAATATGCGCAGCGAGGGTACTCGTGAGAGTGATGAGGAGATGCATGGCGCAACAGTGAACACCATTGATGCTTGCAGGCCATGGGAGGTGTCATCAGCTGCCAAGCCACAGCCCGGAATACCAGACTGCCCTTTGGGTGTTGAGTGTGCAAGTCATCAGACCTACATGGTAGGTATCGCCATCGATGATCTACTGCACAGGGCAAAAGTTGTGACAATGAAAATGGGCCTTTGAGTCTATCGCCGTGCGGTCATACTTGTCGCTCTCGCCATTGTTGCGTACCCTTCCTGTCGGATACTATGGACTTTCAACCCTGGCCGTGCTCAAGTGGACCCGGCCTGCGTTAGCCCATCTTGAAGGAGGAAGCTGCAATGCCGAAGGGTCGGTACTGTACGGCGAAGATACTATGTACCTACCTAGGTACGTATGTACCGGAGTGGCACTGCTTCCAGTCTGCTGGCACCAGCTGGCGACCAAGCTGCACGCATGGCAGCGCAGTTTATTGGAACGGCCCCGAGCTTAACCAAACGCGGGTTAGGTCATCGTCTTATTAGTCGCGTGGATGAATAAACATCACTGGCAGTTCGCATTGCAAAACTTGTTCTGATTCGCCGAGGTCACTCGCTGTCAGCTGCGTGCGTCTGCGCCATACTCCCTGCATAACACTCGAGTTTCTTTGAGAGCATTGGCACGCTCTGCTTTGCACTGCACATTCCCAGGCTGTGCCGCGTGCGCCTCTTCCAGCAACTTCACACTACATTATGGCATCGAAACCGGTGACACTTCAGGTGCAATCGCGAGGTATTACGTCCACTCCTTCCCGGAGCATCTGACGGCACAAGGTCTGACTGTCCAACAAAAGGCAAGCGAATTCCCAAGCTCCCTTCGGAAGCGAGCACCTATCTGCAAGGCAGCGGCAGCGACCTCTATGAGCGCATTTCGAAAGCGACAGGAGTCTCAGTACACCGCATCCGCATCACCAACGCAGATGACGGTAAGCCTGTACCTAACGACAAGAGCATCACGGTTGCCAGCACTGGATTGCAGAATGGCAGCACGATACAGGTGAAGGATCTCGGTATGTCCCCGCATCATGGCTGCTGGAGAAGTTACCATGCTCACGTAGAACAGGTCCCCAGATTGCATGGCGCACGGTCTTCGTGATTGAGTACTTAGGGCCCCTCCTCATCCATCCTCTCTTCTACTACCTCCGACCCTACATCTACAAAGGTGTCAATGCCGAGCCATCACTTCTACAGACGGTGTCCTGCATTACGATCACCCTGCACTTCTTCAAACGTGAGCTCGAGACATTGTTCGTGCACCGCTTCAGCAATGCCACAATGCCGGCTCGCAACATTTTCAAGAACTCGTTCCACTACTGGGTTCTAGCTGGCCTGTTGATTGCATACCCATCCTACTCGCCGACCTCTGCCACCGCTGCACAGGCAGACTCCCTGCTGTTGAATGTTGGCCTTGCGCTTTTCACCTTTGGTGAGCTTGCCAACCTCAACACGCATCTGATCCTCCGGAGTCTTCGTTCCGCTGGAGGAACAGAGCGCGGCGTGCCGAAGGGCCTTGGGTTTGGTTGGGTGACATGCCCGAACTACCTCTTCGAATCGATCGCTTGGCTAGGCATCTTGCTCATAAACAGGTCCTGGGCCACAGCGGTGTTCATTGCAGTCGCAGTTGGGCAGATGGCAATCTGGGCGAAGAAGAAGGAGAACAGGTACCGCAAAGAGCTTGGCTCCAAATACCAGAAGAAGCGATACGCTATGATCCCAGGGATCTGGTAAGCGGATATGGTGGAGCTGAAGGGCACATGAGGGCAAAGACTGCGGCAAATCCCAATCTCCCGATGCCACTGTTGCTCTTGCCGCTACGGGAATCTTAACAACTGCTTGCTCCCCTGAGTAAGAGAAATGCTCACAGGCACCGTCACGGCTGCTTAATACTAGCAAGTCTGACTGCACGGCAAGCGGCTGTGCCGAGAGGGTGTCTGCGGAAGCTGTTGCCGCGCCTGATCAGGCCTGTCGGGGTATTAGCCATCACGTCACCCCGTGCTGAAAAGGCCGGCTCATGGCAACACGACAAGGATGATTAGAGAGAGTCTCGGGCTCGCGTGTGGCCCTGACATTTTAGGGAATCGGCATGTTATCAATGTGAGATACATATACTAATCGCAAAATGCTAGAGTTCCTAATCTTCGCTCTTCTCGCCACTTCCACGCCGGATTTGCTTATACTGACGTTCAATTTCCCCCCCCTAAAGAGCGCTGGATTTCTAATCAATAAGACGGAGGTGCAGAATATGTGCACGACGCTTACCCCGTCTACACATGCTCAACGAGCACACAGAGGCCTTCCAATCTGACAACTAGCGAATGTGCTCACATGCGCGACCGCATTTTATTTCCTAATCGGGCAGTGGATGTGCCAAGTAACTTGTGGAACCCGGCAATCTACCGCGCGTGGATCTTCCAGCAGGATGGGCCGTCGGCTTATCAGTGCCTAATACAGCCAATGTTGCTGACCTGTAGGCAAGTCATAAAGAGCTGTGTCATCTTCACTTCTGCAAATATAGAGAATACAAGAGACAGCTGATGCAAGTCTTTTGACGGAAGAGGTCTCGGGGCTGCGACTTTGAATTGCAATGGACAGCGCTGGCACGAGGAAGATTAAAAAGTCGCGGACCGGTTGCACACGGTGCAAAGCTCAGCATGCAAGTAGAGCAGGTGGTGAGAACAAGGTGACTGGAATTTGAGTACTGACGACTGCTCAGTTAAAATGCGATGAAGCCAGACCCCATTGTGGGAGATGCAAACGAATGGGTGTCGAGTGTCCAGGCTTTGCGCGTACTCTCAAATGGTCCAGGAAGCATGAGGTTCACACGCCGAAGCCGCTTGCGCCTAAAGACGACATTGGAAGCTTTGATTGCAAAGCCGAGCAGTTTTGCACTCCAGGGTCAGATGATGCTCCCACGTCTCCACCTCGGGAAGCACATTGGGGTGAGCTATTCCACGATATTGATCCGGCGAGCGAGCTACCGGCTGGTGATGGAAACGAGAATACGTCAAACCAAGAAGACATACATGATAGTCTATCGGTGGACGTTTCGTTGCTGGACGCTGGCATAGGAGTCAATTCGGATCCAGCATCTCTGTTAAACATGACTGTTGCAGAACTTTCTCCAAGCCTTCAAGAGCAATCAAGTGCCCTCACCATCACTCAGCTCCTTTCATCAAACAGCCCATCAGCGACGAAGCTTTCTTACCCGCTTTTCGACGAGACAACGGAGTTGATCCAATATTACTTCAAAGAAGTACCACAGATGTTCGCCATGTACGACAGTCATAAGAATCCATTTCGTGGGACGGTGTGGTCTCTTTATGGACACTCGCTCGCCATCAACTACATTGCGCAGAGTATGGCAGCGGCGTGTCTGGCCGAGGTGCACCCTCAATTCACTAAAGTCAGCAGTTCTCTCCGGAAACAGGCCCTCGAGCTGCTCGAAAACGACCCTAAACCGGACTACAAAACCCTCCTCGCTTTGCTGATGCTAGGCGGAGCTGCGAGTTGGCATGATGCTTCAGACATTGGTCTCCCTTGCTTCAAGCTCATCAGCAATCGTCTCAGCACTATGGTCGCTAATGGCGGCCTCTCTGTATTCGACAACAACTTTTTATTCTTCCAAGAGGCGATGATGTGGTGGGAAGCGCTGTTGAGCTATCTGGTAGATCCGCCGAGCTTGCCTCATGTCGAGGATTTGATCGCTCCATGGCTGATGCATAGTCGAGGCGTCATCCCCCATCCTTGGACCGGCGTCGCGAGGGATACTATAAAAGCGATTCAGCAGGTGGGCAGGCTTGTAAGAGCACAGAGGAAGTGCGCAAAAGGACTTCGGTTCGCTACGCAAGCCGGGATGCTAGAGATGCAACGGCTGCTAAGCGATGCGAAGGAGATTGAGCGTACTTTGCTTTCTTTACACCATCCCTGTGAAGCAGAGATTGCGAGCCCAGACGACATCGCAACGCCAGTCTGGCATTTTGTCACTCTTGCCGAAGCACAGCGTATTGTTGGTCTGCTACAGATATACAGGGTGTTCCCCGACTTACTAACACAGAGACGAGCGGCTGAAAGTGGGACTGAGGTAGAATCGTCCTGGCTCGATGACATTTCAGGACACGGGAATGGAACGTCCGAGACAGATGACGAGGTGCTGTTGAATCTCTCAATGAAGGCCCTTCGCCTTCTGGATAGCATCCCGTTAGGGTCCGGAACGAAGGAGTTCCAGCTCTTCCTGCTGGTCTGTTGCTCGAGCGAGTTGGCCTGCCCGGAGCCAGCTGGCGACGATATGACGGGCTCTGGGCTGTCCCAGAAGCTGATTGAAGTAGCCTCAATGCGGAAGGTCGTCCTAGACAGGCTGACTTGTTATCTACGCACGTTACATCCGAAGCCTATACGGGTCTGTCTCGACATCGCGAGAGAATGCTGGAGGAGGATGGATGGAGGCGAAAAGGGCGTGTATTGGATGGATGTCATGATAGAGAATGGATGGGAAACGCTGATGGGTTAACGTGATTGTGGGTAGACCTTGATAGGTAGACCTTGATAGCTCTGTCTAACAATCCCCACGACTGTCAAGGAAGCAACCGCAGTATTGCCCATCTCGAGGCGTTGCCAAATGTGATAATGACAGCCGCTAGCAAATGCACATGATAGCGCCCAGAACAATTGCGGAGCCGAGTGCACGGACGGGGAATTGACTTCCTCGGGAATGCATGTGAAGGCGCATGGGGGCCTTGATGGCAGCATGACCATGTCAGCCCTTGTCGCTGGTCGCTTGCACGCTCTATCGCTATATCTCCAGTCTCCATCGTCCATGTATTACCTTCGACCGCCATAGTGTGTTCCGTTGCCACCAAGATGGCTATTGCAACCACCCTCCTCCAGCCTAAGATCTCCAACCGCTCGGCAAAGCAGCTCCTCAAGGATCTCACCAGTCTCTATCTCCGTCATCGTACGAAAATCTCAAGGACGGTATACCTCGCGCTCTTCCTGGCTCTTATCCAGCGCGTCCGTAATGCTGTCAAGGAGCAGAAGGCTGCCGCAGCGCAGATAGCCGAAGCCAAGCGTAGAGGGCCCATAGCTTCTGGTGAAGCGACTGGCAAGCCAAAGAGAGTCGAGTTGAACAGGGAATTCTTCAGGAACCTTGGAAGGTTGCTACGGATATGCATACCTGGTTACAAGAGCAAAGAGGCCAGATTGCTGGTCAGCCATTCAGTCTTCCTCGTACTGAGGACCCTGATCAGTCTGTACGTGGCGGAATTGGACGGTCAGCTAGTCAGCAGCCTCGTCAAAGGGAAGGGCAAGGCGTTTTTGAAGGGACTGGTATGGTGGATGATCGTGGCGCTCCCGGCGACCTTCACGAATTCCATGTTGGCATACCACCAAACGACCCTATCTCTGGCTTACAGGAGCCGACTGACGAAGCACATCCATGACAAGTATCTCAACAATATGACGTTCTATACTCTTTCGGCGCTGGACGATCGAATAAAGAATGCTGATCAGCTGATCACGGTAGACGTCGCCAAGTTCAGCAACAGTCTAGCAGAGCTTTACAGTAATCTTGCGAAGCCGACCCTGGATCTGGTCATCTACAACTGGAGCCTGAGTAGAAGCGTCGGAGGCGAGGGTCTCTTCGCTATGTCACTCCTTGTGCAACTAAGTGCATCCGTCATGCGAGCACTCACGCCACCCTTTGGAAAGTACGTCGCAGATGAAGCCCGCTTGGAAGGAGAGTTCCGCTTTCAACACAGTCGCGTGATAGACTACAGTGAGGAGATCGCACTCTACGACGGCCATGAGGCTGAGAAAGACACCCTCGATAAAGGCTACTTCACACTAATCAAGCATGTGAACCGTATACTTCGCCGCCGGTTCTACCACGGCATCATGGAGGACTTTGTCATCAAGTATTTCTGGGGAGCATTAGGCTTGTGCCTATGTTCAGTGCCAGTCTTCTTTACGCTTCCGACGGCGGTGCCGGGAGCCAGCAAGACGGATCAGACGGAAGGCTTCATTACCAATCGGCGATTGCTCTTGAGCAGCAGCGATGCATTTGGTAGGCTCATGTTCAGCTATAAAGAAATTTCTCAACTGGCTGGCTACACCTCACGCGTTTCCATGCTGTTAGATGTCATCTCAGATCTGCAGCGTGGTCATTATGAAAAGGCACTTGTTTCTGCAGCGTCGACAGATTCCAATGCTGCTGTCCTTGCAGGACGGGGCGAGCTAGAAGAAGGGCCAGATATCAAGTTCGAGAACGTACCAATAGTGTCACCGAATGGCGACGTGTTGGTCGAGGCACTCAACTTCCACATCAGCAGAGGCGATCATCTCCTTATCGTTGGACCCAATGGATGTGGGAAAAGCTCCCTTTTCCGCATTCTCGGTGGACTCTGGCCTGTCTACGGCGGTGAAGTGCGGAAACCGAGTAGCGACGAAATCTTCTACATTCCTCAGCGGCCGTACTTGAGCAAAGGTACCCTCCGTCAGCAAATCCTGTATCCCGACAACTTGCTCGATATGAGAGCGAAGGGTGTACGGGACGAAGACTTGGCGGAGATCCTGGCTCGACTGGGGATAGATGGTTTGCTAGATATGGGTACCAGAAAAGGTGGATACAACCTCGACGATGCCGGTCCGGCGGACGCACGCGCACTTGCACACCGTCGTGCTACGCTCGGCCTGGACGTGGAAGCTGAATGGACCGACATCCTTTCGACTGGACACCAGCAACGCATAGCAGCGGCAAGGTTATTCTACCATCGGCCTTCGTACGCCATACTGGATGAGTGCACTAGCTCGCTGACCCCAGACATTGAAAAGTTGATCTACGACGAGGCGAAGCGTTTGGATATCACTTTGATGACTGTAAGCCACCGCCGGAGTCTGTGGAAGTACCACGGCTGGATCCTGCAGTTCGATGGGCAGGGAGGGCATGTGTTCACGCAACTCGATGCCGATAAGCGTCTCAAGCTCGAGGACGAGAAGGAGGAATTGGACCTGCAGTTGAGGAGTGTGCCGGAGATTGAGAAGAGGATAGCTGAGCTGGAGGCTGGCATGTAAGGCGATGCATCTGATCTTTGCAAACTCAAAATTCCGCATAACTGCGACTACGGCTTTTGTACAGGTTCCGACCAGCTGCAAGCTGATTTGCACAGCAGAGGTGTCCATAATGATCAAAGTGCTTCCGCGGATGAATAAGTCTGCGCTTATTAAAACCCGTGGCATTCGAAGTTTTCAATGCCTTAATATATGTGCTGTTCTTGACAGCCTGGAAACTGTTGCCAGCAAAAGCAACCCGGAATGCGACGCAGCCTTGGGAAAGGAAGCTGTGGGCGGCCTCACGCTAAAGGAAAGCAACAAGGGTGGCTTAGCACAACGCAGGGCTATGAATGGTCGCCCTTGGAGGCCAATATTAAAAGAGTCATCATTGGCTAATGGGACAGGCAATTCGTATCTGAAAGGCGTCGTAAGCTCTTACATTCTGCCTAGAACTTCTGTCTGCCTGATCTGTCTTCCTTCCCTCTGTGCAAACCATCCCAGAAGTACGCCGATGTTATACACAACGCAGTCGGTAAACTTTGCTAACCACGTGGTGGAAAACCTGAGAATAAAAATAAAGTCGTCAAAACGCATGACCCTGCCATTGGCGGCTGGCGAGTATGGTAGAACATAAAGACATTGCGCGTAAAGGCATGTATGCCGTAAAGTCAGTTCTCGCTAACCATCGCACATCCGTTGGTCATTGCACTTGAGAAGCCCATTTCAAGCGCGCGGTCGAGTGGTCGATGCCCGCTGCCGCCCTGCACCGATGCCAGAAACAAGATACGCCGCTGGTCGCTTTCCCGGAGCCGGCTCTGACTCGCCCAGGCATCCAAACTCTCGGATCTCTTTCAACTGCGCGTTGCTCAGGATGCGGGATCTCCACATATGAGCGACTGTCTCCGCGTCTGCTCTTGAGTCTGGTACGAACGTCTCAGCGCTGTGCTTCGAAGCAACATGTCGCCAGCGTTGGTTCCAAGCCTCGTATCCTGTTGCCGCTACCGTCGACCAGTCGCAGGAGAACGGGCATCGTACGGTCTTGGGCGGGTGGCCACGATGGTGAGAAAGACAATGTGTGTGCCACGTGTCCAGGCTGTCGAAGGACTGCGTACAGCCAAGCCAAGGATAGCAGCACGGCAACCAAACGTTGGATTGATTAGCGATTGACCTTTCGGTAAGCTCCAGCTCTACGACGGATGGACTTGGTAGAATGGAGCTGGCCTCGCTCGTTCGCGCGCAGGACGTCGTGTAGTCCAACGATGACGACGCGAGAGACGGCAGATAGCTTGATAGATGAGAGGAGCTGGCCATGCTTGCATGACTGCCTGGAGGAACGAGAGGCGACCCACTGTCGGATTTTGGTCGCGGGAGATTCTCAGGCCGAGGATCGTTCCCAACAGGAGTCGAGTATTGTTGAACCGCAAAGCGATGCAGGAATCCGCTCTCTCTGCTGGCCTCCCAGTCTGACATAACCGGATGCAGGTCACGGCCATGCAGCCCAGCTGCAAAGTCCGGCCGGCATATAGATGATCTGCCGCCAAGTCCGGGATCGATCCTGCGTTCGCCACTTGACATGTTGCAATGGGGGAATGTCGTGTATTAGGATAGAGGGACAGCACGCTGAGACTGGCTGCTCAAGGATGGACTGCAGGACAGGAAGAGAGCGACAAAGGTCTTTTAGCGGGATGGGAGCCTTTTGACAACGCTCCTGCCGCATCACATGCCCATATCGTACGTTGGAACGACCAATCTTGTGGCGTCAAAACCCTGGCTGGCTCACAAAGCAGTCGAGTGTGTGAGCCCCTCTTGAGCTAAGAAGAGACGAGGCCTTGCAACAAAGCTGCGCAGCTTGGGAACGTGATGAAGCTGGCCATGTGCTAATGCCCGGTCCTATTCCCAATCTCAAATGGCCGAAGGAAGCGGACACACAGTTTGTGCGCAACACAACTGCATTGTTGTAGATTCTCTCTCGGGTCGAGCGGCATTGGAAGCTATGCAGGCCATCTAAGCAGGTAGAGCAGAGGAGTAGGTCGACATGGCTCTTTTTTATTCGTCCTCCGTCTCACCGGATAAGCTTGTCCCGCTCCTGCATGCGCTGCAAGCATCATGATAGCCGAGGGTAGTTCACGCACATCTAAAGTCAAACAGCAAGCGAGCTTGGTATTGCTGCTTTGCTGTTAGTCTGTCAATTGAAAAGAGATGTCTGATCGTTCTGCAGCTGCAGTGGCCGGTAGTGTCCGATTTGTATGCCTTACGATGCGCGGCTTCGATCATTCCAACATGGCTTGTGGAAGCTGCTCTCAACGATGTATTAGAAAAGGTATAGAAGTTCGCTCGCTTCGGTTAGACAAGTCAGAACTTTGAATGAGCTATTCCATTCGCAATGGTCCCGTACAAAAGGGAAGTACGTTCCTGAGAAGCCACTGCGTGGATCAGACTTGCCAGCTCTCTAATCCCGAACAACCTCCTTGAGATGGACCAATAACTCCGGCTTCTCCCACAGCGTGAACACTTTGTTCCTCTGAAACCAATTCTCGCTCCTGGCATCGAGCTCAAAATCGAACGACCAAACCACCTTTGCCATGACGAGTCGCATTTCGGCGTACGCAAGATTCTGTTTGTCCGAGTCAGCGCATCTTCGTCTTCCATTAACGGCGTATAATTTGACAACGACTTACCTTGCCAAGACAGTTGCGAGGTCCAAAGCTGAAAGGCTGGTGGCCGCTACGCTTATCATTTGCGTATTCCGGATCGCCCATCCACCTCTCAGGCACAAAACTTTCAGGGTTCTTGAAGTTCCGCTCGGAATGGTAAGCAGGGTAGTGTGAGACTGACACAGCAGTACCTTCCGGCAGATAGTAACCGCTCACAACCTCGCCACCGGATGGAACCTGCCGCTCAAAGCCAGTAGGAACAGGCGGGTAGTATCGAAGCGCTTCCTGAAGGGTTGCGAGCAGATACGGCGTGCTACGATTGATGGCATCGAGCGTTATATCATCATACTTCGGGAAGGCGCCGCGGACCTCGTCTTTGACCTTTTGATATACTCCGGGATTCTGGAGCATCAGATACGTGCATCCAGACAACAATGTAGCCGTCGTTTCCGATCCTGCAGTAATGAATATTGAGCAATTGGAGTCGATCTCGAGATTCGATAGAGATTGTCCCTTTTCTCCGTTGTGTTTGAGAATCAGTCCCATAAAATCGGGTCGCTCTACGTCTCGTTCGCGTCTTTTGGTAGCCTGACTTGTGATCCAATTCTGATATTCCTGTCTGCTTGCAAGCATGGCCTTGTCGACGACTAGACTACCCAGATACTTGACCGCTGGGAAGAACTTCATAATGTAGAAGAAGCGGATAGACTTGACGCCTTTAAAAAGCAAATCGATATAGGGGTGAGTCCTGAGGTCTTGCAGGCATCCAAACGGTTCGCCGAAAAGCAGATCAGCGATGATATCGAACGTGAACCAATTATACCATTTCACCATGTTGACCGGCTCCGGGCTCTCGGACGTAACCTCTTTTAGACGGGAGACTAGCTGATCGGAGTACCGGTGCAGTAGACCCTCCTGCTCAGCCAAAGCCTTTTCGCTAAAAGCATGGCTGAGCGTCTTGCGGGCTCGGCTATGGTCCGCATCGTTCGCTATAATTATCGATGGCGCTCCATTGACCGGGGGTGGATACCAGACAGGGTCCTTGAGCATATTGGCATGGCCTTTCAACTTGCCGGTCCGGAAGCCGTATATCTCTGGGAAGCTCGTTTCGCCATTGATGAACGAAACTTGGCTGGGTGACACTCGAACCACGTCGCCATATTTAGCGTGTAATTTGCTCACGTTTTGGACCGTTGTTCCTGCAAGAAGATGCCGGATGTAAGGAACTCGAGAGACGGCGTTGATTTTAGGTCCGGGTATTTTGCTCAATGGATGGAAATACACTCTGTAGATTATCTGTCCAATCAAAAACAGCAAAGACTAAGCTCTTGTCAGTGGTGGAAGTATGATAAGCATCATCAACAGACTAACAAGAGCAGCAAAGGTCCCTATAAGACCAAGTGATTTGAAGAATGCAAAGTGATCCATGTTGTGTCAAATATGGATTGGCAACGCTGATTGATGTCGAAACGTTTGAGAGACGAATAGCCGGAAATGCTTGCTCGAAGAAAAAATCTTGGGGTTTGCTCAGGGCTTGTGTCACTGCTCACCAGTGGCGTTGAGGCAGACGTCGATCAACTTTGCAGGTCAGCGGAAGAAGAAGGTCTTTATACAGAATGAACAAGCCATACAGCTACGTCCGTAAAGACGCAGTACTGTAGTACTTGGAGCATGATGGTCTCCATAAGAGCCGTGTGGGGTATGACACCCCGCTGATCTGGCGCGGATCAGCGTAACAAGCTCCACGCGGACCTAGGTCCCGTCACGCTCACTGTAGTGGGTTTGAAACTCATGATTGGTGTGCATGGCTGCTCAAGTAAGCACTTGAAAGCAGACGGAGGAAGATAGTCACCGCGTTTATTGCAAGGCCTTCGAAGGAGAGCCTCAAATCGCTGCTGAGTAACATGTTTTCTCATCACCGCCCTAATACCGCGTCTTGTAAAGCGCATGCAAGATGACCCGCTTGCCCTAGTGGGTCATGCGCCAGGACTGCAGGCAGGCACAGCATGAAATGAAGTCAGTAGGCATAAGCTCTTTCGACCTTCTCCAGACCATTCCATGCTGCCACCTTTCAAAGTTGCCGCCCGTGGTAGCCTGGGTGTACAGCCGCACGCAAGATACGGATGCGTCTCATGCTGTGCCTCTAGACCGGCAGGTGGCCGAGAGTGTTGATGCTACTTCTTACCGCCTCTGACTTCGCATCCATCGCGGCGACTCGGGCTGCGAAGCGAATTGCAGACGACTTCCTTTCCGCAGATTTGGAGGGCGTGGCGACTTATGCTTCGAATCAACCATGAGACCTCGCTCTCTCAAACACCGCTCGTTCCCACAGGCTCCGGCCTATGTGCAAACAGCAGCTTGTAGTACACAATCTCCGCCACTTCAAGATCGTCGTCACCACTACCACCACCAGCAGTAGCACGCTCCTCGCTCGCGTCAGCCGGAGATTTCCGTCTGAGAACAGCAACAGGCCGAAGTAACTTCTTCACCTCGCCTGTCAGACGCTGATGCTTCCCGATGTAAAGATAGACGCGCTTATGCCAGGACGTGTCGTCCTTGGTCATACGCGGGTCGTAAAGCGGGAACATCAGTTTGCCGAGTGGGAGTGCGCCATCGGCAGTGTGCTGTTCGGGCGACAGCGAGGAGTTGACGGTGCCTTGGATCTCCACGAGGGCTAGTCCTGAGGGCGTCTGAAGCAGCTGTGGCAGAGGGCTCTCACAGCCACTTGCTCGGCCGGGGGCGGGCGGATGGAGAGTAATGGTTGGCATTCTTGTTAACCCTGTGATAAATGCTCGCTTTCGCTTCGGATGGAATGCGCAAGATGATCGCCACCAACGACGATTGTGGTGCAAAGATCCGGATTCGCGTGTCAATGTTGTACGCAGCAAAAGGACCCAGGGATGCAAAGACCTATTATTAGCTGAAGTCCCGCGCTCTCAAGAGGCTGATGAGAAAGCGAACGCCATGCGACTTTGCTCCAGAGAAGCTTTGCGCGGCGCGCACGGGCCTGGAGCTTGACTACATGTCACGTGCGAAGAAAGGTCGTCTTTGTTCAAGTGCATTGATCGGACTATGTGATTATTTGAGTGATGAGTTACAAACTTAAGTAAGAAAGTGTGCCTGTGTGTACCGCAGAGAGCGCGCTCGTCAATGCTGTAGCAAGCAGCAAATCGCTGTCGCCGCTGCTTGATAAGCAGGCTTCTCCGCAGACACAGCAGACATGGTAAGAGAAAAAGAAAGCACAAAAACTCCAATGTCCCAGAAGAAAGCAACCGTGGTATATCCGCCCTTGAGGCAAACTCCCCCCGCTGATGCCGCTCGATCCATGAATGATGGAAAGGCTCCGTTCAAGTGCAGTATCATTAAGAAGCAGCCGACAAAGTCTTCCCGCCCATATACCCATTGTTCCTCTCTCCGTCTCCCTAACGTATGTGCAAAGTCATAAGTCAAGTGCCGTATGTGTGTGAACAGAGGGGTATCAAGCAGTCACTGTCGTCGTAGATGTCGTCATAATCGTGTATGTGCATGCAAGCAAAATATTCCACCTTCCGGGCCCTAATCGGTAAGGAACATGGTTGGTTGAAGACAGGTTTTGTGTATGTCTGCCTTGGATTGTGGTGCCCGGTGGTTTCTCATCTACTCCGCTGACACCGCATCTTCGGCGGTTGCCTGCGCAAGGTCTGATGCGTCGACGCCAAGAGCGTTCGCGTGCGTCTCATTGCCGGTGACCAGACTGTCGAGATGCTTGACAATTTCGAGGATGATGTCGGCCTTTGAGAGACCGGACTTGCCTCCTTTCAAGCACGGCACGAGCTCATTGAGCTCATTGAAGCTGTTCCTGATCAGGTTGCGTCGCTTCTGCTCGCTCAGGATGTGATTCTGCCGCTTCTGATCCTCAGTCAGGTTCGCACGAGATTTGCTGTCACGAGACTTGCGCTTGCCGGATGGACCTGGCGAGGCGTCTTCGCTTGGAGAAGTTGATGCTGATCGCTGTTCGGCGTCACCGATCGTGGAGCGGCGGCGCTTAGATGATGATGATTCGCCAAGTGGCGCGTATGGTTCATATTCGTCCGCAATCATGACTTCCGCCTTCGGTACCTTTGGGCCACGTCTCGGGGCTGAGCCTTGACCCTCGCGATCCGTCAGGTTCTCTTCCATGATGTCGCGGGTGGACTTTCTTCTCTTGCGCGACTGGCTTTCGTAGTTTTGCAGATGATTGTCGTGACCGAGAAAGTTCTGACCTGCCAACTGCTGCTGTTGATTGTTTGTGCCAGAGTGTCTGTGGAAGGGCAGTCCATCAAATTGCAGACTGCCAGGTGACGAAGCAGCGCTGTGCGGATCGTTCACATGGCGATTGCGCTGCTGATTGGTCGGCTGACTCAGGTGTCTGAGGCCGAATGGCATGTGCGCCGCCTTGTCTGCCATGGGCACGCCCATGAGGTTGTGATCCTTTTCACCCTGCGTAGCATACTGGGCGCCATCGAACTGGCGGCGGCCGAAGCTGTGATCTGTGCCGAATCCGAGATGACCAGGTTTGTTGCTGTCCAGCCCGTAGGTCTGGGCTGAGAGGCCATGGGGTCGCATCCAATCTGGCTGGAATCGCGCGTGGCTGTTGATGTTCATGGGGCGGTTCCGAGTAGGGTCAGCGTTACGCGGTGGTTGTTGATGGTACATGGAGTAATAGAGCGAGTCTACTGGTAAAGGCATGAAGTTACCGTTCGGGGAGCCGATAGAATGCCTCGACGTTGTGCTCTCAGGGCTCGTTGGTTGTGCCATCCCGCCCATGTTGATCCCGCCCATGTTGATCCCGCCCCATGACGACATGTTGCTGTCTTGCCCCTGGCCTTGGGAAGAGAAGTTCATGAGGTTGTGCGCCCCGGCATAAGCATCGTCGTTCGGACTTGCCATCTGGGGCCCTTGGTAGCCGACGAAGCCAAATGGCATGTGTGGCTGCTGGTTGGGCATGTGGGTCTGGTATTCGGCGCCTTGGATCATAGCTGCTGGGTTAGACACATTGACATTTGCGCCGGCGTTTGCTCCGCCCTGGGCGACACGTTCTGCTTTGCCGCCGCTGCTGCTGCCGCTGTCGCCGCTCGCTTGCGCCTTACTATCTATACCAAAATTGAAACTGTTCTGCTGCTGACCCAGAGCGTTGCTTTGGGTCGGCGGATTCATGAACTCACCCAGTTGGATCTGATCTGGATGCTGGAAGAAGCTGTCCATCATCGCAGCATCAGTCAAATCAAGGACGGATCCTTGATTCATGTCGTGCTGTTGGTTGTCTGAAGATGGTCCAGCTGTTGAGAAGTCTTTTGTAGATCACGTTAGTGAATGCTTCGGCTTGAAGACTGGCCGAAGCCCAGTTCATATGATGACTGAAGGGAGTTGAGCCACTTACACCCGAACGGCATTGTCATGGGCGGCTGTGGCGGCGGCTGGGCATTGTCGCTGTTGCTGTCGCCATTGTACGTTGTGAATTGTCCTTGACCGAAGTGGCCGCGCGGTGCCATGACTTGTGCCATAAATGGCAACCGTCAACAACGACCGCAGCAATGAAGACCCCTACTGTGATCGACCGCTCACTCTTCTGTGCGTGTCACTGCGTGGGTTGGATTTTGTGGGACACTTCGGGGTCGAATGCTCATGGTACCATGTAGGCCGCTTGAGTGGGATTGAGGTTGAGGGTAGGTGGTTGTGGATCGGAGGTGGTTGAAGAGGTGAAGCAGCTGAGGGTTCGCAGCGCTGTCGCACAGTTAGCGACAGGCAGGTCGGAGAGGCGTAGAATCGCAACAGCTTTGACCTCCTGGGATTAGACGAGAGGGAGTTGTGTGAACTGAGGTCAACGGAGGTGCGTTTGATCTTCTGACCAATGGTAGCGGCGGTACCAAGGTTTGGTCTGGCCGGCGCAGCAAAAGCCCGCTGGACTCGAGCGCGGGAGATGGTGACGTGCAAGAAACTATGTCTTACCTCCTATAG
Source organism: Hortaea sp. C3G1500-4 (assembly GCA_022701445.1). NCBI lineage: Eukaryota > Fungi > Ascomycota > Dothideomycetes > Mycosphaerellales > Teratosphaeriaceae > Hortaea > Hortaea sp. C3G1500-4. Next base: position 1,655,352 of record JAJVDI010000001.1, read on the forward strand.
GCAGCCTATGTTCCTATCCTCCCAGGCGTAGAACAATACTGCTGTACATATGTTGAGACGGTGTGTAGTGAGCTGCTACTCTGGTAAAGGGTGTGTGCCAGATGCCTCTTCCTGCACGGCGTGAAGGTGTTGGGGATATGGACTGTCACATGCAAGTAGCCCTTCACATGTGAACCGAACCGAGCTGCAGCCGCAATCCCCGCCCCGTTTCAGACTGGCCAAGCTCTTTCTGCCTCAGGCTTGATTGACGATGACACATCCTCCCGGCTAGACCTGCACATCTTCGTACTCGTCTCTCTTGACGTGCCAGAGGCAAGTGAGATATTACAAGTAAAATATTCTCTACCTACAGAATAAGAAATATGCACCTAAAGCCAGTACATCAACGAGAGCGTTCAAAGTTGCAACCGTTTTTAGTCCCACCAACGTCCTGAACTCCGTTGAACATGAAGTCTCGAAGAGTTGCGCTCTCCACAGACGTGGCGAGTTTTCATCACAATTGCACAATTTGTCTCAAATGAAGTTAGAACATCCTTTAAGGAATGATGTTAGACAACGATGGCATAGATTAAAATCCATCCCCAGAGGTGGATTTTCCTGAAGCTGTGCCTTGTACTAGTCAATCGACTTCTCATGAATGTTGACGACTGGGTGAAACTAAATAGACATTATTCAAGCAAGCTTTAGCGATGCACGAGGATGCAACACAAGAGCAGTAATGGCTTAGTTGGCGATGAAGCTAGTCGTCTCAGCGTTATAGTCAATGCTAGACCCATTATGGTAAAACCAAACCATAAAGCGATCAAAGATGCTATTAACGACATCCCTACTACTTCTGCCTTACAATGCCCCTGATGTCTGGCCCGCAGCTTCCATTAAAGAACACAATTGATGCGGGAACGCGGTTACCACCCTTGACAGCAACATAGCGATCCAAATCAAGTACAGTGTCATCTCGTACGACCGTCTTGTGGCAAGCCAAAATGGACCACGACGTGGCACGCACTATTCGTCGTAGTTGTTGACGTCTTAGCGGTCGCTTGTCTGGCATTCAGCGTTCAATTAAGGCACTGAAAGCCAGTAATGCGACCCTGAGAAATGGAGGCTCCATGGTTGCCCAGTCTCGAGACAATGCCATGAAGTGGCCACGGGCTAACGAGCACTGCAGCTTATCACAAGGTCATTCATACTTACGTTTGATCCGTTTGATCCAGCCACGGTAGAGCGAATCAGCAAAGAGCACTCCGTTCTACAGTGCGGTCTTTACCGAATACGTTGTTTTGTCCAAGGTAGGGGTAATCTGGAGCGAGTATACAAACCATGGATGGACTTTATAGGGCACCGACAAATTGGTCGGCGGCCGAATAGAGCCATCCATACATTCAAAAGGGGCGGTTGTTTTTTGAATGGAGAAATTTGATCCATCAATCGGAAGCCTTGGTGAGGAAAACGCTGCGGGTATAGTCGTAGACTTGCTAGGGTTGACCGCGTACCTCTCAGTAACAGGCGGTTGAACTCTCAGCTTCGTCGTGAGAGGTCTTCTGGGAAAGGCTTCCCCCTATCAGTGGGCTTGAGAGATGATTAGTGGTAGGTGGTCTGAAATGTCTCAGACTGCGTCGAATACCGTGATTTCGGGGGCGATGAGTAGGGAATGCTCAGTTTCGACCAGTCGTGGGGACGTAAGCTAGCGATTTGTGAAAGAAATAAGTCGGAGGACACGAGTAAGGGTGCCAATGGGCGTGATGGAAGAGAATTTGAGGCGTGCAGGTCCAGATTGGAACGGCGGCTGTACGTGTCTTGGCGGGGGATGTACATGAATTAGTTTTCGTGATCGATTGTGACAAGAAAGAGGCATAAAGGGGTGGGTGGCTGATGTGTCAAGAGGCGGCCAGGAGCACGAATTCGCACACCTGCAGATCTTCACCCATGAGAGCAGTCGTGGCAGGCTCGGGCCAGCTCCCTCCGCAGTCGGCGTGAAGAGGATCTGGGGTTGGTGACGAGAGCGGCAACCAAGCACACATCAAGCACCATCTCGACCGATGAGGCTGCCATAACCCGGGATTTTCCGGGTAGTCATTTCACGGGAATACAATGTTCCCACGAGAAGTACATGGACAGGTTGGAACATTAGTCAATCATCCCGCGTACGTTCTCTAGTCACAGGTGCAGACAGACTCTACTGCGATCTCCTGGAGGGGCCTCGGCAACTGCGGGCATTGACGTTTGGACTCGGTCCATCGGAGCTTAATGGGATACACCATCCTTAGGCTCGCTCGTCTCGTGAGACTTCCAATTGCCTGAGTCACTCCCACTCAATCGTCAATGATTGCAATCAAATCACCCGGACACCATCGCTATTGAGTGTAAAGGCCTTCGGGCCTCTGTATTGACAACATGTCGTGGAAGAAGGCAGGCACATCCGATCCTGGACATGCCATGCAGCACGCAAGCTGACTCGAAAGCAGTCCGCCCAGCTGATGGACACCATCAAGCACTACAGCAATTTCCCAGCGACCGGCGTGAGTCTTCGGCAGATGGTCCAGTTTGGACAGAATGTCTCTACCGGCACGCTATTCCGTGCCTCCCAATTCCTGTCCGAGGAGCTTCCCATCCGCCTGGCGCATCGAGTACAAGAGCTCGGGGACCTCCCGGACGGGTTGAACGAGATGCCAAGCATCCGGAGAGTCCAGGATTGGTATGCACAGTCGTTCGAAGAGATCGTGCAGCTTCCGAAACCAAGTTTGAGCGCAGAGGTGAAAGAGAGATTGAGCAAGGCGAACAACAGACACGGAAGACAGTCACGGATCCTTAGCGAAGCCACACCGAATCCAAGTGTCGAGCCAGGCCAATATGATTCGACAGGGTATAAAAAGAGTGACAAGCCTGCCGAGAAAGAAAGCGACAAGGAGAACGTCAATGGTGGCAGTGGCGGAGACATGAAGGTGGCGGCAGCGAAGCGCTATTACAGCATGGCAGATGATAACGGGGACTGGCCACCGGAACTGAACGCCTTCAACAACGATTTCTCTAAGCTCCTAGAGAAGATCAAAAGGCGACACGACCCTGTCGTCACCACCGTAGCTCAGGGCATACTCGAGTACAAGCGCAAGCGCCAGCGAATGCAGATCGACCATTCCATCCAGGCCTTCCTCGACCGCTTCTACATGTCACGTATCGGTATACGAATGTTGATAGGACAGCACATCGCCCTCACAGATCAACGCACCCACTCGGATCCAAACTATGTCGGTATCATCTGTACGAAGACTAATGTGCGGGATCTCGCCCAGGAGGCGATTGAGAACGCTCGCTTCGTGTGCGAAGATCACTACGGCCTCTTCGACGCGCCTAAAGTGCGACTGGTCTGTGATCCCAACCTGAACTTCATGTATGTCCCTGGCCATCTGTCCCACATGCTCTTTGAGACCTTGAAGAACAGCTTGCGAGCTGTGGTCGAGACGCACGGCTCGGAGAAAGAGGAGTTCCCCGTCACGGATGTGATTGTGAGCGAAGGCCGAGAAGACATCACGATCAAGGTTTCGGACGAAGGAGGCGGAATACCACGGAGCTCAATCCCGTTAGTGTGGACATACATGTATACGACAGTCGACCAGACACCGAGTATTGACCCGGATTTCAACAAATCCGACTTCAAGGCACCGATGGCAGGTTTTGGCTACGGGTTGCCAATCTCACGACTGTACGCACGATACTTTGGCGGAGATCTGAAAATGATCAGTATGGAAGGGTAAGTCACACCGGATCAAGAGCGGAGGACGGCAATATTGGAGAGAGCTTGCGTGGAGTTTGAAGGGACATACGTCAGCTGACACACTTGGCAGATACGGCACTGATGTCTATCTCCATCTTAATCGACTGTCTTCATCGTCGGAGCCTCTGCAGTGACAACGACCAGTCATGAAGGATGAGTGGGATACCGCCGTGAAAGGCGGCGCCGCCGTAGCAGCGGCACAGACAACGACCGGCTCGCCATCGTCCTCGGGATTGACGCGTCGTCTAGGCAAAAACGAGTTGGACCGGGCTTCCAGCCTCAACCTTGCCGCCCGCGCCATGAAGCTCAAGCTCAAGACGAAAGGGCTCGACCAAGGCTTGAGGCAGAGGGAAGTCAGTGAAAGACGCCAAGTTGGGGACGCCGAGAGCGTCGTGAACTCGCAATCCGGGCGCGCTGGCGAGCCTTGGTGGAGAAATGTTACTATGGAAGAAGGCCTGTAGCCTACCTTATCTTTGTCCTTAACAAGAGGACTTTAAATCAATGCGCAGGATGTCGCACAGGGATCGCGATGTGGAGGTTTACGGAGCATTTGGGGCCTGGGAAATGGCATCGCTGCTTGGTTTGGGACATGAAGGTTCATGACTTGAAATTCCTTGTACACGATATACATTCGTCGATTCTTAAGTATCGCTGGCTGCACATCAACATCGGCCATGCTGAGAGCAAGACACTGAAAAAACACATTGCTCATGCATCCTCGGTAGAATTCCTCCAATAGTCGTGCTCTCGGAAGTGTGAGTGACCGCTCGGCCTCCGCCGCTCGCCTTCCACTTGCGAGGCCGTGTTCGAGTCTTTGTTGAGCCTGTTGACTTCAGCACGAACACTATCCTCGTCGCCATCCGCGTCCCGATAGCCGATGGCTTGCCGTGGACGACCCGCCGTGCTGGGGTCTTCTTGCGGTAATCGAATAGCAGAAGGGAGCCAAGTCGAGGTGGAAGAAGGCGCAAGGATGACAAGAATCTGCGAACAGTGTTAGCTGCGCTGCGAGCAATCCGCACACGGCAGATCGAGCTACTTGCCTTCCAAAGAAAAACAGCAATGGGCACAATCATCAGCATAATAGCCACGCGCTGCTCCTCAGCTCGCCAGGGCTCTATACACGCCCGGCTTCTATCAAAGCGCACCACGCACCGATTCGCCTCAGGATGCGCCTTCTCGGGGAAGGGCCACGCCATGTCTTTCGTCGACATCAGACCGCAGCAGTTGAAGGCATCTTGGATCTTCCTGATCGAGTCCGCGTCCTTGGCCGAGCGCAAGGCAGCCCAGCGGTCCTTCAGCGCACATTGCATCCCGCCAAATGGACTGACGTAGACGCCGGCGAGGGTGGCGACGACCGTCTCGTAGATGAGGAAGGCTGCGACAGTCGCCTGGAAGATTCGGCTCGCGTGGACCTGGCCCTTCCGTGCTAAGTGACTGTCAAGGGATAACACCGTCTCCAATGCCACTCCCGCTAGTGGAGGTAAAGCCAAGGCAAGCGCGCATACGATGTCTGGGATGGGGAGCGAGTAGACGTGGGAATGGTGCAAGGCAAACGCTGCGAGGACGGTCAGGGCTGCGAGGTACTGCGGTCATATCAGCTGTCTGAGCAGTAGCGTTGCAAATGAGTAGTCAATGTCCACTTACGACTGCGCTGAGAGTCAGTGTCACTTGTCTCCTAGTCGGAGCCATCCTCGCGGGTTGTGTTTGTATCTCAGGCCCGGCAATTAGTGCAGGGTGGCTATACTGTCTCAAGGTCCGCCTAACCAATGGTGTGTTGACAATACACGAGATGACAGAGTCGTGGTCAAAACAGATATGAAAAGGAAAGTATGGCAAGTTGAGCCCAGTGCCGCTGCGCAGTAGTAGCTCAAGTAGTACTATGTATGTAGGCACGTACTTGCTACTATTGACCCAAAGCTTGTTGCCATGCCGGTTGATGCCATGACTATATGAGCCTCTCCGCGCATGAAACAAAGGGCGAGGCGGGGTAGGTCGAGCCAAGACATCCTGCAAGGCTCAAGTTGCTGTGTATGGTAGGGGCACCGCGTATCATGCGCGACGCATGCGATCGACTGCGATCACCGCATCGGACCGCATCACAGTCGGGACGGGAAAGCTGGAGGTACGATACTTGAGAGAGCTTTTCCTTTGCGGCTAGCCATTCGGCGTTCAGAGAAATCGGTTTGTCAAAGAGTTTGACAACCTGCCATATATTACCACAGCCACATCTGCCAGACGGTCAGATGGGATGGATCTGGTGCTCGCCGCCGTCTGATTGTCTTCTTCATCTTGATTTGCTTGATTCATGCTAGATATACAGCTACGGACACCCACTCCAAGTACTTTACAGGCGCCTCCATTCGTGCATCACACCATCACGGCGCCCAAACTGCAGCTGTCAGGTCTGGTGACGACTCGCGTGCGGGCAAGGCCTTGCACAATGGCCTCAAATGCTCCATCGTATCGATCTATGGAGGCAAGCAGCCCTTCCAACTCTTCCTGTTCGTCTCCCAACGGTACTACCACCTCGCGAAACGTGCTCCCCCACCGCACCTGGTACCCGCCTTCTGAAACTTGCCATCTTTCTTTAAGTGCGTGCTCTAGCTCGTACTGCGAGAAGTCCACCGTATCTCTCCATGGTGCATGACGCGGGAGGATGTGATCTACAGGATCGCATAGGTGGCGCTGCGAACCACTGAGATAAGCGTGTATCTCTGACCCACGCCTCCGTATGGCATCAAGCTCCAGTCTTACACTTGACACGTCTGCTCCAACCCGACTGAGAAAGTCGATCGCTGTAAGAGGTACTCTGCTGCACCCAAATACTTGCGCGAGCACAGCATGTACATGCGAAAGCCGTAGCAAACCGGGGTTCTCGAATATTGCTGCTAGAGGCTGCTGCAGGCTGGAGAGAGCTGCCGCTATGATCCCTAGGTAAGTTTCAACGCTAGCCTCACTCTCCATTTGAATGTAGTAGAACAATTCCCCTAACGCGAAAGAGGTTGCTTGCAGTACTGGCAGAGCAAGCATCCATGCACATGCAGAGGAGAGAGCAGATCTCAGAAAGGCCGGGAAAACGGCTGTGAGAAGCACATGGCTAAGACCTGGAGTGCCACTGTCGCCTCCTTGATATGCTCCGTCCATTGCTGAGCACAGTTGATCGACCAAATACTTCTGTTGGCAATCGACGACTGCACGCTCGCTCACTGCGAGAACGAAAGTAGCCAATTGTTTTCTGGCCCTGCTGTCCGCCAACCTTGGTTGGTAACTCTTAAGCCTGCCAACAACATAGGTTGGATCACTCGCCGGGAGCGGGAATGCTGAAGAGTCCGTAAAGAATGAGTCGACACGGCAAATGTCGGCAGTGTGCTGCTGCAGGAAGGAAACGACGTGTTGCACAAATTCGACGTAGTTCCCTGTGACTGTCGGGTTTGCAATGCTTGTGTCGTTTGAACTCTGCAGCTCTTGGTAGTTACTTTTCATCGCATGCATAAGATCCTTCAGCAGCTGGACGTAGCTTTGCCGGATTTCCTGATGGTCCACGGCTTGGAATGATCTGGTGGAATGGTAATGCTGCCGCATGTTGGAAAGAACGCTACAAATGAGCGAAAGCCTTCTTTGGCGAAAGTCGTGCAGACTTGGGCCGAATCGGCGCGACCTGCCGTCTTTACTGAAGGGCAGGTTCTCGAGTAATGGTTCGTCCTCTAGGTGGTTGAGCAAGGCCGCAGTCAAAAGATGCTGATGCTTCAGCGATGCCTCACGCTCCACGAGAGATACAAGCCATGAGCGCAGCACGGCTGTCTGCACCTCGTGCCCAGAAGCGCCCTCATTGCCTACAACTAACGCCAGGAAATAGGGAGTGAGCTTGCGTCGATGTTCCGTATCCCTTAGCTGATACCAGGAATGTGAGCTGTAGCCATCGAGGTAGCTGTTCCACGTCCTTCGCCCGCTTTCAACACTTTCGCTTGCGAACTGTGCCCACAAGCCAACCAATTTCGTGAGGAGGCCCTCATCGACCGGCTGCTCTGCTCCGACCACGTTGGACAGCAAAGAGCTTAGCGGAGCATCCAGAAGCTCAACGATGTCTCTTCTGTCGCTGGCGTTGGCAGTGTCGGTTGCGGCGACTTCCTCAAGAGCTTCTGAGTCACCATAGTCCTGGCTTTCTTCGCTGGACTGTTGGCTTTGCGCGTCCACCTTTGACTTGCAATGCAACTCAAGAGCTACTCTGAAGATATTCAGAGCTTCGTCAAGCGCAGGCAATAGACGTCGGTCATTCGGATCGAAAGGGCTTAAGACGGACCAGAACTGGCAAGTGTCTATCAACACCGTGGCAGTCTGCAAGTTCTTGGATGCGACCAACGTGCGTTTGAATCCAGCAAGTGCATCAACAAGCGTAGCTGCAATGTGTCGTTGATTGGCGGCTATAGTGGCTGTCAAATCATGGTCAGTGAGACCGACAGCCCCCTCAGCTATTGCAACTGCAAAATCGTTTTCTGCCTCTGTCTTGGCGAGGCGGAATTGGCTCATGGTGGTCCGCAAAATTCTTTGGTACCAATCCACAAAGGCAGATAAGCTCTCTTGCGACTCGTCTGTAGAGGCTTGGAAGCTTGCCAGGTTTGTCCACGCTCGCACGCTAAGCCGACACGCCTCGCGATGGGAAGTAGCGTGATCGACGAGGTCGCGGATTAGGTCCAGCCTGAGCCGTTGTCCTGGGGGTGTCGCGTAGTAGAGAGTGCAAAGCAAGTCAAGATGATTGCGTAGAGCGTCAAGATCAGTCTGATCGACGTCGGCATCTCTGCGGTAGACGCGGCCATGGTTAGGGATGAATCGCCACGCGACACCGCCGATCTTTCTGTCGTTGTAAATACCTGCCTTACGCATTCCGTGTAGACCCGAAACGATTGTCTTCAGGAAAACGTGGAACGCGGTGTCTTTCTGTTCAAATTCCACCGACGGCCGGCATGGAAGCTCCTCTAGGAATCTAGGGGACCCAAAAGACTGCTCGTGGTCCAATTGCGCAAGACCCCGGCCAGCAAAAAAGTCGTAGATGGTACCCAGCACGCTTTCGCACCGCCACCAGCCCCAGCAGCTGACCAGTATGTAACATCTGGTGAAGACTGCTCGAACGTAGTCATTGATAGTGGATCCCCGCAGAGATACTGTGGTAGGATAGAGTGAGAGTGTCTGCTTCATCATACGACACACCAAGGTCCAATCCTGCGGGCAACTCCGCAATTGACTTCTATGTCGAGTAAGGCCAGTCTCATCGATACTCAGAATCGGAAGCACGGTGAAGATATTATACCATGCTCTCTCCATAGAAATTACGTTTCCCGTGTCGATACCGTCGTTGGCGATCTCCTTGCTCACGAGGGACCAGAAACTAATATCTGGTTGGACATCAAGCTCAAGGCAATACCGCAGAATAACAAGCCGAGAAACAGGTCCAGTGTCTTCTTGAATACCAGCCTCTCGCTTGGAGCTTTGCTGTAGCTCCTCATAAGCCTCGCGAAGATCAGCAAGGCCATGCGGTGTAATAGACGCAGCAAGCCTCCTTGCCGCCTGTCCTAATAATTGCTGACTTCGATGTCGCATCTCTGGCGGCATCACCTCATCGCGGGATATCTGAACGAGCTGCGCGGCGATGGCGGTAGCATAACAGATACATCGCAGATTGAGATTACGGCAGCCATTGCTAGACTTTGCTTCCGTCAGCGTCAACTCGCAAAGTTCCTCCACGAAGCGCTGAAGTTGATTGACGCACGAACGTCGGTCTATCGGATCCAGCAGAACTAAGCACTTCGAAAAGTAGCGGACGACGGAGCGAAGCATGTGATCTACGTTTGAAGTCACTAGCGAGGTCTGCTCCTGCCTTTCCAAATCACTTGTAATCCCATCAAGCGTGCTGATCGCTTCGCCCACTGCAGAAGGTATGCTGGCCAGACCACTAGCCACTTCTTCTGTCCAGTCGCCCCATTCAAGCACGTCTTCGTTGACATAGATTCGCATTCGCCCGGTTCGAACTGTTAAGTCTCGCTCGTGCGTTTTAAGGGCAGCTACGAAGTCGCCACTACCAATGAAAGTATTCCCATGGAAATACGTACCAAGGGGCAGCGGATGGATGTCAAAGTCGATGGCATACTTAGTTCCAAATGGCCGGAGACCCTTGAGAGTTGGGCCGTTTTGCGATTGCAGGTCAGGCGTGGCATCTGTGGCGGCTACAGGTTCGGGCAAAGGCTCGCTGGGCTGGCGATACCTCCTAGATTCAATGTTGATCTGATGTGCTTGCCGCTTTCTTGGCCTGGAAGCAAGCTCTTGCTTGCCTTTATGGGGGTCCGGAAGGGTTGTGCCGCTGCCAGATGCACTGTCTGCTTCTTTACGCCTCCGAAGAGACGTGTTCGGATCAGGCGTGGGCTCGAGAAAGCGCTCAAGCTGGACGTTCCTCTTCGAGAGAGGATTGTTCCGAGCGGCAGCAGATGCTGTGAGATGATTGACCTGCCTTTCGAACGCAGCCACGCGATGCTCCTGCGCAAAGTCGTTTGCTTCAGTCTCCAGCTGCGCATTCCGGACATGATGTCCCAGCATAAGCCGCCGCTGCCTTCGTTGCGGCCTTGTACGTCCCTCCTTTTCCAGCGTCTTTGAGATTTCACCAGCGTCATGATTATCATCCCGTCGTGGCCCTGGGCGTACAATGGCTTGGAATCTCGCCTGCCGTAGTGCCGTCTTTTTCACATGGATAGGCTGCCGCGATACTCCCTTGTGTTGGGGATGCTTTTTCCCAGTAGTGTCAGGCAGTAGTGCTCGCTGGTTTGGGTCTAACGGATCCAGTGGTTCACGCGAATCCAGTGCGGTCCGGTGTGAGGGTTCAACGTCATCATCAATAAAATCGGGAGGAGACCCTTGTGTTACAGGAAGAGAAACTCTGTTCAGCTGGGTTCGTGGGACAATACTTCCTTCTTTCCACGCGCGAAGCGTAGTCGATGCAGCTTCAGTGTCTTCATCAGTCGCAAGCCTGATGATCTTTGCGCCCGGTAGGTGGCGGGCGCGGCTAGGCTGTCTACTTGCTTGACGTTTTGCTAGTCGCATGAATTGAGGCAGTGGCCTATCTTTAGCCGAGGGTGGAGAGGGCGCGTCCAAGATGCTGAGAGACGGAGTTGACGGCCTATGCCGACGATTGGTTTTATTGGCGACTGCAGTTTGTCGCTTTTGAGACTTCTGCCCAGAACGTCGAAAGCCAGCGCGTTCTTCTGTAAAGCCATTCCGTGTTGGCCCTGACTTTGCGAAAGCATCTTTGATACGAGGCTGACGTTTCTTCCCGCTCTTGCTGGTTTGCTCTCGCCTTGACGAATTTGCGAGCATGGGATCCACCCAGTCCACCTCCATCGGCTCAAAGCCGGCAGCAGTGTCCTCCTCTCGGCTGTAGTGATCTATGGTTGCGTTCGAGCGCTGGTGCTGTAGCTCGGCAGCTGGGACGTCTTCAACATCTGAGTCTTCCCCGTTGTCTGAAATCACGATCGGCCCGCGTCTGGCGGAGTTAGTTGATGTTGCGGGTATTCGCTGTGCGACACCTTTCTGCGGCCTCGTCGAAGGCGGCGGAGAAGCCGAATCTGAGCGGTGACGTCTCTCCGGTGACGGTAGTTCGCGTTTTTGCTGCGCCTTGAAGTCGATCTTCAACCAAGAAGCTGGCAAGACGCCCCTGATGCGCTTTCGTGCTTTCGTGAAGCGTCTAGGGTCCACTTCAGAATTCTGTTCCGCATCTGATTCAGAGCTTCGATCAGAATCGCTGCTAATGTCTATGGCTTGAGAGCGGCGAAGCAAGCGAGATCGCGCGGGAGTATGCGAGGTGCGTGGCCAATCTTCATCTGACTGCGAGTCGGCAGCGGTTGCATCGCGATGAGATGGTCTGACTTCTGAGGACACGTCGGGGGTTGGCAGAGACCCAGGCAGCTTACTATGAGGAAGCCTGAAGACGGGCTTTTCCCTGTGGTGAGAACCGCTTGAGGTGGGGGGCGGGGACGGCGGAATGGAATACTCGTCTTGCTGACGTTGATCCTGACGCTGTCCGATTTTGTGCGTCAGTTTTCTGCGTTTGTGACCGTGACGGGCAACAGCACGTCCACGCCGGCTGATGATGGCATCTATGTGAGGAAGCTCATCATCGCTATTTGCTGCCACTTGCTCATTGATCCTTTGTGAGGAGTCGTAAGCCATTGGTTGCGAACTAAGTTGTGCAGGTGAGGGAGATTGTCTTGCTTCCTGCAGCTGACTGGAACTCTCGCCTTCACTGTATGCTCGGTCTTGTGTGCTCTGACGGGTTCGCTCATCTTGCTCTGCAAAGCGTATAGGCTTATATCCGCGCTGTCTCATCTGTCGCTGGTATATTGCTTTCTCGTATTCGTACGGATGGAGCTGCTTTTCTTTGCGAGTGCGTAGGGACCTTCTGGCGGCAGTTGCGGTTTCTGGGTGTTGCAAAGCTTGCGCCAACTCCATATCATCGATGGCATCATCGACATTACTTCCAAGCCGCTCGTTAGATTCCGGGTGCTGCGAGATTAAGATTGAGGTTTGTCGATCGGCCAAAGGAAGTACAAAGCCCGGTGGTGGTGATACCTCGCGCTCACTAAGCGGCGAAGACAAGGCACTAAGGATCTCATTCTGCCTCGATGGGGTAGTCTCACGATTGCGCTCCAGAATTTGGCCGACACTGGGCAGAGATCCACTATGGTCGGTGAGCGTTTCGCCGCCAGAATTGGCATTTTGTGTGAAATCCTGTAATTGAACCTGCTGCGTCACCTTTGTAGCATTTTCGGTATACGCCGGTGGGTTCTTTGAGCGCTCTAGAACTCGGTCACCTGAAGGAACGTCTCGCGACGAGTCTCCTGCGTCGGTACAGCTATACTCATTAGCCAGCGGGGTTGCGTTCCGGCCACCAACAGCCTTGCGTTCGTCTTCCTTTTCAGAGCGCTGTAAGAGAGTGGAATCCCCTCCAACATCCTGGTGGTCGGCTTTGGTGTTCTCCGCTTCTGGGGAGTAGAAAGGTGATGCGAGCGACAGATTCGATATTTGCTCTGGTCGAGCCGCCAGAGCTGTCTTGGGCAGCTTGACTTGCACAGCCTTCACTCTACGGCTGTATGTCGTGGCGCTTCGAGGCTGAAGCCACGATTCCTCGGCTTCCTGGCCATACTGCTCCGTAAAGCTTTCGTTGGTCCTGACCCCAGGACCTCTTTCGTCTCCCTTCTCAACGTCGAGAGCCCCAGATTGGTCTTCATTATCATGTTCCCCTCCTTCAAGGCGTGGTCGCTTGCTGCTTTTTTGCGGACTCTGGCTTTCGTTTCCAAGACTTAGTTCTTCGTCCTCATCTGAATCCTCCACCTCTCCGCGATCCTGCCAGCGTTTCATTGGTCAATGAATGCTTCATCTTAAGCCATTCGATTCGCAAGCCTGTGATGTGACAGTAGCTTGTCAAGTGGCAAAGCCGAACCAAATGTTTCGTGGCGCCGATTATTGAGGAAGTTCGATGGAGACGCGTCGTTGGCTTAGCGCGTCTCGGTCACCGGCAGAGTCGCGGTCAACGTGCGTCATTGCGGATGCTCCCGCAGCTCCGTGGCTGTTACTCTGAAGGCTGCCGTGGTTGGCATCAATGAGAGTTCACTTTTCGCGATCAACTTTGCGGCACACCTAGACCTTGTATCGATCAGTCCGGAATTAGTGAATTGGATACTGTACTTGAATCCACCTCTTCCCTCACGCAGTCATGGCGCAAGACCCTCGAGCACTACTTCAAAAGGTCAGCTTCCGCAGCTACGCAACCTACTTTCTCGGGTGGTATAATTGACATGCGCTCTTCCAGGCCGACAAGCAAGCCGCTAGCGCTGGCTCGGGCTTCTCGCTTTTTGGTGGTCGCGCAGAGAAGTACGAGGCAGCAGCGGAGCTCTACATTCAAGCCGCGAACGCCTTCCGCCTTCAGAAGTCTTCCAAAGAAGCCGGCCAATGCTTTGAGAAAGCTGCGTCACTACAAACGAATCAGTTGAAAGAACCCGATGACGCTGCCAATACCCTCACCGAAGCATTCAAGAGCTACAGGAAGGACGAGCCAGAGGATGCGGCGCGATGCTTGGAGCAGGCAATTCAGCATTACACATTGAAGGGCAATTTCAGAAGGGCAGCAACGCACAAGCAAAACCTCGCCGAGCTGTATGAGGTTGAGATGGGCGACGGTAAGAGGGCGGCGGAGGCTTATGAGACAGCGGCAGGGTGGTACGAGAACGACAATGCAGAGGCGTGAGTGACCCCACGAGTGACAGGCGGCAGATTAAACACGGTTACAGAACTGACCTCGTTATTCAGATTGGCCAACAAGCTATTCCTCAAGCTTGCTGACCTTAGCGCTCTCGAGAGCGACTACTACAAGGCCATCTCGAATTATGAGAAGGTTGCCAAAAGTAGCATCAACAACAATTTGATGAAGTGGAGCGTGAAGGAGTATCTACTGAAGGCTGGTATATGCCACCTCTGTACAGGCGATTCAGTTGCAACGAACCGAGCACTGGAGAGCTACCGAGATCTGGATCCCAGCTTCTCGCAGACACGAGAGCATCAGCTGCTGTCTGATCTAGTAGAAGCGGTAGATGAGGGTGACCAGGAGAAGTTTGCCGACAAGCTATTCCAGTACGACCAGATGAGCAAGCTAGACAAGTGGAAGACGACCCTGCTCTTACGAGTGAAGGAAAACATCGAGGAGAAGGGGGAGGACTTCTCGTAAGATGGGCAATGGGGTGCGACCAAATTGCAGTGATCTTTGCCGCATGGTGAGCGATAAGTTTGACGTTTTATTACCCAAGATAGCGTGGCGATCATCACTTTTTCTTTCAGACTCGCAAAGACTACATCTGGTGCGTATGTTGCTCATGTGTTGTAATGACTGTTTCGCATCTCAAACTCGATCGGCAACTGAAATGCCCCGCAAAGCCCACCTTGAGCATGAGCAGTGTGTGGTCCGATCTGGGGCTGGACCCTGCATGGCGGGACCTGCAGCGATGGCGGCGTCATCCGTTCAATTTTCCCAAGGCCGAGATGGCATTGAGTCACTTGAATACTAACATAAATTTATCCATCCTCTCAATATTTCCTGCAACATTCATTGCTGCAGCCATTTGGGTCTCTGAAGTGTCCTCACGCCGAGAACGCATCCTCGGCCGCGAACAAGCGCACGACGTTCCACTTTGAGCCTCATCAGGACCATTCCTTCTAATTGTCGCCTACTCGTGTCCTGAAGTCCAACATGGACGGCATTCGCAAGACTTTCGCCAAGGCGAAGAGCGAGTCTCGCTCCGTCTTGGTGACCTACACGACTGCCGGCTATCCAACTATCAAGGAGACGCCGGACATCCTCCTCGCCATGGAGGCTGGAGGCTCCGACATCATCGAACTAGGCATGCCCTTCACTGACCCGATTGCCGATGGCCCCTCAATCCAAGGCGCAAACACAATCGCGCTCAAGAACGGCTGCAACATCAAGGACTGTTTGCAGATCGTGCGTGACTCACGGAGTAGAGGTCTTCGGGCGCCAGTCATGTTGATGGGATACTACAACCCGCTGCTTGCGTACGGTGAGGAGAAGATGCTCCAGGATGCCAAGAGCGCGGGCGTGAACGGATTCATCATGGTGGACTTGCCGCCGGAGGAAGCCGTGAGGTTCAGAAAGCACTGCACGGATTATGGCCTGTCGTACGTGCCGCTCATTGCTCCTGCAACGAGCGAGAAGCGCATGAAGCTCCTATGTGGAATTGCGGACTCGTTCATATACGTGGTAAGCAGGATGGGTGTCACGGGTGCCAGTAGCGCTCTTAGCTCTGGGCTGCCCGAGTTGCTGGAGAGAGTGCACAGGTATAGTGGAGGCGTGCCAGCCGCTGTAGGATTCGGTGTGAGCACACGAGAGCACTTTGTCGAGGTTGGCAAGCTGTCGGAGGGTGTCGTGATCGGATCGCAGATCATCAACAACATTAAGAACGCACCTGCAGGTGGTGTTGCAAAGGTGGTGGAGGATTACTGCCACGGCATCACTCTTCGACGCAACCCTCAGGTCCCCCAGACAAACGGCACGAACGGTCACGGTCTTTCAACGGCTGCAAATCCTCATGGTGATGGCAGCGGCTGGATAGCGAGCACAGAGACGCCCAAGGACATTTCCACAGCAGACCCGACGAAACAGCCAGCCTCTCAGTCCGACCCATCGAACGGTACAGTGCACGTTGATTCAGTCGTCAAAGGTCAAGATGGTCCGGGCCTAGCAGATCAGCTCGAAGCGCTCAACGCAGAGGATAAGGACCCTGAACTCATGCCTTCGCGCTTCGGCCAGTTTGGTGGCCAGTACGTCCCAGAGTCTCTCATGGACTGCCTGGCTCAGCTCGAGCGGGGCTTCGACGAGGCGCGCAACGACCCCAAGTTCTGGGAGGAGTACCGCAGTTACTACCCTTACATGTCCCGTCCCTCTTCACTACACAAGGCTGACCGCTTGACGGAGAAGGTGAGGAAGGAGGTCGGTGCAGGCAAAGGCGCCAACATCTACCTCAAGCGTGAGGATCTCAACCACACTGGTTCACACAAGATCAACAATGCCATTGGCCAGATTCTTCTTGCGAGGAGATTGGGTAAGACTGAGATTATTGCGGAGACGGGCGCAGGTCAGCACGGTGTCGCTACCGCGACCGTCTGTGCCAGATTCGGCATGAAGTGCACAGTCTACATGGGTGCCGAAGACGTTCGTCGCCAGGCTCTAAACGTCTTCCGTATGAAATTGCTCGGCGCGAGCGTTGTGGCGGTCGAGAGTGGAGCCAGAACGTTGAGAGATGCCGTAAACGAGGCGATGAGGAAGTGGGTAGAGCAACTTGACACGACGCACTACATCATCGGCAGTGCGATTGGACCTCACCCTTTCCCGACCATTGTCAGGACTTTCCAGAGCGTGATTGGTTCCGAGACGAAGGAGCAGATGCAGGCCCTTACTGGCCGCTTACCCGATGCTGTCGTTGCCTGTGTAGGTGGCGGTAGTAATGCAGTTGGCATGTTCCACCCCTTCGCTGAGGACACTTCTGTACGCCTCCTTGGTGTCGAAGCCGGAGGAGACGGCCTCGACACAGCCAGGCATAGCGCAACGCTGTCAGGCGGAAAGCCGGGAGTCTTGCACGGTGTGAGGACGTACATTCTTCAGAGTCCCGAAGGTCAGGTCGACGAGACGCACTCCATCTCCGCCGGTCTGGACTACCCAGGTGTCGGCCCGGAGCTGTCCAACTGGAAAGAGAGCAAGCGGGCCACGTTCGTGGCGGCTACCGACGCCGAAGCCTTTATCGGCTTCAAGATCCTGTCGGAGCTCGAGGGTATCATCCCAGCTCTTGAAACTTCTCACGCAATCTTCGGTGCCACCGAATTGGCCAAGACGATGTCGGACCAAGAGAACATCGTCATCAACTTGTCCGGTAGAGGTGACAAGGACGTGCAAAGCGTCGCTGAGGAGCTACCGACCATCGGTCCTAAGATTGGCTGGGACCTGCGCTTTTAAGAGCACTTGACATTCGTTCAGACTACATGATGTGATACTTCTTATTACTTTGGGGATACAGGCATGAAATGTAGCGTTTGGGAAAAGGCAGTACTTTTGATCTTCTTTTGATTGACATGGATTAAGATATTGTACATGAAAGCACTAAATTCAGAGTCGGGCTTTTTCAGCCTCCAAAATCAGAGCTCCCTTGTTGTTAATGACTGCTACTTGTGTACTTCACCAAAGGAATCTCACTCGAATCCCTTTAAGTACCAGTCCTTGCCCGTGAAGAGCTCCTGTCCACAGCTCGGCGCCTCACTGACGTTGTCCTGGTCATCTTCTCCTTGAGAAGTAACGTCACGCTGCTCCTGTTCATCCACTCGCTTCGAGTACAGACTGTATTCGACCCTCTTCTTCCCTAATCGACCCTTCTTCGCCTTCGTGCTGTCACCTTTCTCTTTCGACCGATTCGTCTTAGCAGGGCTGTCACCCGGACACCAGGGTAAAATGCACGGTTTCGCATGCGCGTAACCCGGTGGCGGCTGCACCATACTGGGGGGGTCGGTCAGACGGTGTAGATAGTCACAGCCCCTGTCTGCAGCTCGGCCGCAGTGACCGTGATACCAGAAAAAGCAGGTGACGCCTTCAGAGGGAGAAACTCCCTCACCCTCATGCTCGTCGTACTCTATGTCGGTCCGCCGAGCAGAGCTCTTGAGAGGATCGTCGCGACATTTACCGTATTGGCGTACCTTGACCGCAGGATTTTGGTCTGTCCTGGGATGCTTTGCGACGGTCGAAGTGGTAACCTCCTCCAGTTTGCGTTTTTGGGAGGCTCGCGTGCCATCGGCCGAAGAGCCTGCCTCGCACGTGCCTTTCTGTACTTTCATGTCCTTTGGCGGCGTCTTCTGCCACGTGACGTCTTTCAAAGGGCACAAAAGGAGCCCACAAGGCTTGCGATGCAGGAACTTAGGCCAATGTGAGAGTTTGGTGTTTTGTTCAATCGCTTTCGAAGAGTGCAGGTGAGGGCACAGTTTGCCTGGCTTTGTAGGCTTTTCAGGGTTGCGGTCGCAGTGGCCGGTGTGGTACCAGATAAAGCACAATTTCTTTGAAAGCGGCTTTTGTGTGTGATCGACTGGATGTAGACACTCCTTTGGCACTGGGGTGTTGCCAAAACCTTGCTCCGATTGAAGTGCAGTGGGCATAGGCGCCCCGGCTTCATTGGGCATTGCTTTCTGCTTCATTACGGTCGTTGACATAATTGTGGAGTCAAGTTGTGATGTTCTTAGGCATGTCCCGGGTGTGGCGAGAAAACTGCCCAAGATCATGGCAGGCTCGGACGAAGAAGGCGCAGTCTTGTTACTTTCCTGATGAGATCCGTGAACAAGCATCACGTATCACATATCACATGCGCAGTGTAGCATGCTCTCTCACTCGCTCTTCTCGCCCTCAACAACAAAGAACCTTCCAACTTTCTTCTGCGCAGTTGCCAAAGGATCCCAATCTCTTGTTTTCTTCTCCGCAACATCCCTATTCCTTCTGATCCGCTTGTGATACTTGCCGCGCACGGTTTCCTTCTCCAAAGCATCTTCCAGCGCCTCTACTCCAAGCTCCGCTTGTGCTTCGCCCTGTGCGGTCTCATCCCTCAAACTCTGTAATGGCTCTACTCCACTCGTATCTACCGCTTGGATATCTTTCACAAAGTGGAGTTGGGCAGACAGTGTTGAAAGCATTTTTTGCTCCTCCTCTGGGCTCTTTGGTGGTGGTAGAGCAGAGAGACGGAGAAGATGATGAAGTTGGTTGGAGCTGATCTTCGGCGCGTTGGGTGTCTCGCTCTTGGAAGGGAGCAGTGAAGCCACGGACCATGATGGCTTTGCAAGCAGCTCGCTGACATCCACTTTGCCTTTGCTGCCCCTCGTCGCAGCTTCTTGCGCGATGTTCGTGCTGCTGAATGCCCTCCGGCTGCCAATGGCTCCGCACGCATTTGCTTTGGCAAAAGCACGGAATTGCATGCTTCTGCCAACAAGACTTGCGGCGCCCATCATCTAATTGCTGTTATCCCACTTTTATCCGCCTCGCCTCCTTCAAGGTAGTACCGCTCCTTCGTCGCCCTGTGAGACTCTTAACAGCATTGAAGCTTAGGACCGAGATGCATTCGGAGCTCACCTCGGCTGAGTCATCAATTAGAGATACACTTTCTGTCGTCACTACAACCATAATAGTACTGCTTCTACCACAAACTAAGCTGCTCAGTCCATATTCGCAACTTCAAGAGAATCCATCATGTCACGCGCATTTGCTGCTTTTGGCGTCGGTATGGCTGCAGTGGTTGGCATCACCACATCCTATGTCACGTTTCAGCCCGAACTGCAGCGGCAGCGCGAAGAGCGCGAGGGCACATTCCAAGAGCTGAATCATGAGAAAGACGAGACGCAAATCAGCCGCGCAATTCTAAGCGACTTCCAGGAGGCCAAGGAACAAGCAATGGATACCAAGCCGTCAGGGCCGGCGTGGAAGTTGAGGAGACTGTTGTTCGGAGGTCCCAGTGGCGGAGGGACGGGAGAGGCAAAGACTACAGATGTTACATCAAACAAGGCCGAGGGCGCGAATAGGGAAGGATAGGTTAGCAGGAAAGGTCTGCCTCATACGAACTTGAATCCAGCTGGTCGTTCAGGAACATCATCACAGCCGCTCTGCGTCTTGGAGCCCACGTCAAGTGCTAGAGTTTTGAGTGCTCAATGACGAAGCTAGGACGTACGACTCGACGTTCGAGACTCTCAACAGATGACGTCGTGCACTATGATATGCATGGCGTCTGTCTCTCCACCCATACGGCCTGACCCTGAGCGGCGACATCAGTGAAGCCGCAGAAAGACCATTCAGCTGTCGAAGAAGTCTTAGTTTAGCCTGGTGTATGACTGATAAACCATCCACTCTCTGGCATAATTTCAGACTCATCCCGCTGAACGATCGCTTTCAAACGCGGAAACATTGGCCTAGAAAGTTCGAGGTCGGTCGCTCCTTCCATTTCTCGTGGTGCCTCGTTGTCATGTCACTGCTTCACGTGCTTCCAGTCAATTCACTGCAAGTCTTGGCGTGACACCTCCGCAGATCCCCTTTCACTCTTCTCTTACTCCGTCCAACTTGCATCGCCACATCTTCTGCATCATCTTTGCATCTTCGCCTCCGCCTGATTACGACTGCGTCTACAACCATGACGAGCTTTCTGGACGCAGGCCTGGCGTGGTAAGAGAACGTCCCACGTTTCTTAGAAGGTCGTGACTAATGTACAGACGCAGGGCAGTCCCGGTACGACCGGACACGCTGGGCGCACACCTGGAAGCATACGCAGCAGGCCTGCCAGCCATCACCGCATTACGCCTGTGTCATCGATTCGGCACTGGGGATGCAGCTCATATCACACGGCTACCCCGTGAACTCATCCTCCTTATCGAGGAACACGTCCACGCTGCAAACTGGCACCTGCGTTCGAAACCCGATTGCGAGTGGCGATCAATGTTTACCTGTTTCCAATCTCGGTGTGAACCGCGGAAGCACAAGGGCGATTGGTCTGCATACTCTGCCATGGTGGATAGCTATATGCGAGAATGCGATCACTGCAACAAGAACACCATGGACGACAACGAGTGCGCATATCGCTGCCCGGATGACCTCAATAGACTTTGTCCAGCCTGCGCGGTGGGCAAAGGCCCTGAAGCATGCCATGGAACGTGTCGAGGGCGTCGGGAATCCGAATTGAACCGGATTTTGTGGGATCACACTGCCTTCTCCGAGCAGCATGAAATGAATAAGCGGATCTGGATGGACAAGATTCGCCAGGGTCCCGCGTCTCGTTTCGCGAAATACGACAGAGTAGGTGGTCCAACCTTGAATTTATGTCCACACAAAAGTCAGAAGCTAACGATGCGGAGTTACTTTTGCAGCACTTCGGTCTCGAGGCCTTCTTCGCTTCAACGCAAATCGATCGCGAAAATGTAAACTGGCGCCGCGATTTCCATCACCGCTGGCACTTTCAGAGCGACATCCGGACGACCATCTGCTATCTCACTCTGCCCAGGGCGGGCGGCCCAAGCGGGATGTTCGTCAACGGCAATACGCATCAGGAGCAAGGCCGGGTTCTGGTGGAAGCCGCCCAGGCGCTCCCAGTGGATTTGGCATCACTCAGTACGCCTGCTGCCAACATGCGACGTCGCTTCACTGTTGCTATGAAAGCGCTTGCGCTCACCCCTTCCGTCCATCCGAGCCAGAAGCACGCATCGCCAGTCTCCGCCAACAAGTTGAAGATGCGAAAGGATGCCGAGCGTAACGATGCCGAGCGTAAGGATGAAGAGCGCCAAACCCCCGAGCCAGGTGAGTCCCCAATGAGATGGACCCTCCCTTTCCCCCCCGTTCTAGCGCACGAAACTAATATTAGGGAAAGACGACATTTTAGGCCCAGACTACCCTCAGCTGACACTGCTTGTCAACACCAAATTCCACTACAACATGGAAACAACACTGTTGAATACCGTCAGCTTGATGGTTCACTAGAGCGAGCCAAGTGCATCAGAGGCGCTGGGAGAGGGGGCTTTGAGATTGTTTGACATGCTGAGATTGTACTTGACATGCTACGTTCTTCAGCAGAGGGGTGGGAAAAGGGCTGGGGTCAATTGGTGTCATGGGGAAAAAGAGAAAGGGAAAAAAAAAAAAAAAAGAAGGCGGGCTTTTTGCCGCAGAAGGGAAGGGGGGTCTTGAAATGACTGCGCTTCTATCAGCAGTCAAGCTGATGAAGAAAGAGAAGCGGGATAGGATAGAACCCCCCGCCCCCTTCTTTCGGTCATCACAATAGACAGTCTTTCCGTTGCAAGTAAGAGGGCAACGTTTCTTACTATATCGATCATACATGGCCTTTACAATTCTTTGAGGAATTTCTTGATTCCCAAAAAAAATTCGGATCTGATGCTGCAAAGATCTCTCTCACTCATGTCCAAAGCTTTTTCTTGCCAGCTCGTCTTGCAAAAAAAGAAAACCGCACGTAAGTCCTCGGACTTCTTGTCTCTCGGTTCTACAGTCATATCGGCCGAGGCGGGGGCGGCATATCCACCCGCTGATTCTGATTCTGATTCGGAGTCTGAGTCTGCTGCTGCGGCTGCAACGGCGGCGGCCAATGCCGGAAAGCCGTCGACGGCGCATATGTTTCATGGCCGCTGCGACTGGCGGTTGATGATGAGGATTGGAAGTGGAAAGATCCGCCTGAGGGACGGCGGGTCGTCGGGTCTTGCGAGTAGTGTGGTGTGCTGCCAGGGGTGTCGCGAGGCGGGCTCGTTGTGTTCTGGTTCCAGTGGTTGGGATAATTAAGCCCTTCTATGCTGTCCTTTGGCTTGGCCTCGCGCGTTCGCGCCTGCGATGGCGCGTTCTCGCCGTGTGGACGGGAAGGTTGAGTTTGCAGGGCAGTGAGAGCGTTGTTATTCGGTTGGTGCAGGTGGGATGCGGTCCCGTCGTCCTTATTGCACGCTGTTCCTAAGGATTTCGAGGGGGAGGAGCGCAAGGTGGGCTGATCAGGCTTGGTCGAATTTTGAGGTCCAGCTGTTGGAAGAGGACCCAGAGCGCGAATCAAATCCTCAGGTGAAGAGCTTGATGGCTCGACCGAGAAGCCAAGCTCGGCTGGGCCGGGAGAGACAGCGCGTCCGATTGTGGCTGCATCGCGAAGAACGGACGATACCTCGCCCGATCGGTTAGCCTTTTCCGGAGGGGCGACAGAATTGGCGGCATTGTCTGAAGTGGGAGGCGCATTCAATGTGGGAAACTTAGGCGTGTCTCGTCCTGAAGCGGAGGATGGTCGACTGTTTGAGGGCTCCCTTTGCGCCGAGAGGATATCCTCTTTGCCAAGACATTTGTCAATGTCCTCTGCAATAGTCCTGTTTTGAAGTGATACTTCAGCCAACGTTGCCTGTAGGGTGTTGTTGTGAGTGCGGACTGCCGCTAGAGCAGAACGAAGGAGATCCCGCTGATCCTTCAAAGACCTGACCTCTCGCTTCAATAGCTCAGAGTCTTCTGCAAAACCCGCACTCATCCCCTTTTGGGAAGTCGTGTCTTTCGGCAAAGACAACTCTTTCGAAGCGCCATGGGCCTGTGGGGGCTCAGTCGACGGTACGTTCGAAGACCATTCGGAACCAGCAGCGCGGACCTCGTCCGTTTGCGAACCCTCTAACACAGCGATCCGACTGCGTAATTCCTCTCGTTCATCCATAAGCTTCTGTCGATCGTCGGCGTGTCGCGCCTGCAGCCGCGTGCCCATCTCCAGCATCCGGCCCCACTGTTCCTTCTCGCGCGCGGCGTCTGAACGCTCCTGCTCGCGCTTCCTTTCCAGCTCCTCGACGCGTCCCTCTAGCGTCTTCACCTGTTCCAGAAGCTCTTCGTTTCTCCCAGTCAGTTCGTTGACTTCGTTGTCCGCGACAGAGGTCTTCTTCTCTATCGCTTGACTCTTGACGCGTTCGCGTTGGAGTTTTTGTAGGAGCGAGGCATATTCAGACTGCAAGGTCTGGAGAGAGAGTGACTTCAAAGTCACTTGGTGTTGCAAGTCGGCAATGTGTGCTGATGTCGCCGAGTTGGCCGACGCAGTGTGGACTGAGAGAGGCTGCTCGTAAGACGGTATCGGTGACGTCGCCGATTGTGCCGTTGGCGGTGCAAGGGACGGGGCAACAGATGGTGCATATGCGAGTGAGGAAGGAGAAGGGAGTCCGCGCGGTCCACGACCGGAAGAATAGGGCGAGCCTTGTCGAGGATAGGCCGAGGGAGGTGCCGTGTCCGTTGGCGCAGGCGAAAAAGCACCACGTGTTGAGAAGTCCAGGCTTCGATCTCCATAAGAGCCCACTGAGTGAGGTGGCGCCATCGTTTGGTTGGGCGACGCACCAGACCGTGGCCTTTTGGGTACAGGAAGCTGATCTCTGTCCCATGCCGAACTCCGTTTCAACGGATTTGTTGGGGATACGGGACGCGAGGCGTCGTTGGAGATGTGAGCCTGTACTCGTTGCCCAAGGCTGGGCAGACCTCGTTGAAATGCCTCTTGTAGATCCTTCTTGGAACGTTGGAGTCGGTCGAGTATCCATTGAATCGTGCGTTCGGGATTGCAATCATGGAGGTCGAGCGTCTACATTCGTCAGCCGCATGCACGGGTCCAATCAACTTTGGCGAGAGGCGACGCAATTGATGGGTTTACGAAGGCATTCCGATGTTTGACGTACCCTAATCAATGGCCGGTTGAAGGCATTCTGGACATTTTCATCCACTTCGGCAGCAGCAAGAGCAAGCTCGCGCAACTGAGGCTTCAGCTTGTTGCATGAATGGCATGACAACCGCGAGGCCATAGGTGCGATTTCGGGGCCGTCGACATCTGGATCGTCTTTGCGATTGGCGGCGTGCTCTGAGAACGTAGCGAAAGATGGGAGTGATTGATGGGTTGTAGTTTGCGCACGCCTCCCATGCAACGAGTCATCATGGGCTGAGGAGGTTCGATGTAGGTCTATGGTGTCTGTGAGTCAGCCAACAGATCCTGTCTAACATGCAAGCGACAAGGAGGCACGGCTCGAAGTATGCAGGTGTGGAACCAACCTTGCCTGGGTATGTGGAGAGTCAGCGGGGTATTAGCGATGTGCGGTGCACTCGCGCGATGATAAGGCTGGTGCACAGGACGCCAACCGTCTGAAGGGGGCTCGAAGGGCGGCGAAATGCCAGCCAGCGGCTGTGAACGGTTGGTCTTGGAATCTGGCGGCGTTTGCCGTTCTTCTGTTCGATTATTGTAAGCTGCCGTGTGAATGGTGTCTCCAGCTGATGACGATTGCGCAGTCATGTCACGCTCGGGAGCCGCCAGGCCGTCCCGTTGCCACGCGTGGGATTCATGTTGGTAGCCACCCAGGATGACGCTTTGAGACGAAGGGTTAATTGCAGTCGGCGCAGCAAGCGGCGGAGCAGGTGCAGCGTGGACCCGCTCGGAAGGAAAGTGATGGCTGTGAACATCTCGCCAGCGAGCCTGGTCCCATGGAAGAGCCGCCATCGTCATGTCGTTGGTTTAGTCAAAAGATGTAAAGACAGTAGAGCGATGGCGTATAAGCCTGGCAGTAGAGCAAGAATCCAGTTCCTAGTACCGCCGGCCCATGAACGCTCGCGGACCCGGATGTATGAATGCTTTCAAGGTTGGAAATGCTGATGAATAACAACAAGCATGGAAGGAATTCAGTGACCGGCCATGGATAGGCCGTGGGATAGCGTGCAGGGCATGTCGGTCGTTGTCTGTTTCCGATGGAGTGGTTGCCAATGAACAGGCGTAGCGAAGTGACCAGGCTACTTCAGTCCGTCTACGCACGCTGACTTCACGCGCCGAGATGAGGGTTCATCCTTTCAACAGTGCGACAGCTGGATGTAAATTGGCTGACGAAGAAGGAAAGCGACGGATCAATGGATATGAGCTCCGTGGCATTGTTACCCGGGGGGGCGAGGAGCAGGCGCGCGCGCACATGCGTGTCAGATGAAAAGCCCCAACGAGGCCACGCCTCTAAATTCATCAGAACGATTGATTATGATTTGAGACAGGCGTAAGCGGCTAGTCGGGCCAAACCCTGGCCCGGCAGAGCGACAGAGTTTCGTGCTGGAATTAGTCAGATGTCACTGAGGCAGGCTGGGTCGCTTGAGCACCTGGGCAGGTGTCGTGTGGGCAGGATTAGGCGCGGGTGCGCAGATGGAGTGCGGTACAGGAGTAGCCTGGGTGACGGCACCGACTGGCATGGCATGGCATCAACCGCATGGGTGGAGTGGGATCGGCCCCGATCCTGTGCGCCGGTCCATCTCCCTCCGGCGCAATACGACTATACGACGGCATACGATGCATACCTTCCAGGTTCGCCAGAAGATGGCGGCCTCATCATGGCGAAAAGGAGGCATTGGGCCGCACCAGCGCCTGCTCAACCTGCCCGTGGGACGACGAACCGAGGTACATTCCGGGCATTGGACATGTATAAGTGACGCTTTGTCAGCCATCCTCGTTTCTAACCGCCTTACCAAGCTTCTAGCGCGTCGAGCCTCGTGCCCCACGCCGGAGAATGCCGTCTCCCTGGTCCCACGCAGCAACCACGGCCTGCCTGTTGCGGTCAAGTGCCTCTGGCGGGCGGTGGACAACGGTGGACTGCCTCCTTCTGCTTCTTCACCGCGATCGACGGGTTGGACGGAACCTGGACGCTGCCTGCCCTCGTCTAATCCACGCGCCCAACCCGTGCAGCTGAGAACCCGAAGCAGCCGTGGAGTTGCTGAGGTGTAGTACAGTATGTACATGACGACGAGCCTCATTCGTCGCTGATGGTTGCATACCTGACTGATGAGCGATCCTCCACCACTGCATCTCTCATAGCATAATAGCAGGGAGTGGAGATCCATCCCGCCGTCAGCCATATAGACGTCGTCCGAGTGTCACCACTCCTGTTGGCGGACCCGATGCTTTGGATACCGACCGACGTGTGGCCATCCTGACGTGACGGCACGACACCTTCCCCTTGTCCTTTACCTTATCCAACTTTAACAACCACCACCATCCGAGCCGTGTAGGTATTAATCCGCACTAGGGGGATGACGAAGACGGGAGCGCAGCAATCCTCCGCTAAACTTTCGGACTCGACTCGGATCAGGTAAGCCACCAGCGAGCATCAATCTGCCAAGCATACGGCAGTTCATTCAGACTTGTAGAATTGAGGGACGGCTATGCGAGCTTTTTTCCCACCGTTGGTGTAGCCTACACTATTCCTCCCTACTACTCCTATCGGGCTGAACGGTCGCGATGGTGTGCTTTGCTTTCCGAGCTATTTTGGAGTCTCATCGACCGCTCCATCCGGAAAGTCCGCAAACGATGGCAACTTCCGCGGCTTGCACGCCCAAAGACCAACGATGGTCAATGATGGATGTTGTGTCCGCGGGGTTCTTGCCATTCGCTTTGCTGGCAGAGGCAATCATGATGATGATGACGATTAAACGTTTCCTGAAACATTCGTTGTCTCCCGTTAAGAAACACCGAACCGAGCCCTTTCTCACATAGAGCGGAGCAACTGTCATTCTTTGCCCGGGCAGATGGAAGACATCAGTTCTGACAATGCGCGCAAAAAGGCGTATCTTGTCCGCACGCCTCCTAAAACCCTTGCAACACCTAACGAATGCCGATCAAGCTACGGTCAATTCTTTGCCTCCTCGGTGTCCATATACTCAGCTTGTAGCAACATATCCACACAACATGATCGCTTAGATCTTCCGTCTCCCCCTCCGAGACGACGAATGACCGGAGATTAATAAAGGTCAGCGGGGCGCTGTCTTTACTCCAACTAGTGAACTAACGATGTTACCTTGCAGGCCTTGCAGTCCTATTCCGGGGAGGCAATAATGGCCTTGCCTGCTTGCCGTATGCTACCTTGTAATTGTCTTTTACCGATATATCCCCCCCGACCCCCGGGAGCGTGAGAGATATAAAATGTAGATTGCGCGCGACACGTCCGTGCGGGCTTGCGGCATCCATCCCCCCCCCCCCCCCCCCCCCCCCGGACTTGCTGCGGTCAATTGCCTTTTTCGGTTTACGAACAGTTTGGATGATTGCAGGTCCAGTGCGCTTTCCATCCTGATGAGTAATCTGGTTCCGTAAACTCTCTGCCGTGGAAATCCGCGCGGAGAGGCGGATGCGGATGCCCGCGGATGAACTTATTGCTATGCTGAATTGGCAAGCCCTTTTCGCCTACCTCCCTGGAGCAGTACCAATTGATCTGCTATCTGTAAACCGACACAGGACTGTTGAGACTATTTCAGCACGAGGTCGCATCGAATCTGATGGGTTGGCCGTCCTTTTTGGTTGATTTGAGTTGAACACTACACAGTTGCAACCACTAAACCCCGACTGTTTGGAGCGTCGAGGAGCTGATCCCCTGGCCCCAGTCTTGCCCTCGATACTGCTCCACCCATTGTTCAGGGGGTTTTGCTCGTCAGGCTGGCCATTCCCTCGTCGGATTGCGAGCACTGCTGGCTGTCAGGGCTGTCAGGCAATCGAAGAAGGAATCAGGTTTGGAAAGAGATCCTATGGAAAACGGGAGAGCCAGCACGCAGCCAGCGGGAATGCCGAGTACAGGCAGCAGTGGCCAGTTGTGACAGAGTGTGGATCTCCGCTGAGATGGAGATACAGTGCACTACCAGTGTCCATTCATGGCCTCGTGGCGCATTGCATCGGAACGATAAAGAAGCACCTGCGATTCCAGAGATGAAAGCAGAATCCTGGGCAGAATCCTGGGTCTCTACTATTACCTGAGCGTATATAGCGCCTACAACGGAATTAGGTGTTTTATCTCAGTTGCGAACAGAAAAATACAACGTCTGGTAGTTACTTCGGAATCCGAAACTTGGAGCCAACCGGTAGTATTTCCCTTTTGTTAGGGAAGGCTCCACTCTGGACCATACAAAGGGTGTAGATCACCTGCGAAACCACGATTCTTAAGGACAGTAATCCGACCGCGACTCCAATACGGCTTCGCGACTCATTTCTGGAAACTTTTTAAATTTGGAAAATGCGTCGTTTGGGAAGCTAATGTGTTTGGTGGTGTGCTTAGGCTAACGTCGGTTAGACACTGTGCGGACTCCTAGGAGCGAAGTGGGTGATATCCAAGTCAGTATCTGATGCCAAGGTAAATATCACCTTTATATAAACCGCTGGTCTCTGGCATGTACCAATTGTCGCCCTGAATGCGTAGAAGCCATGGGCGGAAGCATCTGCATACCACTTTGCGATGTGAGGAACCAGACACACTTCAAAGTGCTCCCCCCCCCCCCCCCCCCCCCCCCCCCCCCGGGACGAACTCGGCTCTTGCTGCGAAAAACTAGACGTTCTAATGGACGACCGGATACATTGTAGCCGATTGGCAGCGCTCACAACGGCTGATCCAGTTGGCGGCCGTACGGAGTCACCATGATCGACTTCAATCCTCCATCTACCGTTTGGTGGAACTGCATGTCATACTCTTGCGGAATGTTCTCAAAGTTATCTAGAAGACACCAGTATCAGCGCTGTCAGGCTCCAGAGACAGACAGAGAGAGAGAGGAAAAGGGGGGGGGGGGGGGTCGCTGTTACTCACCAACTTTAGTGAATACGAACGAAGGATCGTACTTCCCTTGCTTGACCAAGTCCATGAGGAACGGGAAGTACTGCTGCAGAGTCAGCTAGGTGCGGGCCTTAGCATCGAAATTCGGTAAGGCATATCATACCTTCTGCGCGAACAGTTGGCCACCGCGCAGAGTGATGGTCTTTTCCATCAACATGCCAATGGGGAACATGTTGGTATTGAAGAAGAAGTCTCCGATCAACGCCACGTTTCCCCCCTTCCGCGTCGCCTTGATCACTTCCCCGACCGTGTCCGCGCTGTCACCCTCGAGTCCCGTCGCCCTCATGGCCTTATGTGCGGCCGAGTCTGTGCTGCGGAAGCCGCTTGCTTCAATGGCCCGGTCAAGACCGTGCGGCTCGAGGGACAAGATATAGTCGTCGGCCTTGACCTTGGAAGCATCCACGGCAATCATGCCATGCGACTCGGCAATCTTGAGACGGTGAGGATCCTTGTCGATCGCATACACCTTCTTGGCGCCGCGGATCTCTTTGGACAGCTTCTGGATCGAGAGACCGATGGGGCCGCAGCCCCAGACGCCAACGACGTCGCCTTCGCTCACCTCGGCAAGCTCGACGCCGTGCCAGGCCGTGTCTGTGACGTCGGCGAGGGCCAGAGCCTTCTTCGCCGGCATGTCCTCGGGGCACTTGATCAGCACAATGTCGGCGTTGGGCACGCGGCAGAACTCGGCCTGGTCGCCGGAGTAGCCGCCGGTCAGGTGGGAGTAGCCGAAGATGCCGGACAGACGGTGACCGTACAGACTGTCCATTGCCTCGGACGGGTTGGTCCTGTCGCAGAGCGAGTACTCCTTCTTCTGGCAGTAGACGCATTCGCCGCAGGCGATGACGGGCAGAATGATGACACGCTCCCCGGCTTGGAAGTTCTGGACCTCCGGCCCGACATCCTGGATGTATCCGATCGCCTCGTGGCCCAGGATGTCGCCTGGCTGCATCGCCATGTTCATCTCGCCGCCGTACATGTGCAAGTCTGAACCGCAGATGCAGCAGTGCGTCACGCGGACGATGGCGTCTTTGGGCGCGGTGATGGTGGGCTTGGGAACGTCAACGATCTTGACGGACTTGGTGCCCATCCACTGGGCCGCTTGCATCTTCTCCGTTGGATGGGGCTTGTACTTTGTCGTGTGGATTGGCCTGTACTCTTGTTAACAGGGAGACGACATGGCGCGGAGCTATAGAGCAAACAGACGCTGAGACCTTCGTCGAATGGTCCGCCATTTTGGGAGAGAGATGAGAAGGTCTTGAATAGAGAAGACTCTGTGGAATCAGGTTGCATTTAGTTCTGAGAGAGTCCAATGCTTGACAGAGGAAGGAATGAAAGCGAGGAGCAAATCTGTGAAATATAGGTAGTACGGTCTTGAGGGACGCCTTTGCTACCAATTCCTCTTATTATGACAGCTATTGCATCTGAATGACTGCGTACCCATCGTCTAACGGGGATTCAATCGCCCGGTAATTGTGAGGAAAGTTCTCTTTCCACTGCACCCGACTCGTCCAACGGACAACAGCCTTTGCGTTGCCTTGTCTGTTGCGGCACGTCTTAATCGCTATGAGACGATTATGACCGGACATGAAGCCAGAAAGGAGCGGGGTCGTACGGCTGCCCTACGTTGAAAAGATGCGAGCGACGTCAGAAATCCGCCGTGCTTTCTCTGCGGCCCAACCACGACCTCGCGGGGCCCCGAACGTGCCGACAATGTATGGAATGCTGTACCGTAGCCAACCTTGCTGCCGCAAACGTCAGCTCAAATTGACGTTGCAAGGTCAATGGCCCGCCCGTTTTGGGTTTATGGACGATGGGTGATGCCGCTGGCCCCGATAAATACTTATCTAGCTCTGCGGTAGTAGAAGTCCACTGCAGAGGGGAAAATGCGGATACAATTACAGTACGGATGCGATTATGGATGGGATTGACTCCCATGCTGGTCGGTAGGTCGTTCTTTGTTCCGTCCCATACTGGTGATATTCTCCCATTACTGTCGACTGCTCAATAGTAATAGTGAAAAGTGTATATAGTGCTCTGAAATGTTGCAGCGCGCCCACAGTAGGACAACTGTTTTTTTTTTTTCCCCCATCTTGACCCGTTTTAAGCAGATGCGATGGAAAGTCAATTGAGAGAGACGACTTTCTGGGAAGCTCATTCGCACAAAGGTTTTCTGCAGCAGGAAAAGGGCAGATGGCCAGATTTCCACAATTGCGAAAGATGAAAAAGTGTCTCTCTCCCCCACGAGCCTTGCAGTAGAAAGAAGACCCCACCCCATTAAGGATCACAATTTGCAAAAGATGACGAATTTCCCGCCCTGGCAGACTCCCCCTCCCCCTAAAAGGGAAATAAGAGGTGGTAGATGTATGCTGGGATAATCCACGCGCACACACTTGAACGTTTTTCGCTTTTCTTTCCTGCCTTTCTTCCCCTCCCCCTCCTCCTCCTCCTCCTCCTCCTCCTCCACTACATTACCATGACTCCGCACGCTTTTTCAACCCGCCCACCTACCCCTCTCCAGCCCCTAAAGATTCCAAAGATTGACAATTTTCGATCCCCCCCCCCCCGGATCATATGCCTGTCGGTCGCAATTAAAACTCCTCGCTCACTCACTCACAAAAACACCCCCCAAGCCTCCTCCCTCAGCGCCCAACTGACCCACCAATCCCCCCGCGCATCCCTCCCCAAACACGGTCCCGCATTCCTCACCCGAAACCCATTCTCATGCCCCGTGACGCCCACGAACGACGGGCGTCCGATCTTCTCTGCCCTCTTCGTCGTCGTCGTCTTCGTCTCTAGCAGCCTCCTACTACCCCCCCCGTCGTCGTCGTCGTCGTCCTTCCCGGTCCCCCCAGCAGCAGGAACAACAGCAGCAGAAAAATCCTGCTCGAAAAACCGGCCCCGATGCCAATTACTCAAACTCAACATCACCTGCCCCGGCGGCCCGAAAAGCGGACTCCGTCCCGTCGCGCTCACTTCACGCCGATGCAGCGACAGGAAAGCCAGGAGATTCTGCGGCGTGCGTTGGATTTCGAGATTTTGTCGGATTTGAAACGCGGTTTGGCTTAGGGGCTGGTGGAGGATTTGCTCCGCGGTAGTTAGAGTGGTGGAGGCGAGGCTGGCGTTGCCTGTGTAGGACTTTTCCGGTGGGAGGGCGGAGGCGAGGGCGCTCTTGCTGTTGCTGTTGCTGCCGCGGAGGTTGAGGATCAGGGTGAGATTGACTGGGACGTGGGGGGAGGAAGGGCGTAGGGCTTGGAGGGTTTTTTGGGCGAGCCAGGCGAAGATGATGTCGCCTTCGCTGATGAAGGGTTCGGGCTCGTCGTCGCCATCGTCATCGTCATCGTTGTTGTTTTTGGGTTTTTGTTCCCGGAGGTCTTGTAGGGCTTGCTGCCGCAGGTCCTGGATGTGTGCGCCAGGCAGCAGGATGATGCGACTGCTTTGTTTCGGCCACCAGACGAACTCGAGGATCATGTACATGACGAACACGACGAACCCGAACCCCCTGAGGAGGTGGTCGTAGAGGACATATTGTTCCGGTGGGGTCTGGTCGACGAGGGGGGTGATGGGATCTTCATAGTACCCTTGGAAGGGCGGCACGTCCTGCTCCCTGCCCTCGAGAACGGCCGTCCATGCGCGCTGGAGTAAGTGGAGGCCCATTGCGTCGAGCAAGGTGTGTGACCAGCTGAGCCCGACGACCGTCGCGTCGGTGAAGGTGACAATGTGGAGAGATAAGGCCGGCTTGTCGGTGTATAGCCAGTCCTCTAGCTTCGTAGGCGTGTCGGGACTGTAGATGAGATCACGAAAGTTCGCCGGATCTTCAAAGAGAATTGGCTTCTGGCTATTGCTACTGTTACGGGGGATGCGTCGGGCAAGGTAATGCTCGTCGATGCTGATGCCCGTGTTGACGCGTGAGTAGCTGAAGGGAGGCCTTTCGGCGGTGAACTCGGCGGGGACATGGTATTCTAGACCTCCTGCGTCCTACATAGCACACAGAGTAGAGTATCAGCCTCCAATCAGCGGTAGTCCAACCCTCCAACACCAGTAGTGATGGGTCCATACATTCAGTCGCAGTCGCGCGCCTAGCTTTCGCCACCCGCCGATGTGCAAGAGTCGGTCAAGGGCCTGTCTGAGCTTCTCCGGGTCCAAGACATCGTCGAAGCGGCTGAAAAAGTGCAAGACTAGTGCGCGGGTGTAGAATTGGTCATCTAGATAATGAAGAGGAATAACCTCATCCGACGGAACCTTCGGGGGCGGTTGCGGTTTGGGCTTGGACCGGAAGAGATTCATGGCTAGGGCTGGTGAAAAGAAGTCGGTTGTGAACCACCCACGTCGTTGGATGCACTAGGACATTTCGGAGAGCGACGGTGTCAAGGTCAGAAAAAAAATGAGGGAAAGAAAGTTATTATATAGATCTGTTGATTTGGAGTGCTGTACAGCCAACCAATGTAACATTTGCTCTCCTTCTGCACCTTCTAGCGGGGTTGGGAATTCGCTTGACCAGAAAAGCAAAAAGTTGGGGGCCAATTTCTCACATCTCCAACACCACGTCACTTTGAGCATAGACGATGGTTTTCAGGAGACCCAGAAAGAGAGAGGGGGAAAGGGGGTGCCAGTCTCCAGGTGTATCTTTTCTTTGATAGAGACGAAAGAAAAGTAAGTAGGGGGGCGGAAGGGACGTGTTGGTGTCCTTGCCGCAAAAGAAACGAAACGAACTGATGAAAGGCCAGGAAAAGAAGAAGAGGGAAGGAAAGAAAACTGTAGGGGAAGAGAGAGACCAAAAAGGAAGTGGGATCATAATTTTCTCCTCTTACAAATCATACCTGATGATTATATTTCCTGGGGAGAATAAAAGGGAGAAGAAAACCTAACTAAGGTAATGGGGGGATAATATGTAGAAGAGAGAGAGAGAGCACCGCGCTCCTTTCCCTTTTCCCTTCCCTTCCCTTTTCCCTTCCTTTCCTTCCCTTCCCTTTCTTTCCTTTTCTTTCCCGCCCTTTCCTGTCCTTTCCATAGAATAAACCTGGCGGTGGAGAGAGAGAAGGAAGAAATGTATATACCTGGAACACACCCACACCCACACACACATATTCATATATGTATATGTCAATATCCTTCCTTCCTCCTGCGCTTTGCACCCTCTCCTTTCCTGGTGCAACTGGTGTCTCGTTTGAATGTATGAGGAAAATTGGCGACGGGAAATAATGAAAATCGTTTGGCCTTTTCCCCTCACCCCTTTTTCGAGGAAAGCGAAGAAGAAGATGGAAGGTACATCTTTCTCCAGACCCGCCTGTATTTTGTATTTCTTCTTCCCCACCCTTGTCGGATGGGGGCGCAGAGAGAATGTGCGCCTGTTTGGCGGTCAGGGTGAAAAAGGTGTATGTATTGGTTTTGTCTCTCTCTCTTTTTTTTTTTTTTAAAAAAAAAAATAAGTGGGAGATGATTGTAACATCCGTTCTTTGTTTGGTGGGGTTTCGTGGTAAAAGCTGCTCGTTTTGATGGAGACTCACAGCTGGTCGAGCGTTTCGTTTCCGGTGGCTGGAAACAGGTGCTGCCGTGAAATCGCCGATCTTGTTTACTCGTCGATCGTGTACTAGACGTCCGGCGGGTAGGTCGGGTTCAGGACGTGGGCGCCGCTGGGCATGGAGTTGAGGTAGGAGAGGTAGCAGTTCCAGCCTAGAGGGGTTCACGACTAAGTTAGTAAAGCAGTTCGTTTGCCTTGTCCGGAATGCATGACTTTAGATGGTGTGTGTGTGTATGTGTGTGCTTGTTGGAGGTGCAATCCCATTACTGTATTTCCTTCCTTCATTTTTCTTTCTTTGCTCTTTCTTCTTCGTCCTATATCAAGCCTCACCCCTCGACACTCTCTCCCTCTCTCCACACAACATGACTTACCAAGCGAGACCATATTCACGACCAACACACGGTGCTCGAGCGGGACGAACTTGAAATTGGTCGCCTGCACAGCGGGCCAGACCAGCCAGTTCTTGCTCAGAGCATTGACGTAAGTGCTCTTCAGCTTCTCACGGGGATCCTCGCCGGCCATGACAGCCATACTGGTCAGGAAGACGGTCAGGTTACAGCTGGCGAAGATGACCTGGTCGGCGGCGACACGGGCGAGGATCTCGAGGTTGGGCCGGCCGGGGAGTTGGATCTTGCGCTGCAGGAAGCCGAACCATTTGGTGGCGGCGGGCCCGAAGATGCAGCCGCCGTAGACGGCCATGCGGGTGGTGCGGCCGAGCTCGTGGTTGGCGAGCCCCTTCTTCTCGACGCCCTGCTGGGCCATGGTGTCGCCGGTGGCGAAGAGGACGGCGGTGGTGATGGATTGGGTGAGCATGGGGCGCCGCTGCAGGGCGGATTGGTAGCTGTAGATGGGGACATGGCGGTCAGTGGCGGATGATGGATGATGGATGGGAGGTTGGATGGAAGGATGAGCGGGCCGGAGACGTACGCGCGGAACATGCTGGCCATGATGGACGGCGGGACTGGATATGGGCGGTCGAGTGAAGGTGTTATGGGAGAGCAGGGGCAGGCGAGGCAAAGGGACGCGCGGTTGCTGGCCGAGGGAGGGCGTCGCGATTGACGCGTGTGAAGAGAGCTTCAATTCCTGTGTCAATGGCGGGTTGGCGATTGTATTTGTCTATGAGTGTATGTGTATATGGATGTATACCGGGTCAATTCTCAACAACAACGACGACCTCCTTGCTCAGGTTGCGCAGGTGGAAGAGCTCCAACTTTTTGATGGCTACGCTAGGTACCTACCTAGGGTATTCTGTTCATCTCTTAATCTGGCTGGCTGGCGGATAAATAGATGATCATGCAGTAGCGCAGCTGCAAGATGATGCCATCAACTGCCATCAACTGCTCGCGGATCTACCCGTCCTGCCCCGCGACGAGGGAAGATGTTCGGATGCAGGCATGTCGTCTTCGTCTGGGAAATACCCTTTAGGTACTGACAGACGTATGTAGGGATTGCATTACACCCAATGAGTCGAGGAGCAAACATCTTCCTGTACATGTCCATGTCCATACATACAACATACCAACTGTAGGACGTAACGTCCGCGAGGCATCCAATCATCCTAGAGAAGACATTCATCACATGACACCCGGCGTTTGCTACACGTCTTCATCTTGACTCACATGGGCGAGCTGGATATAGAGTAGGTTGAGTCCTGTGTCAACGTCACGCCTCCGGTCAACAACGGGATTCTCTTGTCTCCTAGACTTACCACTCCGACGAACAACAAATTGCCCAGCACATCATCCTCGTCATTCACGACAACCCTACGAAATCATGGCCACCACCAATGGCCAGCCCCACCCCGCCGCCATCTTCTCCCTCCTCGATACCGACCTCTACAAGTTGACCATGCAAAATGCCGTGCTCAAATACTTCCCCACCGTCCCCGTCGCCTACAAATTCACCAACCGCACTCCACAATTCCAGCTCACCCGCGCCGCCTTCAACTGGCTCCACGCCCAGATCGCTGCCCTAGGCAATCTACGTGTGTCCGATGAGGAGATCCAGTGGCTGGAGAAATCATGTCGATACCTGGATGAGGGATACCTGCAGTACCTCAGGGACTTCCGCTTGCGACCCGAGGAGCAAGTGGTGTGTGAATTCAACGCGGCGGGCGAAGAGCGAGGCGACGAGGTCAAGGGCGAGCTGC